>BDMB01000001.1:3010976-3513325 GCA_016859785.1 Macrotyloma uniflorum
AAAAAAAAAAAAAAAAATATATATATATATACAAAATCATGCCACAGAAGAGAACTCCAATTAATTGAAGCCATATTGCATGCAAACATATAATATTGGTCTTAAAAATGACCAGAAGGTATGAAGTATGAACTACAAAGTATGAAAAAAAATATATTAGAAAGATTAAGCATCCTTCAATCCTCTTCCAAATTTTATCAGGACTTTAAATGAAAAAGAAAATCCTCAAAAAACTGGACTTATACAACATGGAGCTAAATCTTTAATTCATTGAGAGCAAGAAAGATCGAACTGTAGGCCATTTTGTCAATAAAGACTACCTAAAACCCTAAGTTAGTAACTTAGGTTCAATGAATAGTTATTATAAACATATATCCTAACACCCATAAACCAAAGCTACAATAAAAAAACTGAGTGTACGTACACTTCCCTAGTATAAACAATATCCAAAGTATTAGTATTTATATATGTTGCTCCAGTGCCATGAGGCCATGCCAAAAGAAACCGAATCAATATAACCATGTGAAAGTGTTTGCAACACACATCTAAACTTTGAGCCCAATTGCTTGAAGCTTTATAACTCAAAATCAATGAAATATTGAATCTTTATTAATAAAGCTCTTGCTTCATGTATTACAGTTTTGAGCTAGTATACAAAACATGAAAAATAGTCAATGTTAGAAACTAAATTCTCGTGACAAGAATGCTTACATGTAGCTAAAATCAAATTAAACAAAATACATCTTTCAAATATATACTTAGGTCTTTGAAATATTTTAAAGTTTGAACCTATCTCAACTTACATAAAGAATATCTAAGTTTACCTCTCGGGAAGGACTAAACAAAGTGTGACAGCAGTTGCATGTTGTGAAAAAATAGAAAAATTGATGCCACTGTCAACTTCTGATACACCCAATGGAAATGCCTGGCCTGGGAAAATTTTCCATGATGGTCTGCTCTCTATCACTTTGGAGGATTCTTCCTGGAATTGCAACCAGTAAGGCAGTGCCAGGTGGATAGGTTAAAGTATTTGATACATAGATTGATTCCCTTCAAAAGCAGATATGCAAAGTGGCACTTATCATAGTTAAAGTGCTCTATTTGATACTCAGGAAAAACATTTTGCTATGAGATAAATAAATTTATCTAAGTGAATTATCTAGACCGGCTACTAAACCTTTGAAAAATACAATATTTGCTTCAATCCACTTTATTTGCTTCTACGATTAAAATTTGAACTTTCAATGTCATCCTAGAAGTAATGAGGCTAACATCAAATTTCAAACAGGCTTCCTATTCGTGAACCTTGGTCTTTTTTATTTCACATGGACAGATCATAGACATAGACTTTTTGTTTGGATAAACCTTTTCATGAACATTTTTAAGAGAAAAAATAAGAAGGAAACATAAAATAGCTTACATATAATTTCAAAATCATCTTTTAGATAAGCTAATATAAAATAACTTCTACAGATTACTAATGTATATATAATCCCAACTTTATCTTAGGGAGAAACTTGTTTTATTTTTCTTATATTTTTTCCTAGAAATGCTTACAAAGAAATTTATCCAAACAAATCCGTACAGTACATACCAAATTGCATTACCAATTCCAGTTGTGCTACAATCACGCGCTCTGCTATTTATTGTAGGAAAAATAGTTTTTATCTTAAGGCCATATTAATGATATAAATACCTCAAGAACCCCTTCTTGAGCACCGCCATAAGCATTAGTTGTCCTATGCTTGGCACGATCCATTGTCTAACCTATGCCAAAATTTTCAATCAGAATTTACAATAGCTATGAGAAACCACTCCAACTACTTGAATGCATTATAATTACGCACCTCACTAAAAACTCCACGTTCATTGATCGATTTGCTTCCCGATGCTTGTTTCATAAACCTCACTGACCTAACAATAAATCCAAACGACAATTCTCAAAACCACTTGCCCTTACTAGTAACCTAATATTATTGCTAGTTACAACCAGTGGATGCAAAAATTGAAAGCGGAGTACCTCACGTGACGTACAGACGAATTTCTGACAAACGAACAGCGGCCGGCGTTATTTCCGGCGGAAAACACCGAAGCGAAGAGTGTGGATTGGGCAGAGACTTTTGAACCGCTAAGTAGTGGCTGGTGGAGCATCGTGAGTGGAGAAGTGAAGGATATGATTGGATTGTGTTATTAAGATGAAGATGAGAATTGAGAAGTTGGAAGTGGAGTGTTGCGGTGGTGGTGAATGAGATTGAACGGTGGTGATGAATGAGATTGAGCGGTGTTATTCTTGCTATTTGTGGAGAGGCGTGGAAGCAAGCAATGCGAATTTCATGCTTGACACGTGAATGCTAGTTTGGGAATAGAGACGAGAACGTGACGGTGGAGTAGTGTCCCATGTTGTATTATTGGGACCTCCCTTCTTTTTTTTTTTTTTTTCCCATAAAATATCTCACTCATCATCACACTTCCTACTCCTAAGTTAGAGTTAAGATCATCTACATTTTATGTATGAACTGCCCCAGGTGAAGTTGTATCCAATGGTTCATAAGCTTTCAAATTGTATCTACAAAATATTTTTTTACAACAATCTGAACATTTTAATGGTGAGATTAGGAACTGCACACCTTACAGTTTAGCAATGAACTTCACAAGATCTGGTTCCGATGAGTTTCTCTTGGTTTAATATATTGTTATAAAAGGATTAATTGTATATTAAATTGTAAAATCTATTTATATAGTGTTGTATATAAATTAACTAACAAACGATAATCATGTTCATAAATGAATTATCACATTATTAAAGAATAAATAGAACAGTCACCTGCATTTTTAATTTCTCATTGGTTTGTCTGATGTAATCAGTATAAATAAATGAATTATTACAAATATAATTTACTAATAAAAATTATATTTGATTATCTTGTTATACTCTTTATTTATCAACATAGTAAAATGTTAAACCCTATTATAAAACCTCAATTTAAAGGGAGTTAAAGTTGATAATCACTTAGAAAGTTACAAACATTTAAAAATATAGAGATAGAGAAAACTGTTATATACTATTATGTAGACATTAAATAATTGTTTTGTACTATTAATATAATATATGTATATTTTTATCGTGCATAATTTATAATATTTAAAATTAAATATACGAATGATTTATTATAGTACTGACATGATCTCATAGGGTATATTTATTAAGTGAAGTGTCTAATCTCGTCTTTCATACTCAATTTTTATTAAGCATTTGTTTAGATTAAATGATTTGAGGATGAAGATGAAGGGAAATGCTGGACATTTGTTTCTATACGGACAAACGCAAGAGGAGTTTTTGTATCAGATATTTTTTTTTTTTTTTTTTTTTTAGTTTTGTTGGTATTTTGTTTAGGGTTTTGACGCTACAATAAGACTTTTACCGTTCTCTTAGGTGGTATTTTGTTGGTTATAATCATTTTTATTAGTTTTTATAATAGAAATTGGTAAGAAGCTGTACTATGTAATTGCCTTGAAGGAATATGTGACTATTATTAATATAAAGAAGTGCAGTTATAAACGATTTAACATTTTAATCTAATTGAGTTAATCGAGTGAATGTTAAAACAATTAATTATTTGATAACTATAGATATATTCTTCTTATAACTGTAACAAAGATAAGTTTTATTTGATTATTAGAAAATATAGATTATTAGTATACTATTTAGACTGATTTGTATTATATTTTGATAATGTCATTGATAAAATATTTATTATTAAAATACATAATTTAGATATAAAATTAATTATATTAAATTACATTTCAATTATTATGTTTAAGCAGTTTATATATAATCGATTATATTTTTCTTAAAATAATTAATTATGAGTTTAAAAATAATTAATTATTCATTGTTTACGATTTCTTGATCAGGACAATTCAAAATTAAAATTATTAAATACACATTCATTTATTTTTTTCCTTTAAATGGATAATATTTCAGAAATCAATCATAACACTATTAATTTGAATAGTCTGAAAATAAGTAACACTAATTTTGTTTCAAAACTTTTTATTTTATAATTAAATTTCAATAAATAAATATTTTTTACTATTAATAATATTTTTTTATTTTATAACATCAATTAAATTAATTATAAATTTTTATATATATATATATATATGTTTTTTTTTTTGTTTTTTTACTTTGTAAGCACTTTTCCTTACTTAAAACAATCTAAGTTTTTTATATAATATATTTTTTTGTCATTCTCTGATTGTAAGTAACAATTTTTTACAATCTTTATGTTTTAGTGAAGAAGATAACCAGATTATCTTTTATTAATTTAAGCTCAACTCGAATACAACCAAATTAATAACCCAACCAAACCTATTGAAATGTATTTGCAATACATTGAGTGAGGAGAAAATCTCCTTCTCAAGTTTTTCAATACAATATAAGTAATATTATTTTTATTAAATTGTTCATTAATAAATAATTAAAAATTGATAGTAAAAATACTTTCATCTTAAATTTTTAGTAATTTAAATAAATATTATTAAAAGTAACCGATTTAATCATTTATAAAAATTACAATTTACAATAATTTATGAGAATCAGAACTTCGAAACTTGAAGAAACCAAGACAATAGAAAAATTCGGTCTTTTATTACAATTTGTTGTAACATTTTTTTTAATTATCAAAATAAGTAATTATTTAAAAATTATAAATTTGAGTAAATTGTATTTAGAAATACAAAATTTACGAAGAAATTTTATTTTCAACAATAATTTAGGTAGACTTTTTGTACGAGTCCACATTTGATTGATGACTTAGCGTGCATAGGAATGAGCCTGAGTGAGAGACACATAGTCCTAATATTGTAGGTAAAGTTTTGCTAGTAAGTTCCCTTCCCGTACTATTGGGAGGAGATATACATACAATCTACGTTTATAAAAAAAAAGTAGGAAAGGAGAGACCGAAGGCGTAGTGGAACAGGAAAGTTGTTGGTCAAAGTGGGTCGTTAGCATGTTTCGAGGGATGAGCCTGCAGGCTCCCATCACTTGGTCTTTGTGTTTCAAACCAAAACCAAAAACAAACACTACAAATATGCCGCAACCGCTACACCCTCGCACTCGCAGCCGCCAAGGTATGCACTGACACCTTTCTTTCACATTAACCAACCCTAACTTACCTTCGCTACTTTACTCCTTCATTTGCCGCTTCTTCGTTGCCTTCTTCTCTCTCCCTCCCCGTCCCTGTAAGTTATTTCTCTTTCTCTTCACCGACAACGTTTCTTCTTATTATAGACGTTTTATTTTTCTTTTCCTTATTCTTATCCTCTTTCCTGTCAGGATATACTACAACCTTCACAAACGCGATGCCGCTTACTTTTGAGGTTCACAAATGCCACATCTACTGCTGTCACATTGTCTCACTTTTATTCTATTAAGTTTTCGTCTTTGTTGTTAAATCAAATTGAATTTTGTTAATAGAGCTTTGAGTTTTTTGGTTCATTTAAATGTTTGAGTGAGCAGTGCCTTGTAGCTAGATATCATATGATGACGGAAAATCTTATGTAAAATCGAAAACACTATATTCAGTCTGGGAGTTTGGAGGAAAAAGATGAGAATGTTAGTTATAAATTATGGGATTGATCATCGCCTGAACATTGAGTTTTATAACTTAAAACTATAAAATTCTTTGAAGAAAATTTAACTTTTATTCAATATATATATATATATTATATTGCACGTACATGAGTACATTGAGGTGGTCCTACTGACAGTCAATTCAAAATACAGCATACAATCTAAAGAGAGTTAAGTATCTAATTAATTAGAGATAGATAGATTATTATACCTAACTAATATCCTCTATTTATAATACTATTTAGTAAATAATTTAGTAACATATTATCTTGATTTAGTGAATATACTATTTAGTAACATATTATCTTGATTTAGTGAATATAATGTATTTAAATTGACAAATTTTGTGAGTTCTGGGTCTCTCAACTAACAGGTGTGGTAAATCTTCGATTTGGCTTATTGGAGTGGGCTGGATTTCCTTGAGTTTTGTTTCTGATCTTTATGCAGTTTCGAGACCGAGTATATTCGAAAATGTTCTCAGTCATATAGTTATCGATTATATATATATATATATTTTAACTTAGTCTCTAGTATATATATATATATTAAGCTTGTTTGAATGAACAGTGCCTCATAGCTAGATATGATGACTGACAATCTGATATAAAGATTTCTTATAATTCAAAAATCTATAAAATTCTAAAGAAAAAATATCATGATTTTGTTCTTAAAAAATTATACTTAATTTGAACATGAGAGACTTATGAGACAGAAGAATATTGATCTCTCTAAATCATATCACATGTCTACGTGTTTCTCATGCTTGCCAATGATCTTTTAACTGTAATTGAGTAATTCTTGGAAAGCTACCCTGTTTTTTTCTCAGGTTCTTGGCAGATTCAATCGTGCTCGCGCGGCTCGGTTGACACTCCCTCATTATGTGTGTCAAACTCCTTTGTTTATGCCTGTGGGCACGCAAGGTCCAAGTTCAATCTTGATTCTTCCTGATGGGTTGCTACAATGCCACAAAATGCAATTTTTCTAGTGCTTTATGTTCTCCTTAAAACTGTGCTTGCACTAAGAAAATAAGGTCTATTTTTTAAATGAGTTCCCAAATGGCTAAAATATTATTGGATTCAGTTTGGTCTCCTAAGTTTAAGTTTAAAAAGTTTCTCTCAGTCCTGTGTTTTTGTTATACCAAAATGTTTCTTCTGTTAGTCTACTACACTAATTTGGTCACATGTGGAAAGGAACAATCTAATCTAATAAAAACATTTTAATTTAAGTGATCAAAGTGAAACATTTTAAATTTAGGGGACCAAACTGGAACAAAAATTTAGATGAAAGATCGAAGTTATATTTTAGTTATCCCAAATTGTTTCCTCTTTAATTGGAGCAAACTACTGAATTAATGTTTCATATTTTGAAGTGAATTATTTTACTACGGGCTTTGGTTATTGCTTGTCCATAGAAAACACAATATTAAATGTTTTTATTTTCATTGTTTGATGTGATTGTCTTTGTCTGTTGGGAATTTGGTAGATTGCTTACTAGTTGTGGTTCACTTGAGATGCTGCAATTTTGTCTTATAGATGGGATTTTTAAATGATCAGGAACTATAAAGGGATTGACAAATAGCCAGCTTGAGGATATTGGTTGCCAAATAATACTTGGAAATACATATCACTTGGCCCTTCGACCTACTTCTGAGCTTCTTGATGAAGTTGGTGGTCTTCATAATTTTATGAATTGGCAACGGGGTCTGCTTACAGACTCTGGTGGCTTTCAAATGGTAGTTTATGACCTCATGTATATTTGGTTCTAGTTTTCATTAACATTGCATGTAATTTGAGATTTCTTGCATTCTTGCAACCGTGCTATTATTTTCATCCTGAATAATTTAGTGTGATATTTTATTTCATTTATTGCTTAACTTTACAAAATGAAGAATCATATTTAACTTTTTAAGAGAAGTGATGAAAGTAACTCACCGGAAGTGAACGGTGAGAATAGGCATAAACAAAGATATGTTATGTGATTGGACCAATTTTATGCATTTGTTGATAGATAATAATGTTCAGGATCCGTGTTAAATGAAATCATTGTTTCACTGATGTTTTAGGTTTCGCTGTTGCATCTTGCTGATATCACAGAAAAAGGTGTGACATTTCAGGTATTTTGTTCCCTTTCAAGATATAGACAATATTTCAAAGGTGTGTTCTGCTTCACTCATGATCAGTGTTCTAAAATCTGGTTTTTGACCATGTCTTCCAAACTGCCACTTCAACTGCATACCACTTTGATTAAACCCTAAACCACCTAAAGCAGTTCTACCCCACAAACAGGAAAACTGGTTAAACTGTCCAAAACTGGAGAATTGGACTAGTTTAAACTTGTAAAAAATATTGTCTAGTTCTCTGCCAAACTGAAAATTGGCTTAAATGGATCAAACATGGACTGAATTGTCAATTTTCCCAACGGTCCATATTGATTTCAGGTTTTATAGTCCAAAATTGTTAAAAAATTATAGAGAAATTGAAACAAAAGAGATGCATAGAGTAGATGTTTATCATTATATATTTACTTATTTAGTCTCATACTTCTGGTTCACTAATATACTCTCACACATTAATATACATATAACTATATATTATATATGATGCATGTTGACCCATGAACCATTCTGATCCCTGATCCCTGGTTCAATGATCAAACATTTTTTCAAAACAATGCAATGATTGACTTTTCTCATTTTGATTGGTTGGACGTCTGAGTTTTGATAGAATATTTATCCAAAAGGCCATGATGGATGTTTCCATTGTCTGATTAGGATACTGGATGGGTTGGATGCTTCCAATGTCTATCAAATATTACATATACATCATGATTATATTTTTTAATATTTCATACTTATTTTTTACTGTACAAGCACATAAAAACATTGTTTGATGCTAATATTTCCCTTTTATGTTTTTTAAATTCATGTATACATGTAGATCCATGGATAGTGGCTATGCATTGCCAGTCTGAATACCTGTTAATATAACTAGGGATTGGATACAGGGGAAACACCACCCACACACGCATTCACCCCATTGACATCTTTTGGAGGCATGATATGATAATATTAAAATTTGAAGTGTTTTTTTCCCTTGCATTTTGCAATAGATAGGGTGGTGGTTGTCATTTTACACTCGATTGCATTTATTTAATTACTTTTTCAATACAAGAATTTACATTCAGCAAAGGTGTATGGAATTATAGTAATGAACTATAGTGCCATCTTTTGTTATTTGTATTGTAACAAAAGTTTATTCTCTTGCTGCAGTCACCAGTTGATGGAAAACCAATGCTTCTAACACCTGAGGAATCAATTCAAATCCAAGTAAGTAAAATGCCTTTCTCCATGTTTTTCTATTAATTTTACCTGGGTACTTTCTTTTTGCTCGTATTAGTATATTGTGTTTAAAATGTATAGGAAATCATGGTAGTTTGCATAATGTGATTTGCTTTTAAATAAAATATTTCCTTATTTTAAATTAGTTATTTTCCACAGTATTTCCAAATTCAGAGAGGGTTGTTATTCCTTTAGAACATCCATTAACATTTTAGCCCTTATAAAAAGGTCTTGTCCTTTATCTTTCTTTCCTATTTACCCCTTATTGCATATTTTGCTGTTCTTTCTTCTCTACTCTTGATTCAACTTTGTCGTAATTAGTTTATAGAAAGCAATTGCAAATGGCAATTCAAGACAGCCTGTAGTACTCTGCAGTTTACTACCAGTGGAACATGACTACTCATTGTTAGTCATTCATAATTTTGTTTGTTTTCTCAAGATATTTCTTTCTGTACATGGAAAATGTCTCCACTTAGTCTATTAATAGTCTATATATGTAGACATTCTACATAACTTTAGTATTGTTACCAATTTTTTCACTTGAACAATTCAATCCTTTCTCCCTCTATATTTCTTTCTTTCTATCTCTCTAAATTCAACAGTTAAGATATTCATCCGGTGTTGTGACAGTTTTTACCCCTAAAGCATTTTGAAAGATATGACGCACTCTTGTTTTATGTGCTTTCATATTTTTGTCATAAATTATGCAGAATAGAATTGGAGCAGATATCATTATGGCTCTCGATGATGTTGTAAAGACCACCATTACTGGTCCACGAATAAAGGAAGCTACGTATCGAACACTTAGATGGATAGACAGATGCATAGCAGGTAAATATTGAAGTGGATTAGAGACTCACGTGGAGAATTGAATTGTGACTCTTGACAAACTTTGTCTTAACATGCACAATTATATTCTTGTGATGCAATCAGACTTAGTTCTATTTTCCAAAAGAAGAAAGTAATCCTCCGACTTTCAGTTATTTATTCCCCTATTGTGAAGCATGAGTGCAACCAAAAAGCATTTTAAATTCAGACTTGCACATTATTTTTTAGTTCAGTTAATCCATTTTTCTTTCACTTGAAAATCACCGATATAACCTTTACAAATCTAGATCCAATAAATTATAATGTTGATAACTATGCACATCTTTTGAAATAGAACAAGCATCTAAATTTTTGGTTTTTCATTTCTTTTATAGTGGGTATTTGAGTTGCATATCACTTGGCTATTGGACTGCTATTTCTTCATAATGAAAAACCTAGCCTTAGTGCACTAATATATTTCTTCCTTAATATTATTTAGTACACATTTCTGTTGTATATTCTATTTCTTAAAGAAGATAGAACTGTAAAAGACAATGGAAGGAAAAATTTATATAGTTTGGCAGCCATTCTTGAGTTCTTTTTATTCAATCACTAGAACATTAGATACTTTGTTATGAAGGGAGGGTGAAAGGGATTCATGTTTTTCTGTTATCATGTGCCATGTATAAAATTCTGGTCAATGATGTCAAACATGGTCAGTTTGTAAAAGGTTTGGTATTTATTTTAGCATGAATGTTGAATAGAAATAATAAGCCATATTTTTTTTAATTCTATCCATGTAGTTTTCTATTACTGCCTACTTTGCATGCTAAATAACGATGCACATTGCCTTATGCAACAGCTCACAAGAGACCTCATGATCAAAACTTGTTTGGTATTGTGCAAGGTGGTCTAGATCCTATATTGAGGTGAATTCCAGCACCATACATAACCTTGCTATTTGTTCTTCACTATATGTGATTACTGTTTTTTTAAGTTGTATATGGCTTATAAATTATGATATTTTGTAATCAGGGATATCTGCGTCAAAGGTTTGGTGGAACGCAATTTACCTGGGTAGGTGTAAATTCTTGTCAACTTGTAAACTGTTTGTAGTTTTTCCAGTACTTATATTTTTTGCTGTGTTTTAAGAAAAAGACTAGATTGTACTGAACCTGCTGGTTTGATTTGGCTTGACTTTGGGTACAGTTGCCTTCCTAAACTGAACTTGATTAAATTATTCATAAATTGTATGTGCAATGTCTTCATTTCCCCTTTAAAATATGATAAGTTTTAAGCTTAAAAATAATTGTACGTTGTTAAATACATTTAACTTGTTAGTTGGCTATGATTTCCCCCCTCAGATGTATATCCATATGACCTTTCTCTGATCTGGTTTATTAATTCAGTGGACTTAATTGCTAGTGTCAAGAGATTGATGATTTATGGTTTGTTTGGTGGAGAAGAAATTGAAGGGAGAGGAGAGGGATGGAATTAATTTTGATTGTATGGAGGGAGAGAAGAGAGTGGAAATAATTTAAAATTGGTGGGACCTGCTGTACTATTTCCACTCATATCTCTATCTCTCTCTCCTTAACTTATCTCTTTCTCTTCAGCTAAACTCCTTTAACTTTCATTTTATTTCTTTCCTATTATCATTTATCTCATTTCTCTCTTCTCTACCAATGAGGGGCTTAGTCTAGGGGAGGACAAAAAAAGTTATTTTTGTTGAAGGGCGAAAATGGAAGTACAGGAAAACCAAGAAAACTCTAATCGAAATCATAACGAATATTAAGATCTACATGTATTCAACTTAATCTAGAGGAGAAAAGCCCTAGTTTGTTGTTTGTTTTTGTGATTGTATCCCAAATTCGGTAACATCATGGATGCCAGAAAACATAATTCATATTGAAGATTTTGTTCTAGTATATAAGACATTTTGATAAATGTGCATAAAGGTTTTCTTTTATGAATTTATGCAAATCAGAATGAGCCTTGCAGACTATCCCTGGCAATCAGCAACTGAAAACATGTATTTTTTACATGGTAATGTTTTGGATATTTTTACTTGCGCTTGGTGTTTTTTCCCAGCAAAGAACATAACTTTCATATAGACATAAATTGCTTTTATATATGAGCACCTGCACACAGAAGAGTCTTCAAAATTGAAATTCATAGTTTTTTCAGTAGTTATGTGGAGTTAAATATAATTTTCTTTTGTCACAGCTATGCTATTGGTGGTCTTTCAGGCGGCGAAGATAAAAATTCATTTTGGCGAGTTGTTGCTCAGTGCACCGCTGCTTTGCCAGAGGATAGACCACGATATGTTATGGTCAGGATATGACTTCATTATATGAAACCTTTTTTTAATAAAAAACCAGAGTGTGTAATGTCATCACATTTTACATGAACTTTCAGGGAGTTGGTTATCCACTTGATATTGTTGTTTGTAGTGCTTTGGGTGCTGACATGTATGACTGTGTGTATCCTACCCGTACAGCACGCTTTGGCACTGCTCTCATTCCTGAGGTGGTCATTTTTATCCTTTTATTGATAATCTATGACATTCTTTCTTCACACTGACATAACAGTCTTATACATATATCCAACTATCCATGATTGTGTTTTCTATTGTCCTACACGTACAAAACATGCCGTTCCTAATAATTGTACAAGGACTAAGACACTGGTAAGAAAATTTCAATAGTTTTGTGTATATAACAACATAGAAAAAACTGAACTTCAACAGGTAAATGATGTTGTCTCCCTATGGGGCTCTAGTGATTCAGTTTTTTATTGCACTGATATATTATATTTGTCGTAATACTAGTTTTAAAAATTTTCTCTAAATTCCTCTCATTTATATGTCAATTTATTTTTAACTTTCCTTTTTCCTGTAATTTTGCAGGGAGTGTTGAAATTAAAACACAGGGCAATGGCTGATGACACCCGTCCAATTGATCCTAATTGCCCTTGTATGGTATGTTTTACGAGGTCAATCTTTTATCTGATAAATCTGTTTTCAGAAACCAGCACGTGTTTTAGTTTATTTCTTTTGTCAAAGGTTTGCAAGAACTATTCCAGGGCTTACATCCATTGCCTTGTGACAAAAGATGCAATGGGGTCTCAACTTTTGTCGTATCATAATTTATACTACATGCTGCAGGTACAAGCAATATCATATTATTAGACTATTATAACTATAATGTGTTAATGTGTATGATTAAAGTCATTGCATTTCCAAAATTTGCAGCTCAGTAGGAATCTACACTCTTCAATAGTTGAAGGAAGGTTCCCAGAGTATGTTCATATTTAATTTCTATTCTCTCATTTTATCTCACTTTTCATCTGAATTGACACTTTCCATTGAACAATTTCCTCCCTTCTGTATATGGTAATAACCATTTTCATTTTTGTAGGTTTGTATGTGACTTTCTACACAAAATGGTATGGAGAAAATTGCATCAACCTTTCTTGAGCACATTACATTGACTTTTTCTTTTAAAAAAATCTACGTAAGTTTTGTAGCCAACCTCTGGCTATCGCCCCCTAAAGGCCAGAAGGAGTTTTTCCAAAAGGGTACATATTTTAATCACAGAAGTTCTTATCCAGACTTGGCCTTTATGGGCTACTTCTACCCGTACCCTTCAGTTTAATACTGGCCAATTCTTTTGAAAAGTAAACATAGGATATCATTTTATTAAAAGAATATGAAAGATTTGGATTTTCTTGCCATTATAATTTTTTAGTTTTATTTTTTCTTGAAATTGAAACCTGTACTATATTTTTGTCGAGATTATTTTTTCCAATCTAAGTAGCTGTCAGACCTACTTACTTATTCATACTGCAGTTTCCGAAAGGTGATGTTCCTGAATGGGTCTGCGATGCTATGGAGGTGGCTGGAATCGACATTTCTTCCTGCTGCGCTCCATTTTCATCATGCCAAGAATATAATTCCAAAAGCATGCCCGAAGAAGTTTGTTTAGCGAGGTGAAAATGATACATACAGAACAGAAACAAAGTTACATTGAAGAGATACACTGTAGTTAACTATGATTTCTTTCGGCATAAATTTTGTATTGTGCTTATGCCGCTTCAGTAAAAACTATGAAAGGTTAGGATTATAGCTTATACTAGATTAGATTCCTTTAGGTTCTTATTCGTCTTGTATTCTAGAGAATGTAAAACGATGGATAGGTTAGTCTGGAATTTTGCTTCATGAATTGTTTTGTTTGCAAAGCTTAAATATAATTCCTTTACTTCAAAAGTTTGCGCAACATTACATGTGCAATCCCTTCGTGTGTTTTCTTAGAAAATAAATATGGTCAATGTTACACAACCGATTTATAAATAAAATTTATATTTTATTTATATAACTATAATTTGGTCATATTATCTATTATCTATAATATTACATAAAAAAATTATATATGATTTGTTCTTTATAGACCATTGAAACTTCACTAAGATTTCTTTTAAACTTAATACCAAGGATCTTTCAAAAGTAACTAGTAAAAATAGTTTATAATTTTTTTAAAGGATTTTGAATTTATTAATAAGTTCATGAAGAATTTATCGAATTCGTTTTCTTTCCATTGAGTAACTTTTACAGAGTGAAGTTTGTGTTAAATTTTTATCTAAAAATGTATTCAATTAATCTGCATATTAATCTTCGCTCGTGCTACATTTCGACACTTTCTTGGGCAAGTAATTAGAACTCGTCCTGAATACGATACCTACAATTATGAAAATGATCGTTAACAAATATTGATGTTTAACTTTACTTTACGTAATTTAGTCTTTTCTTTTTAATTTGAATTTGACTAGTGATATTATGTCATTTAATTTTTTTCTAGATTTATTTTTATATTATTGTACTTTTACTTTAAGAAAATGTTTTAGTACAGAAGAACTTTTTAGTTTCTCAAATATATTAAATTAAAACAAGTTTATTTTTCATAATTTATTTACTTCATAAAAAAAATAACATTTTCAAGAAATTATATTTTTTTTTTATTTTTTTAATAATTCACGTAAAAAAATTGTTTTTACAGAAGAAATGGTAACTGAACTTTTTCAAATTAAAAAAATTATTACTACAATTGATACATCATATTAATATATATTAATATGATATATAATTCCCTAAATCAGCAAAATATTTTATCTATTAAATTATAGTTTTCATATTTGTAATTTTCCCAAAATTATAATTCCACACATGAAAACTATTTTCTATTATGTTATATGGTTATAAATAATTATTAAATTTTTGTCATTCTACCCTAAACTCTCGAGGTACCACCACACTGCCACTGTCTTTCTTCTTTCTCCGCTTCTTCCGATTATTCCTCGTAAAACGTATAGCCGTCTCTCTGCGACTTCCAGGTATATATACTTCTCGAACCTCAATTCCCATAATACTCTGTTTTACTTTGTTTTTACGTTCACTTGGTTCTCTCTTCATTTTTCTCTATTTTTTGTTCACTATTATTCTGTGGGAAGCTTTTGGGTCATTTAATTTGTATAAAAAAAACGAACTTTGGGGGCATGAGGAGATAATTTGTTGAATACCACGAAGAAAGCTAATACCTACTTGATAGTGCCTGGTACAATGAGTTCGATCTGCCTTACAATCACTCAAGAATGTAGTTTGTTTTTGGGGTCTGGTTAAGTAAAGTGTTTTGAAATCATTTGCAGAAACAGAAAATTAGAAGATAAAATGAAAAATAACCTTCTCCGCCAGATAAAATTAGCTTATACATTAGTTAAAATAAGTTTTTGTAGAAGCTAATATCAGAATTTTTTTATTAATTAACTTATTTAGCTTATGGAGAAGATTTTGCCATAAGTGTAGATAGAGAAGTTCATTCAAGCAAGTCCTTGATGTTGGTCTTTCATTTAAACAAGTGTTTTCGGTGCCAATGTTTGATGATTGTGAAGCTGTTAGCTGTTCTATTACTATATTTTAATTCCATAGAACTCTCATATTGTCTGGTCTCTCTGGCATAGAAATTGATGCTAGAGAAAAACTGTTAATATTAGAAACTTGGGCTTTCAGTATAATAGCGGAAATGGAGAAAAAACCAAGGGACAAAAGGAAAACTTGTTTATTGTAAAATATATCTATTGACTCTGAACGGACTTTACCTTTTGCGTATTGTAGTAGCGACCCATTTGAGGCTTACTGATTGGGAGCTAATGTTGATATGTTAGAATATATATTTACTTTGTCTCAGGCATTTCTACTTCTAAGAAATAAATAGAACTTTTGATATGATTGTATGATTATAGAAATTGAATATTGCCTGTTTTCTTCTTTGGACTTGTCATATATAGTATTGCATTTGAGTATAAGATGATCTTGGTTTATTTTCACCACTTATTTTTCATAATGATATTTCTAATTTCTCAATATTTCTAGTCTGTATTTAGAATTTAGAATTAGAACAATTGGTTAGCTTGTAATTGTCAAATCATATTCAGAACAATGTTGAGTGCTACATTTTCTATGCTCCTTTAAAAATGTGTTTTATGATGGCTGATAATGTAACTAGCTCTATTCACTCATGAAATATACCATTTTGAATAGAAAATCTGGGAAAATAGGTTCAAAATGAAAATTCTGATCTTCTGAAAGCAATATTCAGATAAACTATAGCTGCATGATACATGGAATTTGGCTTCTCATAATGCTATGATGGAGGAAAGGCTGCACAAAACATACAATCTAGTAGAATTGATGATCATTAAAGATGTAAAACCTCATTACTTTAGTGGAATGAAGTTGTTTTATCTTACTTCAATATGAAGTCAAGTCTGTTTGGCTCTTAGAATTATTACTTTTTTAAGAGGCTACTATGTTTCAACACAATTCTCTGTAATCCCTACCTATCCTGTCGTGTGCAATGGCAATCCCTACTGAACCCAACTGTTGGCTTCCACATTCCCTTCCTCATAACCTTCTGCACCCCAAGCTTTTGACTCCAAGCAAGCCCTTTCCTCATTTTTATTCTTAATCAGTAACCATTTTCCATTTGGAATGTAGTTGAGTTTTTCACCGTGTTATTCTTTCAACACATTTCATGTGACAAGGGAGAATTAGAATCACTCTTGTCTGTTATTCTTTTTTTTTTTTTTTGAAGTGTATTTGTGGATAACAATTTGTGCTTCTCCTTAATTTGTTTACTTAGTTATAGCCTCCAATCTATGTTTAGGTCGAATATGCAATCGTGTTATGGTTTGCATCAATGATTGAGTCTCTATAAATCATGTCAATTGATGGGTAATACTAACGAATAAGCATACTTGCTTATGACCTATTTGATGAAATGCCTAAACCTTTTAGAAATAATTTACAATATATGTTGACACTTGAATTTTTTATAGTATAACTCTTGGTTTTATTTTTAATGAATAGATGTCCGAAAATTGTCTTTGGTTTTACTATTGTCATGTGATGATTTGGTAGTATTTTATTTATTAGATTTTGTTTCGAAAAGGAGTGCTGTGTTTGATAACATATCAAACCACCGATTATATGGTCATAATAAACATAGTTTTTTTTAATATGAGGGATTAGAAAAAGAAGTCCGATTGATATATAATTTAATTCATAAATGTATTTGTCCTTTTCTTACATAGCTGCAATAACCTGAACGTGTCTTATAAAGTTTGGGAAGGATGGCTTAGAAACAAATCATACATCTGCCAAATAGAAGAGGTTACCAATACACACCCGACTTTTCCAAAAAAATGATAAAATAGATCAAAATAATAATTATATGATCAAATGTGGGTTTGGTCCATGCACACGGGTGAGTAAAGATGAGTTCCCTTTCCTTACTTTTCATTTCCCCAAACCCACCCTAGCTTAAATCCCTTTCCTTGAATCCTGTTTAGCCATCAGCTGTCTTTCTATTTCGGCTTCATCAATTTCTAGTGCAAAAATGTTGTTTTTGGGCATAGTGTTTTTATTTTGTATCATTTATTGTTATTATTTGTGTTTATATATGTTGTTCCTTGATTCTGACATATACATGTTTGGTTTTTGTGATTACGGGTTTGCCACTTGTAGAAAAAGATGCCTCTGGGACTCATTTTAGGAATAGGAAGGGCGTTTCGAAGGAAGCGAACATCTTCACTTGACATTCTATCATCAAAACGCGCTCCTCGTGGTTATTACAAGGGCAAGAATTGCAAGCCTACTGGTTTCCACACTCGCAAAGGTTTGTTTGAGTTTTAACCAAAACAAATGACATCCTGTGGTCCATGTAATCAACCTCACATTGTTGACTGCTTGATCACATGTCACACCTTCAGGAAAGAGCTTGATCTGTGCATTGAAGAGTTTGGGGTTTGGGGTTTACTCACTCCTTAGAAACCCCTCCTCTCCTAATTTGTGGGTTAGGGTTGGACATGTCATATTATAAATGTTTCGTTCTACTTTATAAACTCTAATTTAACCTTCAGACGATGTGGGATCTGATTAGTTAAATCGTCATATCTAATCGATGTTCCGGTGAAACTTGTATCTTTTCTAATGTTTTAGTAAAAAAACATGGGACTTCTTAAGTCATAGTCGAGTTTCACTATACTTTGGAAGGGGCCTCATTGTCGTTTTGATTTGGTTGACAGAAATTACTTCATTTCTATGACCAACTCTAAAAAGTTATGGCCTCCTTGCTAATAATTTGGATTGTTTCTCTTGCCCTGGATGTCTATAGTTAGTAAACGTGGTTTTATAAAAAAAGAGTCTGGATTCATTACTGCCATTATATATATAATTTTTGGGCATTGTAATAAAATAATTTGCCAAGATACATACATATACATTAATGTATTCTTTTTTTACTGTCAAATAACATGTTAGTCTCTGTATTGTTGCAGGTGGTTATGTATTGATGCAAGAAAAATTGCCAAATTATGTTGTTCCTGATTTGACTGATTTCAAGGTTTGCATCTTCCACTCATTTAATCTCATCGCTATCTTTGTCTTTTGTTCACCTGTTTTTCTTCAGCATGTTTACTATGCTGACATTTTCCTGGATAAATTCTTTATTCAAGTCATTGCTTCCTTAATGATGAATTTGACGTTGCTCCTTTGATGTTTCTCTCTCTTGAGTTTTATTAGTATAGTTTGGCTCAGTTACGGCTATTTATTGAATTTTTCTTCATCTTCCTTGCACAATGGCAGGAATCATGGTGTTTTTATCTTATTAGTACTTGTCTTTAATTCCATAGACATTATTCTTACCCTTATCATCCCTGCACTACCCTACCATTAGACGGGTCAAAAGATGACTTCATCTTCATAGAGATGACCGTAAGCTATTATGAACATTAGTATTTCTCTTCATGAATGACTAGAGGTCGGCAATTTCTGCAAAGCTAACACTACTATGAACTTAGTTTTTCTCATGTATAGCTGATTCATATAATCCCTTCTTTTTTTGCAGCTCAAACCGTATGTATCTCAGTGTCCTATAGAATTGAAGGCTTCTGAAGCTTCCCAAACCGGCTAAATAGCCAAAATGAGTAGTATAAGAGACTTCTTTGTAACTACAGATATTTTCCATGAAGTGGAGTTGGCATGCCCTTCGTTTTGTTTTTTGTTGGCTTCTTCTGAACTACAGCATCTTGAGTTATTGACCGGCAAAATATTTGATATTTTTATTGGATATTAGCCTATCAATATCATTCATATATGTAATGCGATGAATAATTTGGACTATCAAAATTATCAATAAATTTCATGTCTATGTTTGTATGGATGGAGTTGTTAATCGGGTGGAATTTTTAAACTGGAAAGACTGGACGATTATGATCAAAGGGGGATCCGAACCACTTTATACTTGAAGAGAAATTACTTCCCTTGAAACTTTCTAAACAATAAAGTAACAGCTTTGACACTTTTTTGCCGAACTGTGGTTCCAATAATTCGATTAAAAACTACCCTATTCCACTGTTACCAAAACTAGCGAATTATTGTCATACAATAGAAAAGGAAATGACAAATGCTGAACAACGGGTTAAATAAGTTTCATGAAAATGATAGGTGTATGCTTTATTAAAATTTGATTTCTGAGATTTTTTTTTTAATCATCTCGTGAAGTTGGAGAAGATGTGTTTTTAGTAAGTCTTTCTGCGCCAACCTAAAGAACTGAACTTCATGTTACTTCTGTTGAAAGTAATTCGATCCAATGTCATTTCTACAAGATTTGGCAAAAAGAGTTCGTATTTATAATGTGCCATTTGTTCCAAACATGCACTTGATATTATGAAAGTCAGTTGAGAAGTGAAACTGAAGAAAGATTCGTACTTAGTGACACTAATCTTTATTTATAAAATGTGTTGCTTCATGTTTGATGGTGTCATCCTTACTTGCTTCATCCATGTTTAATATGCCATTTCCTTAGGTGATATTACTTCCATACAATTGGTTGGAATTTATTAAAAACTACACAACTAAGAGAAAGAGTGTCAGATGATAAATGTGACTCACCAAATTTGTGATTTTCAATAAATTTTAGACAATAAGGGAGGATGTATGGTAAAGAGTGTATTGCTAACATTGTGTTATGCTAATTTTGATGCACATAAATAAAATATTCAATAATTTTGCATTGATAAATATATATGGTAAAATAATTTTTAATTTAAAAACTTTTATCTAATTAAAAATTATTAAATAGGAAAAGTTGGCATATATGTGAGTTATTTTAAATAGAGAATTCTAGTCTTAAACGTATCTTGACTATATTAAGTGCAATATATGTTTGTTTGTGTACAAAATAAACCCGCATCTGCAATATAGAACACAATTGGCTTGAAACTGCATATTCCATATGCCAGAATGGCTGAATCAGTGAATCCAATTGATTCATTGGCCAAAGGAAAGTACACACCTGTCACAACTCACAACTTTTAAGAATGAAGACAACTCCACACACACCACACATGCTACTCAGGACTACTCTAATCGACTCAGATAATAAATTCAAAAACATTTAATATTCATTTAAGCTAATTGAATGAATTATAAAAATGATTGAGTGTATAGATCAATTAATATCAGTTATGCTAATTTAGATAGTTCTTGGTTTTGAATATTACAAAGAAGCTTGGATAAAATAAATCAGATAGATACATTCCGTCACTAGCCAACATACATAATATAATATTAAAAGAAAAAAAATAGGAAGTTTAACCCTAAAGGAGATTAAGTAATTATCAGTATATAATTAATTATTAAAAAATATTAAGTAAGACTTATCAACATATAACTAATTATTACGGTAAAGATTAGATAAAATATGGTAATTTATTATCTAAATTTATAATGATAACTTTTTTCAATATAAGACACTCTAATTTATTATAAAATACATCGTAATAATGTAAAAAAATATATCAAATTTATTAAAACGGAATTTTTAAAAAATTACATAAATGAATAAATTGTGTTAAGTACCACAGTTTTAATACTTAAAAAAATATTACTATTAAAATCGTATTTTGAAAATATTATTTTTATGAAGAAGGTATATTATACAAATATGATTTTTAATTTTTTTTAAAAAGAAGAAAAATCATATTTTCATAATATAATTTCTTTATAATAAAAATCATGTTTCAAAGCACAATTTTAACATTAATTTATTTCAGTACTAAAATTATGTTATATAATACAATTTTATTATGAATTTATGTTATATAGTACATTAAGATTTTTTTCACTACTTTAATATATTTCCCGTAATTTATTATATACGTATTACCTACTCACATTTGATTTTATTGTCAGGATGTACATGTTATTTGGGAAGAAAGTTATTTGATCTTTCAAGATATAATATGCAACTGAAATAAATAATAAGAATTCTGTCTTTCATAATTTTATTTATTCAAACAGAATTATTTTAAATAAAAAAATCTTATGTAGTTTGTAATATATATAACGAGTGTGAATTACGAGGATATACACTGTGAAGGTTGAATATTGATGATTCCTATAAAATAGAGTGTGAAAGTTCATTGAAATTCTAAAATAATTTCTGGGTTAATATTTGTGTAGAGAGAATAAAGAAATTACAAGAGTATGTTAAGAGAGAGACGGCGACGTTTAATGGTTTACTGGTCGTGAAGAAGAACAAGGTTGGTTTGATTTTGGTTCTTAAAGATGAGATTTTCCACGCCGCCCCGCAAAAGAGGTTTGGCCTTTTCCACAGACTCAAGACTCATCAGAACCACCGACTCAGCCCACATGCATGAATCAGGATCGTCCATTTTAACCTTAACCTAATTCTAAGTCATAATTTTCAACTTTCATACAAATACCGTCAAAAAGACCATTTTGAGGAAACTCCCATGAACTATCATGGAAAGTGAAACACATCCTCAACCTACCAACTTTCTCTTCCTCCTTCCTCCTTCCTCCTTCCTCCTTCCTCCTTCCTCCTTCCTCCTTCCTCCTTCCTCCTTCCTCCGTCACATTCACATCTCATTCTCTATATATCAACCACTTTTCCACACTCCATTCCACATTAATGCACCCTCAAAACATGGCTACTCTTCTACGACCACCCTCAAAAGACAAGGACATCATTGGCAGGTTCATGCCCCATGCTCGTTGCAAGAAACACCCCAAACATCGCCAATCACCTGGAGTATGTTCTCTTTGTTTGAGATCCAAGCTTTCTCAACTTTCCTCACTCTCACCCTCTTCTTCTTCTACTCGTAAACCAATCTCTATTTCTTCATCCCATTCATGTTCCGCTTCTTCTTCTGTCTCCTCCTACTACTCCTCTTCTCCCTCTTCTTGTGCCTCTCCCCCAACCCTTCCTTTTCCTTTCTCCAATCAACCAAAGCCCGCCTCTAGTTCCGTCTCCATCTTTCTCTTCACCGCCAAGCATGCTGGAGTCCTCAAAAGCAAGTCAATGAGCGTTGTTTCCTCCAGGAGAAGAAGAAGAAGAAACGAAGATGAAGGTGAAGGTGATGGTGATGGT
Organism: Macrotyloma uniflorum; assembly: GCA_016859785.1. NCBI lineage: Eukaryota > Viridiplantae > Streptophyta > Magnoliopsida > Fabales > Fabaceae > Macrotyloma > Macrotyloma uniflorum. The sequence goes on from BDMB01000001.1 coordinate 3,033,763, forward strand.
CGTAGTAGTAAGAGTGGCAAGAAAACTGGCTTTTGGTCCAAGTTGCTTCATCCCAAAAGCAAGAGAATGGAGGAGATCAAAGGCACTAAGCTGGTCCATACTAGGTCTCTAATAGAAACAGTGGCATAGCCATCCAAGATCATGTATTCATTCATCTCAAGTTAATTACTGATTCTTTCTTTCGTTTTTTAATCCCACCCTACAATTTTTGAGTGGATTATAAGTGTTGTTGAATATTAATTACTCCATCTGTCCAATTCCTTTCTTCAAAAGCAAGAAAGAAAAATAGAGATCTCGTATTGCATGATGTATAATGTAAATGAACACTTTTTGGATCATTGATTAATAGAGAGAGGGAATAATTAAAGGCGAATAAATGTGTGAATATGCAGAAGCAGAAGTACGTAGTGTACGTATATATTAAATTGTACACGGATCAGTATGATAGAAGAGATTATTCCTTTTAGATCTGATTCCATAAAATTGGGGATATAGATGTAATTTAGAAAAGGAGGGATTGGAGAAAGATAGTTATTTATTGAGTTGAGCATGAACAAGTTTGGAGCAGAGAGACATGTATTGCTGGCATGACTTGGCAATATCATCATCCATGCCTTTAATTCAGCCTGTGATCTCATCAACTTAGAAGGATAAATTAATGCCCTACCCCAGTTCAGAAATAACATTTAGTTTAATACAAATATCTCACTATTAGTTAATTAATACAATGCTTCATGCATACAAATTAAGATTATACTTACTAAACAATTTTCTATTTTCAAATCCTTGATTGATAACTAAACAGGAACGCTCATTTGCATTGTAAAAAAATTATCAAGAAAATTAAAGAGTTATATGGATTTTTAATTGATTTTTTAAGAATTTTTTACTTTAGTTGAGACTCCAAGGTTGTGTGTAGTTTAAAAAATAATTAAAGATACTTCAAATAAGAAATTCTCTTTATTATCCGTTGAATTTTAATAGAAATTATATATTTGTTAACCTTTATTTTTTATTTACTTAGTCTCAATAAAAATTATGGTCTGTAGTAAATTTTAATTAATAATATATTAGGATAGATGTGTAAGATAATACTTTACTAACACTCGTATTAGACTGTTATTACGTGAATAATCATTATTCATTTTTAATGAAAATTGTTATCCATTTTTAGTGGTTAACAATAAATAGAGAGTGACTATAATAATTAATAATTAATTTTTTAAGAGAGTCTAATAATGGTTGTTAATAGCTATCACTTATGTTTAAATGATTGATGCTATCTATACTATAAATGTTAATACCATACTTTTTCGCTACGATTTTTTTGTTTTGTTTTTCTTTTCTTTTCTTTTTAAGTCAATACTTGCTTTAAAAGCTGACTTATTTACCGAACAACTAAATTATTATTTAAAAAAAAAAAAATCAATAATACAAAATCTGTTATTAAAGAGCATATTAAATAAAAATATAAATTTCTAAATATTTTTGTAATGTTTTCTTACTATTTTCATTTATTTAGATGATAATATATATATAAAAAAAAAGAGAAAATATAAAAATTTAAATACTGGTGACAAGAAAACAAAAAATAATTAATTGTTACACAGTAATGACATGTTTTTTTAAGATCATAATCTGAAGTTAAAACCTTGCATAGTTTTTGAGTGGTGGAAGTATAGAAATGTGAAATTGAATTGTTTATGACTCTAATTACACTTTCAACGATTTTAGCCCATTAATTTGAACATTACTTCTAAGTGGTTAATTTATTTATTTTCTTGTAATGGAGGTAAGAAAATTCAATGGTGGGTTTCACGGTGTTGGGGTTCAAAAGTTTGAATTTACTTTTTCTGTTCTTTTGTTTTGAAATTTCTTTGAGGAAACTGAGAGATTAGTGATAACAGGAAAACTTGACAGGTTGTAGATGATACCCGTGGGCGTATTGCATATTCCATTTTACAATTTTCTTCGGATGCGTTGTAAAGTTGAAACACATGAATTGGAACCACAAAGATGAAAATTAATGTCTTCTTCCATATCTCTGAAACACGCAGGATTTTAAAATTCAAATTAATTAACCAAAGGCAGAAAGAAGACCTAGATTTCCAATTAAAAAATAAAAGGAAAATATTACACGTAAAGATTTCCCAATTACCCAAATTTAACTTAGATGTTACCTACATTTTATTAATAAAAAATTAACGTTTTGTTTTTAAGCGTGGAAACTGAAGAAATACGCCATAAATCGTCACTATATTGAATACGTTAAAAATATATTTTTTAATGCACGAAACTTTCCTAAAAAACATAAAGAAAGTCACCAAAATCTTTGAAGAATTTATAAAAGGTTCAAAATAATAATTTTTTTTAAAATTTATAATAATAATAGTAATTTGAAAGTAATATGAAAATAATAATAAATAATCAAAAATAATATTAAATTAATAAATAAAATTATTATTTTTATTTACTTTTATTCTTTTATCTACATAATTCTTTTTCATTTTTTCTTTATTTTTTTTTCATTTTCTTAAATCGGCTCCTCAATCTAAATAAAACATAATTTTTTCCGTCAAGATTGATTATTAAAAGTGATAATAATAATAATAAAAAAGAATCCATATATTAATTACATTATACAGGTTCAATATATTCATTGATTAGATAATGTTGAATGGTGTAACGGTCTCAACATTCCGTGTTTATTTTTTTCAATGAAAGCCTATATAAAGAATAAAAAAGTAATGAAATCACTTTTTTCGTTGCTTCTGTAAACAGCATTATTAACACTTATGCATGGTCTTTTTTCCATAATCCAGATAAATATTTATCTACGGTTTATTTTGTTTAAAAAAAAAAAAAACTTTTTTGTTTTATAACAATCTGAGTTTATGACAATGTTGGACTCGGGCTATTAATATGAGTGGGTCAGTAGCATAGCCCAATTTTGTTTGGGCTTTATAACATAGGCCTTCTGTCATGCGTTGGTGAAATTTTATTTGGACTGCTGCTCAACATTTCAATCCAGAGAACTCCATCAAAATCAATAAGCCGAAGTCTACATAATTATTAGGATGTAAGTCAACATGATGGGTTGAGTTTAATATGATTTTTAATCTAATTTTTTTAAATTTAATTAGATTGATTTTATTTCCTTTTTATAAGATAATTAATATACTTATAATATTTATAAAAATAATATTTTATAATAAAATTAGTACAAATAATATTTTTAGTATATATATGTTATGGATTTAGGAGTTAGATGTAGTCTACTTCTACTCTTAAAAACAACTATGAGAAAATTTTTATTTATACATTTTTTGTTAATGCATATATTTTTGGATTTTATATTTTTTTTCAAGTATACCTTCTCTCCGAATCTTTTTTTCAAGGGTTAAAAGTTGAACACAATCCAGAAATAATTTCCAAAAGTGAATCTTAAACTATCCCAAAGTCAATTAAACAATAATAATAATAATAATAAATTAAAAATTAAAAATAAAGTATATTATAGAAATAAAATGAATAACAAACAAAATCAGTAATTTTTTTATGTGTAGGTTTCTTTTTAAATTATTTGTTATATAACCATGCGCGTTGTTTCAGCGCATAATATACTATTTTTTCGTATAACTACAATTTAATTTACCTTTAAAATTGTAAAGATATTATTATTATTATTTAAAATAAGTTGTTTTAACTAACAACTTGTCAACTTTCCCTTTCAACAATGAATAGTTTATCAGTTAGAATTAATGGCTTGGTGGTTTTATTAGATTTATTTCCCATCTTAAAAGTAAGGAATAATTTCTCAATTTGCCAATTCTCTTTTTTTAAAAATGACACTTTATCTAAATAAATTTTTTGTTTTATATTTATTTCCTAATTTAAATTATATGTGAAGTGAAAAGGGCTAGTTAACGCATGTTTTGAGAGGGAGACACGTTAGCATAGAGAATTTGGCAGATGATGATGTTTCATTTCTGAATCATAGAATTGATCCAATTAAAACAACTTGTCAACTCTTACTAATATTATTGTATTTTACAGAAAAGCATATCTGCATAGGTCGTTGTAGAAAGATTGTATTTTCCGTCGCTGGATAAGAAATGGGACCAAAATGAAGTAACTGTCTTAAACCAAGTTTACGAAACCTACCCAAGAATCTTCCAACACTGTCTCATGTTTTCGGGCAAAGAGTAATAGCAAGTAGACAAGTGTCCCATACCAATATCATCTATCAATACTTCAATGATAATTTAATATCCAATCGTACAATAAATTTAAATATTTCAACTCAATTTTAATATTATATTCAAAATAATATATGAAAACTATGTATGTATATATGGTCCTTTTCTGTTAGCTGGTAGTACTTACACCTGATATAATTTAGTTCTCACTTCATACACAAGTTTAGTTGGCTCATCAAATTCTCCAGGAACCAAACACCTTGCATATGTCAAACTTTTCACATAAATTTTGATGATGTTTCGAGCACATAAGATTTCTAGGTCAATAAAAGTTTGTACTAGTTTGATCTTGAGGTGCATGTTTTTGCCTGTCTTTCTATAATCTCTAATGGAAAAATATACATATATTATTGTCATTTCTTTATTTTTTATTTCTTCTTTTGTATTTTCCTTCTCTATTTTTCTTTTTCTTCTTATTGTAACCTATCCAATAGTACGAAGGGACAACAAATGTACTCGGTCAAAACTAATTTGTTACTCGCAAGGTTGAATGGCTGGTGCAACAGCAATTTATATATGCTCTAAAGAAATATAAAGTTTCGACTTTGGAAAGAAAAAAAAAATTATTCAAAAGCTTTTCTGATTAATTGATTCTGAAACCATCGAGGAACTAACCTTTATATATATACTGTATATCAACTTTTTTTGTTTTTTTAAAAAAACTATGTGTCAGTAGCACATGGAAGCAAAGATGAATTAGGTTCTTCCCTTACCCATATTGTTTCTGGTAATGGATTTTTTTTCATAATTTTTATAAAAACTTCAATATTAATATATATGTTAAAATATAATTTTTCATGCAAATAGAAATGATTGATTTTGATAATAATTAATTTAAAATTGAAAAACAGAAAGAGCAGATTTATAGTATATATATTTTCTTGTTCTCTCCCCAAATCTATGGCACCATTGAAGTATGGAGGGAACATATATCGAAAGTAATGGTGAGAGGGTTATCGTGATTTCTAAATTCCCAGATTGGCATGATGACGAGCATGGAATTTTGAAATGCAGAAGTAAAAGGTGGGTGTTGTTGACGTGCCACAAAAATTCCATTCCATGGGATAATCATATTTTATTAATGCTTATGCTTCCATCAAATATTCATCCATCGCATTACTTTCACACTCTTCTCCAATTCCAACTCCTCTTCATTGCTTATTAGATTAAAGATTTGATCTCCATTATCCACCAAAATGCTAAACCCTAACCTAGTTAATACTTTTCCACTCATTTAAATTCTCCATGTAATAATTCCAGTTCCACACCGAGATATACAGAAAAGACCCACAAGTCTTACTTTGAAAAAAAAAAAAAATATATATATATATATATCATTATAATAAATATATTAGTCAATCAATTAATTTATTTTTTAAATTATAATTAGTTTGATTTTTTTTTTTATATCCAGTTACAACTGCAATGTTCTAATTTTGATAAATAGTTTTTTTTTTTCAAGTTTGGTTTATTATATATTTAGGTAGATGTATTACTTGATTTTTTTAAAATATACTTTACGAACTATAATATTTAAAATAAATCATAATTGATTAAATCACGTGACAGTCATACATAAGTATTAAGTGATGAAACTAAAAATATTAATTGATTAAATTATGAACTAAGACTAGTCAAACCTTTATTTAAGGATTAAAATAAATAAAAAATCTTTAAAAATTAATTGACTAAAAATTTATTTACTTATATATATATATATATTATATTTTTAAAAAATAGTTATCGTTAGTCATCATATAAATATATGTTGAAAATGCATTGTTATTAAAGTCTTAAATTTTTAACTACCTTTATTAAATGATGATTAATGATTTTTTTATGTAGTCAAGTTAAAAAAAAAGTCATATATTTGTTTTTTTTATTCCATTTGTTAAATTTAATAAACATTTTATATTTAATAAATTTAATATTATTCAAAGAAAAAACTGTTTACTCATGTATATTATAAATAATAATAAATTTTTTAATTATTTAAAATCTAATATAACTTATAGCTTAGAAAATATAATCATTATTATTGTTATAACATGCGAGTTATTTAAACTTAGTGAACAATTTTAATTTCACATAGTAATTATGAATTTCTATTAAATGTATAAAAGATATAATTTTTAAAAATGAAATAGTAAAAAAATATAGAATATAGAAAAATTTAACTGAGAAAGTGAAGAATTGTCCGAATTTAGTTAGTTCCAAATGAATAGATCAATTGTATTACAAAAAGTGCTATTTATTAATGCCATGGAATATTTGAAGTTTAAACCTCCTTTTTAGATTTAAACTACTAACCTGCAAACAAAAATATCCTTCATCATTTTTCATTGTCTTTTAACTAACTGTTACAATCATAATATCGACTGCATGTTTAGATATTAAATCTAAAGTTTATTTAAGAAAATATTCTAAATTTTTATATATTATACTTTTTTATAAACATGTTTTGGATATATCTATCAATTTGAACTTTTTAATCATTTTAAATTAAGTAATTACCTTTCATTGGTCATCCTTAATCAGTATACTTATTTATTTTATTTTTAAAAAATCCTTACGTAGCTCATAAAATTATTCTTTATAATAAAACTCATGGTAGATAAATATTTTTTAATATATAAATTATATATGATAATTAAAATTCATGATAAATAAACATTTTTAAATATTTTAAATTTACAATTAATAATTTGAATATTCTTTACTATTTTAACTCATTTATTATGAATTTTATTTTAACTATAAATTGATTTATAAAAGAAAAATGTTTATCACGTGGAATGAAAAATAAATGCTAAAATATCGCATGTATGTTTTTGGTAGTTAGAAAGCCTTTTTAACTAACTTTTTAACTATAAAAATAGAAATATAAATAAATACATATTATATATATTATAGAATGATTTTAATATTTTCCAGTAATAGAAAATTGATTTCCTACAACTTTAGATTTACGTGTGTTTTTATGTAGGTTAAAAAAACTGAATATAATATAAAACTGAATAAAAAGAGAAAAGCATAAGAGAGATGAACAAAACGGGTCGTGCGTGGTGGGTTGCGAAGAAGATATGCAACTGTAACAACCACGAACGAAGCACGAGCAATTTTAATTTTAATTTTAAATAAATAGAATGTAATTTTAAAAATAAAAAAGTAAGAAAAATAATTAGTTAATAATAATAAAAAAAAAATTAGATAAAAGGAAGAGAAATAGGGAAAAGGGAGTAAAAGAAGGTGGCAACGAAGTTGAGAAAAAGCCAAAACCGAACAGCAACAGAGCACCGCTTTTTTATTCCCACTGCAAATCAAACCATGAAGATGAAGAACTCCACACTCCGAGGTTCACATTCTTCATCTTATTCTTCTTAACATAACTGTCCAACCTTGTTTTCTTCTACCTTTTATTATATTCCTTCATTCATTCATTCAATACTAATAATAACGTGTTTCTGGTTTTGGTGGCTGAGTGTAGAGAAAACAAGACCAATGCAGCAGAAGCGTAGAGTTCCACTGGGCATGCTCAGAAGGTTTCTCGCCGCGTCAATATTCTCCTTAGTTGTCACTTCTTTCTTCTTTGTTCACGTTCACGTTTCTCCTTCTCCCACTGATCACAGGTTCAATGACAAGATCCCTTCGGTGTGCCTCTTCTCTCTGTTCCTCTGTTTTTTTTTTTTTTCTTTTTTTGCAAAAAAAAAAAAGTTTTTTAGGGCTCTGCGCAATTCTTTCATCTTCTATAACTGTTTTTCGCCTCTAACAGATTCTGTTTTTTTATTTATTCAATCACAATGAATCTATTTTACGCGGCTCTCTTTGAAAAGATTCGGTTTTCAGTAATTGTAGACTTAACTAGATTGCCATTAGGCCGTACAAATGCGGAAAGTGTGGGAATTCGGGTTTTATTATTGAAGATTTTGGTGTTTCAGTTGTTACACTCTATATGGCTTACTGATCAAAGTTCCATTTTTCTTGTTTCTATCTTTTTTTTTTTTTGGCAAATTCTAAACTTCACAGTTTTATGATCCGCTAAGCTGGACTCTCGAACTTACTCCGCCCTATCTATTCAAGACTCCACACTCTGTCCCCAAGGTTTTGTGTTTTGAATCATTATATATTCTCTTAGAATTTATTTGCTGATCTCTCTGAGTTTGTGGATGCTCTGAGTGTGACTATGAAATGACATCCATTGGGTAGTAATATTATATATGTTTTAAAAAAAAGTGATATATTATAAATCAGAGATAAATCATAAATCATAAATGTACTATTTTCACTTGCTTATTATTGATTAAGTTCCTAATTGTTGGAAAACCATCCTAATTGAAGTGTTTCTTTTTTCCGTCTACCAGTGGGGGACTTTTTTCGTTGTTAATGGCATTTCTTTTGGTTCTGTCCACTGCTAAGTGCCAATGTTTATTGATCTCATCAAATTGTATGGTCAAATGACTTGTTTTGTTTAGCTTTAGAGCTTGTCAGCTATGTTGGGGTGTCAGATATATTTTAAATTCTACAAAGAAATTATGCATGCACCTTTTTCTTTGTTTTCACTCCTGTGGTTTTATAGTTGAAGGATTCAAGAAAGGAGTCAGACTGCGAGAATCTGTGGAAGCCTCCACCAAATCACGGGTTTATACTCTGTACAAAACCTTCTCCTAATTACACAAGTAAGAAACTTGCACCTGTTTGTAGTGTGAATTTTTTTTTTTTAGTCCTTAATTGAAGTGTTAACTGTCTATCCAGCTCCTACAAGTTCACGTGGTTACCTTTCAGTTCATACAAATGGAGGGCTAAACCAAATGCGTACTGGGGTATGATTTCTCTCTCTCTCTCTCTCTCTCTCTCTCTCTCTCTCTCTCTCTCTCTTTAACTCTCTTTTTATCTTATATGATTGTTGTTAGATGTTAGAAAGTTTTCTACGAGTTTAGTTGCTGAGAAGTTATACTACCACGTTACTTCATGACAAAAGTTTGCTAAAATGGCTGATTGATGACAAAATCTTGAATTTAGAGAACATACACTAGTATATTTGTCACTCTTGGATGTTCTTTATCATTTTATTGCTAGAATCTGAAAGTTTGTTTCCTCTACTACAGATATGTGATATGGTAGCTATAGCTCGTATAATAAATGCTACTCTTGTAATTCCAGAACTTGATAAAAATTCATTTTGGCATGATACTAGGTAACTTTTGAGTTCGGTTTGTGTTTCTATTTTTCTGTTTATAGTTCTCTATTTTGGATTTCTCGTAATTTGATTTTATAGTCTTTTATTTGGTTTGCAGCAATTTCTCTGATATCTTTGACGATGAGTGGTTTATTAGTTCTCTAGCTAATGATATAAAGATCATTAAGAAGCTTCCCAAGACACTGGTTAATGCAACCAAAATTGTCATGCAATTCAAAAGCTGGTCTGGTATGGATTACTATGAGAATGAGATTGCTGCCTTGTGGGATAATTTCAAAGTATGTAATCTAATTGAAATCTGTTAGTGTACAAAACTATGTAATTTATCCATTTATTACTTTAATTTCTAACATTGTATGACCGTCTTATTTTTTATATCCTCTAAAGGTAATTCGAGCTTCCAAATCTGATTCTCGGTTAGCAAATAACAATCTCCCTCCTGATATTCAGAAGCTTCGCTGCCGTGCTTGTTATGAAGCTCTTCGTTTCTCTCCTCATATTGAGAAAATGGGAAAAGTATATAAGTTGATATTTAACTCTCCTTAGTTTCTTTGATTGCTTTCTCATTCCTTGTTCTTTATTTTAGGATTTTTCTTTTCATTTTCAAATACTTGTTGGGTCCTTTTAGATATTGGTGGAGAGGATGAGGTCATTCGGCCCCTATATTGCATTGCATTTACGTTATGAGAAGGACATGCTTGCATTTAGTGGGTGCACACATCAATTATCTACAGCTGAGTCTGAAGAGCTACGTGTAATCAGGTAGTGATGCTTCAAAATGATTAGTAGAAATTTCTTGTGTTTCCCTGACATCTGATGTTTTGATAATCACCATCGTGCTCCAAATTTGTAGAGAGAATACTACTTATTGGAAAAGAAAATACATTAATCCCATAGAAGAGAGGTCCAAAGGGTTTTGCCCCTTAACTCCAAAGGAAGTTGGAATTTTTCTTACTGCTCTTGGATACCCATCAAAGACTCCAATATATATTGCGGCTGGGAAGATATATGGGGGTGAGTTCCATATGACTGACCTGCGCTCCCGCTATCCACTGTTAATGAGCAAGGTAAGCAAGCAATTACAATACATTGTTGTTTTATGTTGGCAAGATAAAGCATCTTTTGAACAGATTTTGTTTTAATGAAGTTTGATAAAGTCTTAGTATTTTCATACTCTCTTCAAGATTGGCCTAAAATTTTCATTTAGTAAATAGTTATATATATTTCCTTATCGAGTAGCAAATTAAAAATAAAATGAGGTTTTGATAGGAAAGTTCTACATTATCTCGTCCATTATATGATGACATCATACTCCCTATACCTTTCTTCAATTGAAAACAAAGAAATGTCAAAGGGGTTATTTTATTGATGACAGAAAACCTATGCATGCTAAAGGAAACAAAGAGAAGGTGTCTATTATTTTAATGCATGAGGAGCTTTACATCACAAGCCAGATTCTCAATTAATTAATCACATAGATAAGGTTAATCGCATTTTTCTTTGATTCAGCTCTTGTTTTAGTTAAATCATTTAAGTGCAACCATATTTTCTATCAATGGTTTCTTTTTTTAAATATTTAGGTGCTGTCATGTTTTTCTACCTATGGCAAGTGCTGAGTTTAAGGCAAGATGTCTAAATTATGAGTAGTAGGAGTAAAAGGAACTTAGAATGCATTGATATCATGTTGATACCCTACCTATAACTAACTAATTTCAGGAAAAGTTGGCATCCGTTGAGGAGCTTGAACCCTTTTCTAGTCATGCGTCTCAAATGGCTGCTCTGGACTATATTGTATCAGTGGAAAGTGATGTGTTTGTACATTCTTACCCTGGAAACATGGCGAAGGCTGTTGAAGGCCATCGTCGTGTTCTCGGGAGAGGAAGAACAATATCTCCTGACAGGTGAGACTCTCTTTCAAAAGATATAAGTCATTACAAAGCTATCCTGCATGATTTCACTTCTCTGTTATCAGGAAAGCGCTTGTTCGTCTGTTTCGTAAACTGGAAAATAGATCAATGACCGAGGGTAAAAAACTGTCTAATAAAGTTATCGAACTCCACAAAACACGGTAAGTGATAATATGCATTAATGTATTTGTTAAGCAAATGCTTGAAGTTCCTTAAGTGAGTTTGTAATTGACATTTCTACGACTTCGATTCTAAGCATAAATTTACTATTAGTTGTAGTATTCAATGTCTTCTTATTTATGCTCTTAGTGATCATGGTTTTTCATTTTTATTGAATGAACTCATTCCTTACTAGCTTCAAGGCCTAGGCTAATTGTATTTGTATCTACCTCAAGCTGTATTGGCCAAGTAATATTTGGCCAAACACCAATGCAGCAAAGCTGGTTTGTACCATTTACAGTTGTGATCATTAAGCCATTTACAGTTGTGATCATTAGCTTAACAGAATATAATGTGCTTCTTGGCGTCACTTTTTTCATTACATTAGATAAAAATATTTGAGGTGTTATGAATTTTGATAAATGCTGATAAAAAAGGAAAAAAAATTGGTTATGACTTCGTGTTTAACGTGTGTTGAGCAGGCTTGGCTTCTTCAGAAATAGAAAAGGACCCGTTTCTGGAACAAAGGGCTTGGACAGGTTTCGCTCAGAAGAAACATTTTATGCAAACCCTTTACCTGATTGTTTATGTCGGACAGAATCACTCTCTATAAACGCTTCTTAGTATAGGTAGGCCAGATAAAGCAAAAGATTTTTCCTTTAATAGATTTATATTGGTGAAAGGATGTCACATGCTGACATGCAGCTTCCCTTTACCAACGTTTCAACACCGGATCAGCTGGAAGGTGTTCAAAAGGCTGTTGGCATAGTGTATATATATATTGATAACAAAAAAAAATAAAGTACAACAATAGAAAGGAAAAGGAAGTAGGGAGGGGAAAAGAACGATGCAGGATTTGATATACAAAGTTGGTGAGGATGACAACATGAGATTCTTGAGTGTGATTGGGTCTTTGGAAGGCATGATTCGTTGATTCATTCATTCAGCATTACTTGTTTATGTAAAGCTTTTTAGATTTGGCCAGGGACTCATATCACAATCACTGCAAACATCTTTTTGTGAAATTCTTTATTGGAATTACAATTTTTAATTAATCCAACATAATTGATATGCCCATATTTTGTTATTAAGTGAAGCAATATTATTTTTTCCCATCATCTGTCCAGTGCTCTTCCCACCTGGACCTGGACCAAAGTTGTTTCCTTTAACCCCTACATCATTCTTTGGTTGGAAACTCGATATGTATTTGGTTTTTTTTTTTTCTGGTTTTTATAAAAATCTGATTATCTCCTTTTAATTTTGTAACGAGGATTGCAGAATGTAAAAATTATGTATTAAAATACGCATTCTGAAATTAATTGATTGATCAAAGATTTATAGAATGCAGGAAGATAGGTCCATAATATTTGGTCAACAAATATGAATATAGACCTACGCAGTTGGCCCGTTTAAATTATATACACGTTGCATCATCAAATTTGAGAGGCTACATTCGAAAAGAAAAAGGGAAACAATACAAAATCTAGTTTATAAGGTTAAAAAATCATTACTATCATTTGCAAAAATATCACCCTGATGAAAATTGGTTCAACTCATGTATCACATAGTATAATGCCGCAACAGCATCCTCCAAATGGAAACAAATACTGTGATCGATCATAATGATTTTCTGGCTATGACACTAAGGCCACCCATGAAGGACCTCAAGGGCTCAGGTATAAGGACAGATCCATCTTCTTGTTGGTAATTCTCAAGTAAACATATAATCATCCGTGGTACTGCACAAGCTGTTGCATTTAATGTGTGAACAAACTGTGGTGGAGCAAGATTGCCTTTAGATTTTTTTGCACTTGTCACTTGTGCTTCTGATGCAGGACGATACCTTATTCCCAAACGACGGCTCTGATAGTCTGTGCAATTTGAGGCGCTTGAGATCTGTCACGATAAGAAAGCTGAACAAATTATAATGAAAACCACATGATTTTTGAATAAAGGAATAGCATGAAGTTGGTAATCATTTTTAACATGTTACAAAACAAAATGCAGTATTCTCTTAGTGCAAGCAAGAATAAGACCTGTACAAGAATAGTATGATAGAGGTAATATCAATAGGTACAATAAATTAAAAACTCCTGATATATAAAATTATAATAAGGTCTGTCTTAAAATTATTTTAATATTATCTTGAACTTTTGAACTTGATTAGCCATGCCTACAGACACTGCACTCAATTCAAGCAAGAATCTAAGCCCAAGGGCCACAAATAGTGTAGAGACATGTGTATTGCAAGATTCAAAAGGAAAGAGGTGTTGCAGTACCTCACCAAACCGTTCTAAACCAGGCATCCATGCCTCCACATCGAATTTACGATAAGCAGGTGCACCTAAATCTGCAGAGGCCATATCCAAAGTTCTGCATAGAAGCTTAGTTATAATAATAAACACAATAATGGAATCATGTTAAACAATGAAGTAAGGGTCTACTAACTAAAAGGTGAAAATAGTAGCACTCACTTAAAATGCAATCCTAGGGAAGAGAAGAGGTCTTCTTCAATTTTAATCAGCTCTTGGTGGTAATATTCACTCTCTTCGGGGCGGCAGAAAATAAACATTTCAACCTTGCTGAACTGGTGAACTCGATAAAGACCCCTGCTCAGTAGTCAGTAACAATTATGATCAGAAAAGTTAGAAGAACCAAATATTTAAAGACATTAACATTAGTGTGTACTATAAAACATTAAGAACTGGATTTTCAATTGGTTAAATAAATTTAGTCCAATCTAATATATGCAACAAAAGAAAGTATTTGATGGTTTGCATTACCCCATATATTAAAAAGGGTTGAAAATTATTAAGGGGATTTAAATCCATGGTCAAATCAATAGCTAGGAAACAAAAATGTTCTAACCTTGTTGCAGCGCCAGCAGCACCAGCCTCGGTACGAAAACAATGAGAAAATGCCACATATTTTAAAGGTAACAATGAGTCAGAGAGTATAGAATCCATATGAAGACCACCAACAGGAATCTCTGCAGTGCCGATGAGGCACTGGTCACTGTCATCGATGGAATAAATCTGTTCAATGTTGGCAAGAAACATAAACAGACGCTGTGAACTTCAATCATTAAATTAGAAACAGGAAATAGAATAAACTTTAGCAAAAATTAAATATGATGCAATGGTTTGCATCATGAAACAAGGTTGGAAGCCTTATTATGATTATCATCATCTGACCTTTGTAGTTCTTAACTCTAGCAAAATATAAAACAAGATGCACACGGAAGGGACTAAAAGGACAAAATCTTCTAACAGCGGGTAGATTGTCTCCGTCAAGATGGTTGGCAAAAATGTTAGTCAGTTGCTATGAATCTTATGTCCATGATCATGAAGCTAAGAATAGTTTAATAGCAGATGAAGAGAAAGAAAGCATTGCTAAGAGATACACAATCACAAACCTGGGTATTATTTGCACGCGGTTGGAATCCACATTTTTCAACTACAGAGGATCGCACAATTTCAGGGGTTGTTAATGGAGTAAAGCCTCTCTTCATCACTTCAGAGAGTGTCCAATTTAAAAGAGCCATCTCTAACAAAACTGCTTCATTTTTCAAGTAGTAGAACTTTGACCCACTGACCTGTGAAGTATCATGTTAGATACATCCAAGACAAACTGAAGTCAACTGCCAATTATATCCTACTTCTTCTTTTGAAGATCCAAACTTCATCATGAAGATTAAATAAAAACTTAGAACGAGATCTCAATATTGTATACAAGAACAGTGATAGAGATAAAGCATTCGATTTTGGAAAAGTTTAAGACCTGGTCAATTACATGTCATATACAAAACCATTTTTAGCTACATACACATAAGAGAATATGCTACCTCAAGGCACGCATGCGTTTCCTGGAAAAAAATAAGAGTGCTACTAATTTAATAGATTCCAACATCATGTCATGTTCACAGTGCAACATTTCACATATTATTACCCTACAGCTCAAGATGACACTGGACTTTGCCAAGCGCCAAATAAATTATGCTTTTATGCCTTAATTTAATCCAAGTATACCTCTGCAGCTGCATCAAAATCAAATAGATCAAGCTCCTTTCCTAGTTGGAGATGATCCTTGACAGGAAAACTGAAATTTGGAGAACTGCCAACCTAAAATGTTAACACTCACAATAATCAATATTTGAGGAAAAGAAATTGATGTATGAACTTCATCAACAACCAACCATTTTCTTCCAGAAGAAAAAAGAAAGGAAATTGTAATAACTAAAATACCATCTTCCTTATGGTCGAACAATCCTCCCCTCCTATGGGAACATCAGGATGTGTCATGTTTGGTATACACTGCGCTTCCTGCTGAAGCTTATCAGTAAGCTCCACCAGCTCGTCTTCCAAAGCAACAAGTCCCTCCTTCAAATTCTTCCCTGCATACAAAAAGTGTCAGTTTTAAGAAATTTACCCAAAATGCCAGTTGGGCGAATAATAGCACCAAAAGTACCTTCCTCAATCAGTCTTTGACGCTCAGAGGGATCTAATTTTCCTTTCATCTTGCTAGCAACTGCATTTCTTTCCCCACGAACCCTCTCAACTTCCTGCTATCTGTAAGAAGCAAATTAGCCAAGCCATTGAGAACAAAGAACTGAAGGCATTAGACCAATACCTGTCTTTCACACATTTAATTGACGGTTGGTTGGTCATATTTAACATAATCTTAAACATTTTTGGCTCGTATAAATAAACTTCTCTATAAATATTTGCAAGATAGAAAGAAACTAAGGTAAAATAAGTTGAATTTCTCCCATGAGCTAAAATCATCTTATGTACCTCATTTTTTGGAGAAGTTGGGTGAGAATGCTATAAAAGTTAAGTGCATAAGTTGATTTTAGTTTATAAAGAAACTCAATTTATTTTTTCTTCGTATTTTTTATAAGAATGAACCATCAATTTCACCCCTAAACTACTCTTTCTTTCATCTAAATAGTCCAAAGTAAAACAAAATAACTAATATGTGAAGTGTTTGAAATCATATTAAGCACTTCTAGGAGAAATAAGAAGAAAAAATGAAACGAGTTTAACCATAAGCTAAAATCAGCTTCTATCACAAGTTTAAAAACTAAAAATTTAATATGAGAAAGCAATAGTTTATGCATAAGCAAATCTTAACTCATGAAAAAATTAATTTTATTTTTTCTTCTAGAAATGTTTATGGACAAACTTGTCCGAACAGGCCTTGTCTCTTAATTATTGAAAAATCCTTCAAGTTAGTCCCTTAACGTACAATGAACTGAAGTGATGAACATCAATATTTCAGAACTACTTGAACAATTTTATTCCTCTCAAGAAAGAGAGCAATAGGTCGAGGACAAAATTGATGGTTTATTTCTCTTGTAAGCATAACAAGAGAACTTTATCCAAATACAAGCCACGAAATAAGCTTAAAAAATTCACCCGTCATCGTTGCTCTATGTAACTGAGAAACAGCAGGCATTCATTAATAAACAACAAGACATTACTGCATATTGCTATATTTCAATCTACTCAGAGTTGATTGTTAAAAAAAGAGAAGAAAGATCGAAGAGAAACGTAACATGACATAACCTTCTGAAGAGTAAACATTTTGTCATAAAGGTGGAGAACAAGGTCCAAATCAGCGTCAGAGTTGCGGTTCCTTAAGTTGGCAGCAACGGCTTCCTTGTTATCCTTTATCCACTTGAAGTCTATCGTGGCCTTCCATTGAGGCTTCACACCTGCAAGACCAACTTGCTTTTCTTATTATTAAGTTTCGTCGGTAAAGTGAAAGAGAAGAAACCCAGACACTGACCCTGGTCTTGAGGGGCCTTAGTAGTAGATGTTTGGACAACGGCAGAGGAAGAGAGAGCGTTGATGGGGCGTGGCAATGGAGATTTGGGGAAAGAAAGGGTTGGACTTTTGAAAAGGAAAGGTGAGGAAGAGAAACTGGGAATTGAAGCGAGTTTCAGAGTTGTCTGGTTGGGACAAGAACAACCGTGTAAACCCCTCATCATCGTCTTCTCTGCTTTCTCGAGTCTGTGGCAGAGCCTACCCTTCCATCTATCCTCAATTCATGCCAACAAAACAACGACAATATAAAACTGTTTTTCAGGACTCTATTTTAATTAAAATGATATACATTTTTCATTAATTAATGAATTATATTTTCATAATTTTTTTAATTTAATGTGATGTAAATAGTTAAATATTTGAATAGTCTGCAATCATATACTATAAATTTCGTTTTTCAAAATAATAATTTTAATTTATCTTATTAATTCTTCTTTAAAATATTTAATTAAAGCAGTCCCCATGAATTATTCTTCTCAAGAACTCTTCGATATAATATATTCCATTTAAATGTAATTTTTTTCTTTAAATAAATAACTTAATGAAGGATTTTAAAATCATTATGTCATTTTAAATATATTTTTCTTTATGATGACATTTATGGAGACCAAGAAATAAATATTGTTCTACAGAAGTATATGAAACTTTCAAACAATATGTAAAATTTGGAAATAACACAATACTTATCTTAAAAGTTATATCAGCATTGTCTTTTATTAGTTTTAATAATGTAAAATTATCTAAATTAGTAGTTCATAGTTATTAAACTCAAATAATCAGAAAATATAGACTACATATTCCCAGGATAAAATATACGTTTAAATTTATTCAATTACAAATTATTATTTTTATAAAATGATTGAGTGTTAAAATAATTATCTCAGAGTAAAACAATTATATACTTATTAAATAAAAATATATTATTATTCTTAAATGATTCAGTATTAAAATAATTGTCTTAGTCATATGAACGATGATTTTTTATTAGTTAATAATATAAAAAAAATGCAAAAAATATATATTTGTTAAATTTAAATCATAAAATATAATAAGTTATATATTAAATATATAAATCAATGTATATTGTTATTATCTATTCACAAATAACCATATAGATGCGAGGTTCACTTTATTTTAAAAATAAAATATTAAAATAGGAATTATTCATTTATATTTATTAATAAATAAATATATCTCCTCGTATATATATATATATATATATATATATATATATATATATATATATATAAATATAGGTACTTTCTCTTATTATTTTCTTTGTTTTTCTCTATTTCATTAGTTTTTGACAAACTACATGGTAAATTCAACCCCAAAGCTTGCCACCTCCGAAAAAGGAAGAAAGCTAGCGAGTTCTAACAAAGACGAGATGAGTGCACCACAAACCAATATTTGGGGTCTTACTCAACCCATTCTGATTATTTCCATAGCTAGAAAACGAGATTGTTTAGTATCATAGAGAGATACCATGTGAGACAAGTAAATGGAAATGTTGAGAAGCTTATGCTACTTAATCAATGATCCATCTTTATAATGCAGCGTAGGCTCTTTCCTTCCAGCAGATACTCAAAAGCTTTGTTGATGTCCTTCAACCCCACCTCATGCGTTATGAAGCCCTCCAAGTTAAGCTTCTGCATGTAACTCAAGTGTTATTGCCACTCTATATATACTATTCTTACATTTTCAGATTAAAAATTCGTGCCAATGCATGCATATTGTTAATCTACATGTGTAACACTTACTTTGTCCAAATACATCTTGGCAAATAAAGGAATATCAGATTTGGGTTTGATGCCTCCAAATAGTGATCCAGTTAAAGTTTTGCCCCTGATTATTTCGTAAGGGCTCAGTGTTACTGGTGACCCGTGCATTTCCACACCTAATATAATTGTTTTCCCCCAACCCTGATCCAAGAATCGTGAAGAGTTAATCAAATGAGTGTATATGCTAAACTCAAGCGAAGAGAAGATAAAAAAACAATCAGAGAACATGTTTTGTTTTAATTGGATAACATAAGTGTAATGGGAAAACAAAACAACTAACGTGTATATCAGAAATGATGCTGTCATACTTGGTTTATTATAACTTAAAAATCAGCTTTCCAGGTGTTGGTGCTCTAAAGTGATTTTTGAAGTGATGAATACTGTAAATATCTCATTTTTTAGTCTACTCTTTAATGTTTTTAGTTGATGTTTATCGAAACTTTGTCTTACTCTTTATTTAAAATGTGAACTACAATCTCATAATAATGCTAATGTTAGAGTTTAAAGGAGGGAGGGTGCAAACATTTCGGGTGCTATTAAAAGCATCAGCCATTAATGAAGCCAAGCCTATGCACTCGAAGCAATAATCAGCACCTCCATTTGTCATTTCCTTAATCACCTGAGAGACAGATAGAGGAAGAAATAAAACTATTTGATTAGAAAAATCTCAATCAAAAGACTGTTTATGTGTATGAGAAAGAATGTTTATACTTAATTGGACAAAGATTAACGAAAGACATCTCTCACCTCGCTCACAGACTTCTCTTTCTCTTTGCAAGTGGAAGGATTAACAAAATCAGTCACTCCAAACTGTTTTCCTGCGTATGGTAATAAAGTGATGCTTCTCAAGACTCAAAAGATTCATAAATAAAAGAAGAAAGGAAAAAGAGATGGTGAAATACCTATTTCAAATTTTTCATTATTTAGATCAATGCCTATGATCTTTGATGCTCCTCGTTGCTTTGCTGCTACAGCAACCTGTTCGTGACTCAAAATTCGCAGGTTAAATCACCAGGTTTTTTTAATAAAAAAATGAATTATTACTTTAATTTGTAAATATTTAATTAGTTTTGAAAAAATAATTTAAGAAAAACTTACGGCTAGGCCTACTGTGCCAAGGCCAAAAATAGCGACTGTAGAGCCTTCTTCTACGTCAGCCACCTTCCATACTGCCCCCACCCCTGCATGTCATTGTCAAACAACCTTTTTATTCAGCAAACAAATTAAAAATACTTGTAAATTAAACTGAAAAAACATTTTCGTTAGAGCAAATTCAGTTAGGCTTTGGGGGAGATGATTTTAGGGAGTGGAAAAAAAAAAGAAAAGGAAAAAAAAAGAGTAGAAAGTAAGATTGTTTGGATTAAGAGAAAAGAGTGAAAATGGAAAGAAAGTATAATAATTTTATTTATTATTAATAAAAAAATTTAATTTTTAAAAAATAAATTTATTATTTTTAAAATATTTTTAATATTTTTAATAATATTTTAATAAGAAAAATAAAAAATAAATTTTATTTTAATAATTTTATTTATTATTTAATATTATTTATTTATTATATTATTTAAGAAAATACTTAATTTTAATTTTAAAATATAATACTATACACACGTGTCTTTCCACACTTCAATTTATAGAAAAAATTTCTCTCATTACTTTTCATTTTCTCTTTATTGATTTATACTAAAAGAAAAAAATCTATTATTATTTGTCTTTACCCTTTTTTCAGCTTGCACAGAACATGCATAGAAACAAACAAACATAGAAACAAACAAAGCCTTAAAAGATACCCCTTATTACTAAGAAGTCTCGCCTTTTTTATATTTTCACGGTAGTTTTTTTCTTTTTTACTTAAATAGAGTAAATTTCTATAAAATAATATATTTATTACGAAAGTATAACTTCACTTTTATCAACATAGTCAAATTGTATTTTTATGATTTTTTTATAAATAACTATTATTAATTTTTTTAAATATTAGTAATATGATAGATAATTTAAATTATTATTATTATTATTATTTATATTTTATTTTGATGAAGATATTTATTATTATTTATAAATAAATAAATTTATAAATAATTATTATTACTTTAATAAATATTAAAAATATATTAAGTAACTTAAATTTATTATTATTATTATTTTATTTTATTTTATTAAGATATTTATTATTTGTAAATAAATAAATTTATAACTAATTATTATTAATGTTAATATAATATTAGAAGAATGATAAATAGTTAAAAAAAAATTATTATTGTTATTATATTTTATTTTAATTAAATTATTTCTTATGATAGATAGATAAATTTAAAAATAATTATTGTATTTTTTTAAACATTGAATATACGATAAAAAATATATAAATTTAGAAATAATTATTATTAATTTTAAAAAAAAGAGTCACGTTTTAAAAGTACAACTTCGTTGTATTTTTCTAACTTTTTTTTAAACATGTAATATTATAAAAATCTATGAATGTTAATAAAAAAAAATAACAATGATAAGCATATCAACTTTTTTTTAGAATAAGCGTGTAACATGAGGGCAAGAAAAGAAAGTGTACCTTTAATATTTTCCAAAAACAAATTATGATGAAAGAAAAAATAAGAAAAAAAGTGAAGAAATAATGTCTTACCTGTTGAAACTCCACAGCTAAGCAAGGAAGCCTTATCATGGGGAAGATCATGGCTAACTTTGACGAGATGGGTGATATCGACGACGGTGTACTCAGAGAAGCTGCTGACACCCATAAAATGATACACCTCTTCCCCATTCATGTCTCTAAACCTGCAGCTTCCATCTCTAGGCATCTTATCAGCCAACCCTGGCTTGAATTTCGTGCACAAATTGCTTTTTCTGCTTTTGCAGTCTCTACATTCCCCACAGTTAGCTAAGAACACTGGCACCACCAAATCACCCTCTTTAACTTCTTCCACCTGCTCCCCCACGCTCTCCACTTCTCTGTTGCGTTCCAATAACACTCAGTTCTCATTTTCATTTAACACATAATACAACTTAATTTCAACTTGTTAATCTAATCGTTACCCTACCCCACAGCTTCGTGTCCAAAAATTCTTGGAAATTTAGTAATTGGCCCCTGCCCAAGATGATTGATATAGTATAAGATCCCAGTATGATCAAATCTCAACAAAACAACATCAAATTTATGAACTTTTCATTCCTTGGCTACACACACATTATGCTTGCTTACCGAATCACTTTTCCAAATGGTTACATCAGAGTGACACAGACTAGTGCATAGAATCTTGATCCGGACTTCCCAGGCTTTTGGTGGCTCTAACTCAACCTCCTCTATAACAAGAGCTTCACCTGCTTTTCTGCAAATTGCAGCTGTTCCAACTCACAATTTATATTTAGTTACTCAAATATATACATGTGTAAAAATTAGAACGATATTAACAGAAGAAGAACCTTTGCATCTTATTGGTTTGCCATGGAAATTGCTTCTGGTCGCCATGGACACACAGGAACTCAGGGGGTGTGTGGCTGAAAATAAAAGATATTACCGAGAATACGAATATCTTCACTTTCTTCCTTTCTTTTTTACCGAGTGCGTAGTGGGACCAAGATCTGGAACACGACATAAAGGTTTGGAAGCATGTGTAATCATCATGTGCTCACTGTCTAATCCATATAATCATTTATATGGGTATTTTAGAGTACTAGTTCATGATAAGAAAATAATGCAACAATATATTTATAGATATTAAAAATAAAAATTTGCGATATTTAAAAAGATGCAAGTATATTTAAAAACTAAGTATGCAAATTTGCAGTAAATTCCTCGAAAGGGAAAAAGGCATGTAAAGGGGAGAGCTAACTTTCTATGAATAGGAATTACCACTTTTTGATTTGGATTGTATATCTCTGGTTATCCAATGGTTTACGTGGGCGTTTGATTTGTTGTTTGGAATTTCTTATTCTTATCGCATTCATTATAGTTTCAGTTTAGATTTGAATTACAAATTCACATTTGATTTAATCTAATATGAAACTAAAACTATCTTGAGTCATTAAACTATATGTACTTCATATTTTATGAAACTCACATCACATCACATATAAGTGAAACAGAGACCAACTAAAAGTATGTTTGGTTTAATGTAAGATCAAGTCAAACGTAAATATGTAATTTATATTCAATTTGAAATTATTTTGAGTATCTTTCATTTTTCAAGCATTGAAGTCAAAAGACAACCTCGGAGGTGAAGTTCTGAAACACGTGCAGAACAGAGTTTAAAATTGGTAGGGTGGTGAACACTGATAAAACGAGTGAAGAGAAGGAGTTACAAATTACAAGATCAAATTTTGGCAGGAAACACTTCGAGGTTAATTTGTCACATGTCCACATATTGTTATAGTAATAGATTAAATTTTAATATTGATTTTGTGCTGTCAATAAAAATATTGATTTTGAAATTTTCAATTTTTCTTTCTTTCAAATGGTTAAAATTGATATTATTATAATTGCGTTATAACTACAAGTTTAATAATAAATCAATACAAATTTATGATAACATTATTAAACATACATTTTCTCATGGGGCAGAATTTTATTCAATTTTTACTAATTTATATTTTTAAACTTTTAAAATGAAATTATAGTTCATGTTTACTATAAATGTCATAGAAAATTGAAATTTTAGGGTTTTAGCAAGAAGAAATTTATCAGCGACTAAATTTACTTAATTTTAAAAGTTGAATAAATTTTTTATTTTAAAATTTATGAAATCAAAATCACAGTTTAAATTAAGAAAAATGGTACATAAGACAATCATAAATACATCCAAATGACATCGAGAGAAAAAAAGAATATCAATTTTATAATATTATTATAATGTGATAGGAAGAAAAAGATAGAAAGAGAAAATATATGTTGATAAAATGTTTCAAAATAATGCGTATTTATGTATCATAGCTCTTAAATTAATAAAAAAAATTGTAACTAATTTTCGTTTTATATATATATATATATATATATATATATATATATATATATCGAAAGTGAGAATTGACAAATTACTTAAAAAGAAACATTTTTGTTTAGATCTCTTACCTTAAAATCTATTTAAATATATTTTTATTTATGTAAAATTAGTTCAATTTTGATTTTAGTCTTAAGAAAATTGCTGACACTTTTTTAAGTTTTAATTATGTATTATTATTATTATATGATATTAGTTATTACTTAAATTTTTAAAGAGATATATTTATTTTTTTCAAAAATTATAAAATAAATATTATTTATATATTTTAAATTTAATATTAGATAAAAAATAGTACTTTTAAATTTTTTAAAATTTAAAAAAAAATCATTACAGAAAAATCAAATTTGAATTTTATTCATTTTATAAGAATTAAAAATAATTTTAAATTTTAAAGAAAAAATTATAAGTAGCAAAACTAAAAAACAACCATTCTTCATTATTAAAATCATGTTTAATCCAAACTTTATAAAAGAAAATTACAATATATATAATAAATACTGTTGATTTGATTGAGATTAACGAGATTTCTATCTGGATTCTAAAATTTTAATGATCTTATGAAAAACTCAAAGCCCAAATTATGTTGAAGTGGGCCAGATAACATTAGTCCAAAACAAACTCTAAATCTCAAAAGGGAAGTGAAATTGGCTGAGCACAAACACTTTTGGTGAAGGATTGATGAAGTAAAACAAAAAACATAAAATGAAGTAAAAACAAAAAGATAAACAAATTTTTTCAGTATTTTATGTTATCATGAAGTAAATAGTTTACTTGTGTGAAAATAAACACAATTCTCACCCAAAATTTCCAAAATGTACCATTTTTTTTTGTTTATATGGGCTAACTTTTTTACATTAATCTGGGTTATAGTTGGGCCTCAGATTTGAGACAAATCATTTTTTATCCAGCACCAACTTAAGATATTTTTTAACGTGCAAAAAATGGACCATGGCAAAACATTAAGTTAGGTGTTTTTGTATTGCATTGTTGATTAGAGAAGTTGAAGAAAGAGATTGAGAAGCCCAAGTAGGAGGTAGTTTGTTTTTTTGTGTGGCATCTGGACTGGGTTTGGTAAAATTGTTTGGTATGATTACTATGTTGCTATGGTCAAAGATTATTTTTGACTCTATTGCTGCCACATAAATGTAGAAGACAGTCCTCTTTATTTATTTATTGGTTGTTCTTTTTCCCCTGCATGTTGGAGTAGGACCAGCATTGCGATCTATAATGATGAAGTTAGTGTAATGGCAAAGTCAAAATGTGTGAGTATGCGACAATTATGCTCGAAATGATAGGATAATGGTAGGTTCCAGATAGGAGATAGGATAGGATGGATAGATGCTCATATCACAACTTCAAAAACTTCCCTAAACCTCAAATCAGATCATCCATCATCTTCTTCATACCTCTTTTCAATTCTAAAACATAACACCTCAACTTATCTATTTTCATCCAAACATTTTAATCTTTCTTTCTTAAAACCTATAACAAAAAAAATATATATATCACTTCACTTTTTATTTTTTACTTTTTTTAAACTCATTTTATCCAGATTTTATTAATTAAAACATAAATTAAATTTACTATCAGAATTTATTTTAATAAAATTATTAAATTTATTTACCTAAATAAGTAAACGATCTAAAAATTTATTATCTTAAAAATATTTTATTTTCAATTAATAAAAAAAATATATATTATTTTTTATTCCACTTTTAAATTAAATTAAAGAGAAAAAATATATTAAATATTTCGTCGTTCAAATTAAAATATATAAAATAAATATAAATTTTATCTTTTATCCCATTTCTATTAAACCATTTAAACATTTCTATTAACTACACCACAACTTTATCCATTTTTATTTTACTTCCTATCATTAGTATTAAAAGAGATTTGATATATGCTGAAAATCCATTTTCTTAGATAGGTTGAGATAAAAGTGGAAACTCATCATACAATTAAGTTAATTAACACTTTTAAATTAATACACACTTACTTGAATACAAAAAAACATGTTATTATGTATTATATTATATACCAATATATGAAACCATATAGTCCCAAAAATGACAATAAATGAAGTTTGTTATCACAAACTTACTAGAAAGCGACGAGAAAACCTAAGGTCATTATCAAAAGGTTGAAAGAAATAGTGATATAAGAATGAATATAAAAAGGCAGAGAGAGAGAGAGAAAGGAGAAGCTAATTAATCAGGGACATATCTGAGAAGAATCCATTGCTAGCCCCTTTAATACGCAGAAACAGACAATATATATACAACTATTGCTTTCTTTCTTCCCAGTCAAAGTCGCAAGTTCATAAAAGATAAAATATAAAAAAAACACACACACACACAACCATGACATAAGGCTGAGAAAAGTTACCAAATGATATTTCCGATCGCCGTTTATTAATCATTTGCCTACTGAAATGAAATGAATCCAAGATGTGGGTCACAACCACTCAAACCATCAAGATTTAAAACTATACTCCTCTTCTCTCTGTTCTCTCTGTGCCCATCAAACATCATTCAACCAAAACAAAAATGTTAATAAAATACATTTTTTTTCTTATAAAATTTTTATATTTATAGTTTTAATTTATAAAACTGCAATATACTTTACACTAAATAAGCAGTTCATACAACTTTATGCATTTATTTTTAAGTTTATCATGACAATATTATTTAAAAGATTAATTTTAAATTAGTTATCATATAATTTAATAGAGTTTTTATTATAAATTATAACTATACCTAGTTTACAAAATATTATCTGAACAGAATCTGAGTTGATGAGGTGGAAAATTCGAAAGCTAAAAACTAAAACCATTTACTTTACTTTAATGTGAAAAATCATGCATTTTAAATTACGTTGAATTAGATCAATTTCGTTAGGTCGTTGCTTGATAACAAAATTTGCTAATTTTAAATACTTAATAGTTATTACCTCTATTTTTTATAATTTGGAACATTTTTTTTATTTAGTTATTATTTAAAAAATTAGCGATGATTATAATTAGTGTTTTGTAATTTCTATTATCCTGAAAATAAATAAATAATATGAAAATTTGAGGTAATTAATGAGAAAAAAAATAGACAATTTTAATAAAGTTAAAGAAGCTTTTTTCTTAATCGGTTAGTTGAAAATTTAAGTAAAACATAAATAAAATAAAAAGAATATTAAAAGAAGTTTTCAAATGAGCTGTATATTTGTTGTGTTATAGATATTTCCTTATACAAATATTCTATTTTGTTTATTGAAAAGGAAAAAACATTACCATTCATATTTAAAAAATAGGAAAATATTCTGCTAAAATATTTAATTATATAATAATAAATATAAATATATTTAAATAATACATGTGTATATAATTATGAAATATTTAATTATATTACATATAATTAATATATTTAAGTATATGATAATAAAATTCATATTACAAATTTTTTATGATATTATTTCTCTAGAATTATTAAGGTTACTACTATTCACAATCTAATCTATTATATAATTAATATATGTCAGAATTAATTCCTTGTATGTCATTAACTCCTAATAATTTGTTATCCTCAAATGAATGATAAGAATTTTTTCAATTTTTTATCACTTAATATATTTTATAATTTAATATCTATATTATATTCATATAAGGTTAGATTACAACTTAATAACCATCTCTCTTCCAATCATATTAATTATTTTATGACACAAATTATTTATATTTAATTATTATTATTTAATAAAATTATATTTACAATCAGTATCATATTAAACATTGAATTAGAAGTAAATAATTAGAAATAAATAAATACTAATAAGATTTGTATAAATAATATAAAAATATTAAAATTTAACTACACATTATTGAAAAAAAAATTAATTGAAGAATTATGAAAGATAAAAGAGATTGTATATTTGTTTTCATAAATTGTAAGTCGAAGTTAAAAAAAAAAAATGAAAAATGAAAGAAATTATTTATTTTGAGAAAAGAATTAGAAATTTTTTTAGATTTTATTAATATTCATTCTTGCTAAATCCATTTTGTTCTGAGTATATTTGTTTTTACATTTTTTCAGATGAAAGAAAAAGTAGGATTGATAGAGAGAGATAGGGTTGAAAGATGAATTGCATTGAATGAATTAGAAGATAAAAGAGATAATATGAACTTTTTGCAGCTTTATTTATTTATTAATATATTGGTAAGTAATGGTGAGAAAAGAGAATTAGAGGTAATTATGATGGTCAAAAGAGAGGTTTGGAAGTTGGGAAAATGGTTCCATAGAATCACTGACTATCACAGTACATAGTAACGGACTTTTGACCAGAATAGCAAATATTCAATAACCTTTTCGAAATACCAAACCCATTAATTACATCCTTAAAATGCCAATCCTCACAAATCATCCTTTTCTTTTCTCTTCTCTTCTCTTCTTCCATCAAATAAATCTCTTCTTGTAATATTTTTTATTTATTTTTCATAATATTTTATACAAAATATTATTTAATTAACACTGTTTCTATGCATTAATACTTTATATCCTTAATTAAGGGATTTATTTATATCTTACATTAGATATAATATAAATTATATAGGAAGGAGGAGCGTATTTATGTATCCGTTTAAGATATTTAAGCAAAAATATAAAATATTTAATAATTCTTTGAGTATTAAATAAAATATTAATTATATATATCATACAAAATTAAATTAAAATTTTAAAATAATATATGGATTTAATTATTTTTATTTATCTCTAGTTGTCTTAATTTTTAAATGAACATATTTGTAAAACTATTCTCATTTTCTTTAAACTATGTACTAATTTTGATAATTAACCTTTTTCTGTACTAACTTTTTATTAGTTTGTAACGTCTTTTTTAACACATTAATTGTTTTAAACGTTACTACCTAACTATTTTTAAAGAGATAACTCTTAAGTTTTTTTATATTTATTTATTTTATGTTTAAATTATTTATTATACTTTTATTTTATTTTTTATATGAGATAGATTTATCACCTATATATTCGTTTACTTTGGCTTATAGAATATTACATATATATATATATTTATATTGATAAATAATAATTAATTTTAATATTTTATATTAGATATTTATTTGAACTACCAAACCGGTTATAATTTTTTACATTATTATACTTTAAAGTTTAATATTAATAGATGATATTTTTTATTATACTATTTTAAAAATGATTATGATTAATTAAATATAATGAAAGTATGATATTTATTTAAAAATTAATTAAAAAATAAGTTATAAACATTTCAAAAGTATTTTATCAGGAAACCATGTAAATAAGTAAATAATATATTTGGTATTGAATTCAATGCTATTTCATATAAAAGTAAAAATAATAACACATTTATTTAAATACAAAGTATTAATTTAATATCAATAATGGTTATGGAGAAGTTTTTTAATTTTTAAAACTGTAGAAAAAATTTAATTATATTATTTGAAATTAATATAAAACAAATCATTTTGATCAATCAAATTAATTAATTAAGAATTTAATTTTTTCTAATGTGAAATGATAAATAAATTAATATTATTAATTTTATATAATTAAGTTAATGTCTTTTATAACAATGATGATAAGAATATTTATTATCTTTCAAAATAATAATAAAAATATTAAAATTCTTTCACAATAATAATGATGATATCAAATACCTTTCAGAATAATAATAATATTAATTTTCTCATAAAATAATAAAAATAATATTAATTTGAGAGAGTAAATTAATGGGTTTTACAGATAGAAGGTAATTAATGTTTTAATAATGATTTTAGATACAGAATTTGCAGAAGAGTAGCAGTGACTGAATACTGATTCGAAAGAGAAGATTTTAAAAAAATTGTGTGATTTTGTTGTGTACCACTCAATATGTGGTTTTTCTATTTCTGGACCGGGCATTGTTCACCTTGGACATATATGATTTAAGATTCTGTGTCATCGCCAATTTGGTAACACCCAACCCAACCGTAACAACACCTTTGACCACCATCTTCAGATCACTCCATTTCAAACTCACCACGTGAATTGCCCCTTCCAACTTTTTCTTTTTTCCAAAACAAACCTTCTCCATTTATTTTAATTTTAAACTTACAATAATTAAATTCAAATATATATAAACAATTAATTAAAAGTATTATCATGAATTATGTGTGGTAATGAAATAAATTATTTTAAACATTTTCTTAAATTTTATTTACAGGCTTGAATTAATGAACCATTTTGAATAAATATTCAGCTAGATTCTCTAAAAAAATAGTTCCACCCAAATCATACGCCGTTAGAAACAAAAAAATTTAGTCTGGTAGATATTAAAATGGCATTGATGATTTATTTTTTCAAAAACTAATTTAATATGTGAGTCCAAAAACATCAGTTTCAGTTTTTGATTTTTTGTTAAGAGAAGAGAGGTTTTGAGTCTGATCTAATAGGAGGTGACGTATCAGAGTTTATTTGGTTGAATTAATAAAGAAAAGAGAAGAAAAAACATACAAGCTAATAAAATGAGTTCCCTTCTTTTGCGATGGTTGTCTGTTCTCTTCTTTTAAGCCCTAAAAATCATATATAAAAAGCAGCGAAAGAGAAAAGAGGGACACAAAAGAAAAACGGAAGCACAAAAAAGAGACAGAAATATCTTTTTTATTTTTTCTTAATTTTTTTTTGTTGGTCACCCTTCAAAGTGCCTTGGTTAGTGGTTAGTGATTGGCAGTGAAAAAATAGATAGAGACTATTTATTTTGGGGGAGGTTGTGAGAAATGTGACCAGTCACCACATGTTTTAAGCCCTAGAAAAAAAATAAAAAAAAAATAATAATAATATTCTGTGCAGTAGTATATAGTATATAGTGTGGTGTGTCCCTACTCGCATTCTGGGATAAGAGGAAGTCCACCACCACACAAACAAACCCACCAACACAGCTCTGCTCAAAACACAAAAACAAAACACAGTGAGAGAGAGAGAGAGAGAGAGAGAGTGTGAGAGATTGTTGTGTAATGGATAAAAGCTGTCATCCTTCTGCAGACAATACTAACACTAGTATAAGCACAAGCTCTGCTAGTAACAGCAACAACAACAACAACAATAGCAGAGATCAATACCTGAGGCACCTCAACAAGCTTTCTCAAAAGATCTCCAAACCCAACATTAAGAAACCCACCTTTGATCTTCCCCAGCCCCAGGCCCAACCTCAAAACCCAAACACAAACCCAAACCCGCAGGCGCAAGCCCAGCAGAATCTCCAGCATCAGCCGCCGGTGTACAACATCAACAAGAACGAATTCAGGGATGTGGTGCAGAGACTGACGGGCTCACCTGCGCACGACCGCATCTCAACACCCCCTCCCATTCAACAGCCCAAGCCTCCCAGCTCCCGCCTCCAGCGGATTCGCCCTCCTCCCTTGCCGCAAATTACCAACCGCCCAACCCCGCTCCTCAACCCCGCCACCCTCCCCCGCCCTCAACTCCCTAACGTCAACTCTAACGCCGTCTCCTTCAACAACTTTTCCGTCTTCGCTAGACCCCCCGCGCCGTTATCCCCTCTCCCGCCCTTCCCCACCGTCCATGCGCCTGCCGAGTCCCCCATCTCCGCCTACATGCGCGATCTGCAGAATCTTGTCGGTTCAAACCCCAAACACTTCTCCGGCTTCTCCCCCTTGCCGCCTCAGCTTCACCCTCAGCAAGAACAACAACAGCCGCAACAACAACAGCAGCAGCAGCAGTCGCAGCACCAAAACATGGTTCCTTTGCAAGCGTCGTTTCAGATGCCATCTTCTCCTGTGCCGTTTGGGTGCTTGAATTCGCAGCTGGCATCTTACCCTCTACTTTCGCCGGGGCTTCTGTTTTCCCCAACTTCGGGACCGTTAGGGTTTCCGCCGCTTCCGCTTTCGCCCACCCTGCCTGTTCCGAGCCCTCGGTGGAAAGGGATTTGAGAGGGTTAGGTATGATTGGTCACAGCCATGTTGATTTTAGCTCAGCTATTAGGATTTTTTTTGTGGGTTGTTGTTGTGTTACCTGTACATGGTGCTGGTGCTAGAGGGTGGGAATGGGGATTTATTCAATTTGTGGTTGTTGGACTTGAACTGGTCCGCTGCCGCTTAGTTTATTCTGTAAATGGGATATCAAAGACATCAAAAAGGTTCAATTTTGCATTGGTGTTTCGGGGATGCAAAAGCAAATTAGATGTTATACAATTATAGTTGGATTATTATTAGTATTATTATGCTGTTTTTTTTAATCTAATTAAAATCTTTATTGCTTTCACTATTGTTTTTATCTTTTGTTAATTATTGTATATGTCCTTACCATGTAGATTTTGTCATTTATTTCTTTTCTGATTGTTGCAAAAATCGTTTTATGGCTTCCTTTACTTTCTTTTCTGAGGGACTGTGGTTGGCCACCTCCATTTTGAGGCCTTCCAAGGCCTTAAGGGGAATTTAATTGACTGGTCGAATTATAAAAGTGTTTTTGTGGCATTCCTTGAAAACGTTTAGCTGGACGAATTTTGTTCTGTTGTCTTTTGGATTCATGTTTCTGCTAATGGCATCATTCAATTCAGTTAGACAAAGGTTGTGTTCTCAACCTTTTATAAAACGGGCTAGTTATTTTGACTTCATATATGCCTTGTTATTTTTTCTCTTTTAGCCTGCAACTTTGCATTAGTGCTTCTTTGGAATGATCATATCAGCTGTTCAATGTCATGAAATGTAGCTTAAGGCATTTGAATATGTTTTCAATGTATTCTGCTGTGTATTCTTGTTATTTGCTAATGCTTCACAATTTTGTGCTCTTGGTTCGCATTTTGAGACTTCATATATGCGTAGGATTTTGATTGTGGTTCTCTTATCTTTATATTCTGGGTTGAATTTGGTCGGGGTTCTTTAAACGTAGTCTTTTTGGTTAAATTTTATGTTGAAACATTCTTAACTGGGATGGTTGTAAAAAGGTATAAGGAATTTGATTATTCAGCTCTACTGTCGTTCTGGTATGATATGTGGAATTGGAGACAAGTGGTTTTGAATTTGGGTACCACCATATGTAAAACAATATTATGTTATAACACTTTGACAAGTTGAAAGAACAGGAATTAACTTCGTAGTTTATATCATGAATCCCTCTTGTAGAGGAGGGCGTCTTGTTTCATATCCTTCGTTACTGATGTTCTCAAATCTTTCGCACACAAGGGGGAAAGTAGATGAAGAATTGGGGAACTAATTATAGCCAGTGTCTTAGGTAGAAGGGGTCTTAGTTTAAACGGAGAGAGTATATAGCTCTGTTTACTATTTCACTTGGCTTATATAAACTTGGTCCCAGAATTTTGTTATTCTTCCTGGCCGTGTCAGAAGGAAGCCAGAGTCCATGGCTTTCTGACATTGAGCAGGAATACATGATTGTAACAAAGTTCATCACTAAAATATTTGTTAGTTTTCTGAGGTGATTGATGGTAAGTATTGATTCCCTTAGTTTTTGAAAGTGTTCCTCTCATTTGTGTTCAGATTCGCGAAGTTGAACTATGGCTTTTAACTGCCAAGTTCTTGTGACACAATGAGTCCCGAATCCGTTAGTGTTAGAGTGTGTTTCTAGCATTCATGGTTGGATTAATGCAATGCAATCTGTGTGGACTCAGTAAGTCAATTTTAATGATCTTTTTCCAGTCCAGAAATACCTGAAGGTTGTTGTTTGTTCTGCAATTTCACAAAGGCAGCGTCGCATTTGCTTGCACTGCTTTTTCTGTATAGAGATTGATACTTTTACAAATCCAAACACATGGTGGGTCTTCTGTGCTGGAGACGGACGAATCCTTGTGTAGGGAATGAATTTTTGTAAATCTTCGTATCACAACAATAAAGTGTGATAGCATCTTTTTCTTTTACTACTACATTGATACTTTGGAACATAAAAGTTGATGAACGGGTCTTGGTTTCATTCGTATTATAAAGGACGAGAATTATTTGTGCTATTTGTAGCAAAGTTGCTAGTTGTAAGCAAGAATTTGTTTATCTTTTCTTGGGAATGGATTTAATTTTCTAAAATTAAGCAGTAAACGCCATCATGTAGGGCCATTCTTGAACTCATAATTTTTTCAAAATAATAATAAAATGAGTTCAGTCTTGTTCTCTTGATATTGTTCTCTACTGATGAAGCTGCCAAAATAATAACAATTTTCTCATTTTTATTTAAAAGGTTGAATTAGGAGAAATTATCATTAACAAATTATTGCAACTAGTGAAATAAAATAGACATATCATACCTACATTTATGCATATATTTTTGGGACAAAATATAATGATAAGATAAACAGAACTAAGGAAAATATTAAATTCTTTGATTAAATAAACGCTAATGAAAATATAAAATTATTGAAGTAAATGAATAGTTGCTCAAAAACTACCAATCTATTTGCTTCTAAAACTTTAATAAAAAATTAATTTTTCTGTATATTGTGAATAAAACTAATAAAATGTTTTAAGCTAAAACAAAAACACTAATAAAACTGAGATCCCAAATGACAATAGCAAAAGGGAATAAATGATAAAATTAAAGAAACTGATATTGTAATTTGAGTTTACTACAAGATAATGGATTACAACTAAATTATACCAGTAAATTTGATATTATATTAATCTCAAAATCTTAAAATATTAGATATATTATTTCTTATATATTACTAATATGTCTCATTAGGCATACAGGTGCTGCTGCTAGGTCATTGTCTAAATTCCACACTGTCAACATAATTGAAGTTTGCACTTGCACCCACTAATGTGTATCTTCTTCTGAAGATGACTTGGTTTGTTATGTCAAGTAAGATAATTAAACAATGGCAAATTAATAATTAAAAATATTTTATTATAATTAAAAGACTTAAATGACGTTTGTCCTCATAAATTTTGTATATGGTTTTTAATATATTTTTTTTCTCGTTTTGTTCTTAATATTTTTTTTTCTTATTTTAATCCCTACTATTTATTTATGCATTAAGTAATGACCTGTATGTTAAATGTCCCATTAATTATTTAATGGAATTGATTTTTTTTTGTCTTTAATAATTTTATATTTTATTTCTAATCTTAGATAAACTTTTTTTATTGAAAAATAAAACTTTTCTTTTTGTTTTGCTCCTTTCGGTAAAAGAAAAAGGTATGAAAGAATTAAACCTTTGATTTTGTTATTTTTGCATTAACGTAGTTCGAAGAGCGTAATACAATGCGAAGATGATGTTTTTGCTATGATTTGGCAATTAGAAAAAAGTGGTCACTAATGCTTCTCGAATAAACTAACTATATTCTTACTTCTTACAAATAAATCTCAGACCTTTGTTGCCATGATAAAAAGCCATTGTTTGGGAAAATATGGTTAAGCCCAGTTAGAGGTGGAGAAAGATCTTCTGGGCTGGGCTGGGGTTAGTGGTGACTAGGTTAACTTGTTATCACCAATCAATCATATTGTGATTGAGTGATTGATGGGCTGGTCAGGGAAGAAAATCGCGAGTCATCGAAACCAAATGTTTTTTCACGGAATCACTTAGCATCATCTCTTCTTCAGTTTTTGGCCAATAATTCTGTACACTTTCCTTGTCTGTTGCATCTTTAATTTCATTCGCGATTCCTGATAACTCTTCTATTTGTAAACCAGTACTATCCAAAACCCTTCACGTGAAAAGATGGCAGCATCTATTACCTGAAGAGTCGCTGTGACAGCAAAAAGCTTTATTTGGTTCAGAAGAAAAATAAAACATGTAGAGAAGATGAAAAATAATTTTTATTTTTTGTGAACAAATAATTTAAATGATATCCACTCATTTATTTAACATTATTAATTTTATTTCTTAACAAAACATTTTTAACTTTAATTTTGTTTCTCTCAATCATTATGTATTTATCGGTCCTATTTTTCTCTTATTCATCTATCAGAACTTAAATCACACTTTTTCTAACACCTTTTTATTAATTAAAATATATTCAAAATCATTAAAACAAAAAAAAATTGTTAAATACAATGTAACATTTATAAATCTTTATTATTTTTAATCAATTCTTAAAACAAAAATATATTAAAAAGTTTTAGAAACCAATTTTATTACTTATTTTGTTTGAGGAACCAATAACATTTATTATAATTAAATATTGATCAAAGTCACAATTTTGCAAGTTTTAATTAATAAATTTTATTATTTGTATTTTCTTTTTAAAATTAAAAATTATATATTTAAATATTAGAAAAAATATTGTTAGAATTGTTAAAAAATAAATCAACAATCATGCTTTCAATAATACCACAATTAGAAAAATAAAATTCAAAACCCAAAAATAACGCTGTTATGCAAAATTAAATAGGGGCAGAAGTTCTTTAGTGGTCTCGAACAGTAGATCTTCTTTCAGAATGAAGAGTACATTCTCCAAACTAATTATACGTACAAAACCAAAAAAAATTCCAATAAAACTAAATTCAAATTTCGAGGTTTCAAAGTGAATACAGATCCTGCTAATCCTCACAATAAAAAAAGCCGGTGACATCAAGTTTACTACTAGATAGATGAGAATCTTAAAATTCCAATCCCATAAAATAAAAACTTCAGTGTCTTTAATAAAATAGGCAATTTGGAAAACACTTGAAAATGGAAGGACAAACTAAAACGGCCCAGTACATCCACAATTCATAACAGACATGAATGCCTAAAATCCCAGCACCAAAGATATTAGCAACAAACACCTCCCTTCAAAAAGATATAGAGGAGAAGTTCAATTCTAATTAGCAGTAAAACATCTTTACTGATCGTCCTGTTTCGGTGCTGCTTCTTTAATTTCATCTGCTCCATCATCCTGAAACCACAGTAAACCAATATCATCACTAAGCTGATAATAAGAATACGAAAAGAAGGTGATAAACGAGCATTGACAACCTAAAATCAATACCTGCATGTCAGAGGTCCAAAGGGTGAGGTTATCACGAAGGAGTTGCATGATCAAAGTGCTATCCTTGTATGACTCCTCTCCCAGTGTATCCAATTCAGCAATCGCTTCATCAAAAGCCTAGTGCATATCAAAAGGGAAAAAGATTCTTGCATGAGTACGAGATATGCCAACAGAACAGAACATGTCATAGTAAAGTTATGCTCTTGCAACTTGTATCAGAACATTTTCAAATCAGACACTGATTAGAATATATTCCACGGTATCACTCAGTCAGGTACCCCATCTATACCCTTACCCAGATTAAGAAGTCAAATATTGATTGATTGCTGTATGCTAGCTATAATCATTAGACTCCAAACTTGTAAAATCCAATAAACATTTGACAACGCATTCTAGCTACAGGTAAAGTATCAACAAGTGTACAAAGCAAACTCCACGTTCCATATTTAGTAGCTAGAATCCAACAAGTAACATCATTGTTGCTTAAACATTAACGAAATGCAGAGTTGACATAAAGTTATTCCAATTAATGGACAATAATAGTTGCAAAGTTCACTGCAGAGTGCCCAATTCCTTCCTTTTCCCGGAAAACATCCAAAACTCTGCTCAAAATATAGTACACACAAATACACATAGCAAAACAAAGGCCATAACATTCACTCTCTAAATCTAACCTGTTTTGCAAGGTTGCAGGCACGATCAGGAGAGTTAAGGATTTCATAGTAAAATACAGAGAAGTTCAGAGCAAGGCCGAGCCTAATTGGATGAGTTGGAGGCAGTTCCGCATTTGCAATGTCCTGCGAAAAAACGAAACATGTTTACTCTTTAAAACAAGAGATGAAAAGATAGAATAAAAAACACTACAACGATCCATTCAAATTGTACAGCATTAAAAATTCAAATTGTACAGCATTAAAAATTCAAATTGTACAGCATTAAAACGCACATACATTTCATATGCAATTGGAAAATATTAGCAAAAAAATTTTAGACAAGAAAAAGAGTC
The DNA here is from genome assembly GCA_016859785.1 of Macrotyloma uniflorum. Classification (NCBI taxonomy): domain Eukaryota; kingdom Viridiplantae; phylum Streptophyta; class Magnoliopsida; order Fabales; family Fabaceae; genus Macrotyloma; species Macrotyloma uniflorum. The sequence continues at coordinate 3,071,867 of BDMB01000001.1, forward strand.
ATCCATAACCGCTTCACAAAATCGACTCAATAATCATAAAGATTTCATTGACAGGATGACAAAAATCGTAAAAGTACAAGTCAAGAACGCAAATCTGGATAATAAATCGAACAGATCTGAATCGGGAAATCGGAAAAATAAAAAATGGAAAGGGGGAAAAACATTAACCTGAGCGGATTTGTATGCAGCAAGGGTGCTCTCCGCAGCCTCCTTGCGCTCTGCGCCGGTCTTGAACTCGGCGAGGTACCTGTGGTAATCGCCCTTCATCTTGAGGTAGAAGACCTTGGAATCGCCGGAGGAAGCGGAGGGAATGAGGCGAGAGTCGAGAAGTTTGAGAATACCGTCGCAGATGTTGGAGAGCTCGGACTCGATCTTGGATCGGTAGTCGCGGATGACGGAGACGTGGTCCTCGTTGCCGCGGCTCTCCTCCTTTTGCTCGATCGAGGAAATGATGCGCCACGAGGCGCGGCGCGCTCCGATCACGTTCTTGTAGGCGACGGAGAGAAGGTTCCGCTCCTCGACGGTTAGTTCCTCGTTGTCGGCGGCAGCGGATACCTTCTCCATGAACTCCACCATCTCTTCGTACCGCTCGGCCTGCTCGGCAAGCTTCGCCATGTACACGTTCTCTTCGCGAGGCGTGGGAGCGGCCGCCATTGTCAAATCCTGGAGAAAGTGCGAGATCTGGTTAGGGATGAGAGAGAGAAGAGGGAGCGATGAGGGAGACGGAGATCGACGAAAGGGAAAGGGGGGTTTTGAGGGTATACGTCCGATAATTGCGTTTTGAGAAGCGTGGGTGGGGTCGTTTTTGTGATCGAATATGGACCGTTGGATGGGGGATTTTTTTATTTGGAAATAATTGTTAATGTCTGGAAATTGAAAATTCTTCCTCTTGTAATTTAAAATTTAAATTTAAAAAATTAAGAAAAAATATACAGCTGTCATAGACACGGGGTTTTGATACTCTGTGTTGTTGTGTGTGGCGGAAAGGTTTGTGACTCTCTCTCTCTTTCTCTTACACACACACTCTGGCATTTATTCTTTTTAATTTAATTTATGACCAGGCATAATATATTCCATTTCTTCGGTTTCAAAAGTTTCAACTTTGAATGAATTGAACCAAAAAGGTTGTCCATTCAAAAATTCAATTATGACTAATTGGGAAAGGAAAAGGAATGGGCTGGGTTGGTTGGTAATGGGCCCATTTGAAGATTGGATTCGACTAGGCCCTTAAAAGTGCTTTTCACTGTAACTTTTTTCTCCTTCTTTTTATTTCTTCGGTCCTTGTTAGTTAATTAAGAATCCACAAAGTGGTAGGTCATACGAGGCACTAGGCACTAGCTTAGCTTGCACAACCTGTTATACGGTCGGTCTTTGCTTAATAAAGTTAGCTACACAATTTCCATATCAAATATTATTTCACCCTCCTTTTATTTAATATCACAGATTAATCTCTTTCAATTTATATAATGATATAATTAATATAATGTTATACAATTTTATGTTATAAGATTGTCTGACTTTACCAAGGATTAACCAATAAGTTTTCCCAATCATGTCAACCGACATCCATATTTTAAAATAATTAACATTTGGTTTGTGGACTATGTCATCCTATTAAAAGTTGACTAATAAGCCTATCGAGGAGAAGTTGATTATAAAAGCATCTAAGTCTTTGATGGTTAGATGATAAGGGTGTTTTTTTTATTTGTTATAATTTTTATATTAAGGAATATAATAAATGTTGTTGATTTTCTTAATAATGTATACTAATATTTTATTATTTAAATTATACTATCAATTATAAATGTAAGGATTTAATTGATAAAATATTATTAAATTTTTAAAATTATTCATATTTTCTATGAGAAATGTGTTAGAAATTCATATTTATTGTTAAATTATAATAGATATGAAGTGCTAGAAAAATTATCTGAAGATTATAATTTTTTGAAGTAACATATTTTTAGTCAAAATTGAAGTGTAAATTATCGTATTGACATAAATTGAGTTTAATATATATAATTCATCTCTTTATAAGTCATGTCTTCTTCAACTATTATTGTATGATTTGTTAACAAAAATAAAATTAATTTACGTGCTAAGTTAGGTCATCAATTATTATATTAAAAAATACGCAGCCACCAATATACACAAGTAGATATAGTTTTTTTTAAGCTCAAATTAAAGGATCCACTTCGTCTACAAAGTAAAAAATTGTTCACGAATATTTTTATTATATTAATATAGAAAAAAGTGCAGAAGTCTATTTTAAACTTCAGGTCTTGGTAAAGTATCTCTACTTTTTATGTCGTCATAATTATTTTTAAATAAAAAACTATAGACTCTGATTGAGTCTGAGATATTAATTTACATCTCATTTTTAAAATAAAAAATCAATTCAGAACACATCTCATTGCCAGATATCTTTATCAGTGGTTTTGACAAGCCTGTTTCTCTCTTTTTACCATCATCACGTTGTTTAAGGTCTTGGAATAGTCCTAACTTACCAAAGGGAACAATTGGGTTTTGGTTCAATTTCCAGTCTAGTTCCCAAGTTAGTTTAAATAAAGGAATGACTTCGCAACTACATCAACTATAATCGCTTTATTATAAATTATCAAACAAAATGTAATCAATACAAAAGCTATCGGCAACTAATTGATGTACAAAACTCTCCTCTCTCATTTACGGCTATAGACTATACATAGTACAGAACAAGCTGAATATTTATTATCACTGGGGCTCCGATGTGCATTAAGGCTCAAAAAATATTTAAATGCAGCCAATGGTCACGGAAAGCCTTTGTAATTGTTCAGTTCCCCCCACACTGTCAGTTCAACTTCTTCCCATGAATTTGCTGATCTCAGTTCTTCCCATATGCTAAAAAGAGCTCCCAATACATTGTCATCATGCAAGATACAATAACACCTACAATTTCAGGAAAATGAATAAATCCCAACCAGCTGCTTCAACAATTGCGAAATTTACCACGCACAAAGCAAAACATCTTTATTTGTGAAAAACATAATCATTATCCAATAGGAAGAATAAAAAGGGTAAAAGATAAAATATGGGATAATAATTAAATTAATTTAAGAAAATTCTCCTAAATCATTGCCCCTAGATCAATTGCTAACAAAATCCTTAAAACAATCCTATCATTGTTTGAATTTTAAGATGTAAAGAAGTAAAGTATCTAAGCCACTGTATCAAAAGAAAATCAAACTATGAGTGACAGCTTTGTGTAGTTCCATCCCATAATGTTATGGTTTTTAATAATTGATCACAAGTCTGTAAATATTGGCCGTATAAAAAGTTGATTTTCTGCATCAAGGCAACCAAATAATTTTATAAGTGTGTAGAACAAAGTCTTCATGCATTGATTCCACAACTATACTTGCGATTGAAAAATTCTAGATTACCAATTTATCAACAAGTGTTTTTATTTTAGACTGCAGTTAGTTTCAATTAAATATATATATAATGCCTTTCAGAAAGATTAAATATATAAATATTCTTATGAAATATCGTAAAATTCATTATGCAATGTAAAAAATTATTAAAGCTATTACTGTTAATAACTAAAGAACTAAAAATCCGTCTTGACTGGGTAGGCTATCCATCTACTCAACTTTCAGGAGATTAAGGGAGCGTGACTGATTTCATTGACTTATAGGTAGACTATTTCATATTTCTAGATAAATTCATACTTGCAAATTGAAATGCTAGCTTATAAGAAATTAATTATGTAAGAGAAGTATGGAGACAGTTACTTACATGGCAAGATATGAAAGTCGGCCAAACTTTTGATCACCCTCTGTTGACTCACACCTTGATACGTTACTAACAAAAGGAAGTCTGTAACTTTCTAAAAACTGCTTAAGGAGGTGCGAATCACCTCTAAACACATCTAAATAAAGTGGTATCAAGTCTACAAGAGGATCACCTGCAAAAAAAAAAAAAAACTGAAATAACCACTAGATAGAAATAACATCAGAATACATTTACGGCAATGTTACTTTTTGAACACAGATCTGCCTGGAGTTAAAGAGTTTATCTAGAAAATGATGAGTCAATTCAATCATAAATAATTACAAACTTAATTATAAATATATTAGACAGACAAATCAGAGGAAGGTAAAATAAGAACTAAAAACCATCCTGACTGGGTAATGGCAGAAAATTGTAAAAAACTGACAAAAAGGCAGAGGCATTCCACTGAAAGGTTAAAGAAGGATGAAACATAAGTATGAAAACACCATAGAATATTTCGGAAAATTGTTGGAATAATTATAACTTTAGAAGATGAATTCTTAGGGATAAAGCTAAAATCAAGATGATTACTTCTTGCAGAACATGCATTAGCCTGAAAACCATAAAAATAGTGCAGGAAAAAAATTGTCGTAAATACAGGAAAAAAAAAACACTAGGGAGTTAATAACATGTCTTTGTTCATGTATCATAGAAAAGACAACATCAGTTTATGAGAGTACATGAAAAATTATGATGCCATACGATCACAACATTCCAATATAAGTTGGATACAAATTTCTTAGAAGTAGGAAGGCAGAAGTACTGACCTATTGAAAGATCACTAAAGTCAAGAATATGACTAGGACACCATGATTTTACTTCATAATTACTCAACAAACCATTGTCCACCATGATATCTTCATTATTCCCAGTAGCGGCAGAGCAAACCAATGATGGTTTCATGTAAATGTTATCATCCATAATGTCTGTGTGTATCCAGGAGCAAGGTTTACAAGCAACGTTTCCAAAATTCTGAAGTCAAATAAAGTTACATAGATTATAGAAACAAATCAACTCTAGCATATCCACACAAAATAGTTGATGCCAGAAAGTGAATTTGAGTTTAGAAGAAACCTCAGCAAAATCAGGTGGGATATATTCATCAACCTTCTCTATCAGTTTGCTAGGAATTGGATCCCCCCTACAAAATAAATAATAGTATGTTACAGGAGAACCTAGGCAGAACAAAAAACATCATATATGAATAAAGTTCAAAAATGTAAAAAGGATTAAGTCAAAAGAAAGCCTCAAGTATTTGTTAAACACCGGTATTGAAATTGGCATTTTTTTATCTATGTGAACTCCTTTCGAACTTCAAAGTGTTCGGAATTTCATTAAATTTTATTCATATGCATAAGAAAATGTTTCCCCCTCGGTCCATTTCTTACATACGAACTAATTCAAACTATACTGTTTAACAGGAAATCACAGGCCAAAAGGAACAAATTGTACCACTTCGTCAAACGGCTTGACACATCTTTCCTCATCTTTGTTAAGGTTCTGGTGAAGAGCCACCATCCTGCTGTAACATTTGATTTACAGTCAACAGTTGCAATGCAACCATTAGCCTCAACCAAGCTCAATTCATGATCAATATTAGAGAAAGATGAAATATTTGGAGGTGGATATGACAAAAGATGAAGGTAGCGCAACTGCTCCCCCAAGAATGAGGCCAAGTTTGTTGTATCTTCCCATGTCAGTTTGTCTCTTCTGCAAGAGAATGAAAACAAAATCCATAAGATACAGAGAATTATGTTACTTTTAGAAATAAGAAATTTGAATTGCTACAAGTTAATAATACTAAACCCCAACAATATGACTTACAATTCTGCAAACATATTCCCTTCACATCGTTTTGTTATCAAATATGGCCATATGCTTGAGTTACCAGCTAAGCTATCTGATCCATCGATCGACATCCCAGCATTTCTATACTCTAATAGTTTCTTGCCCCATACCCCAAATGAGAAATCATCAACACTGCATTTCCTACTGATCAGATTGTTTTTCACAATGACATCAGGTACTCCTTTTCCGTCCCAACTTAAAATGGTATAAGATCCATTTTCAAGATAAATAATTCCACTGGCCAAAATATTAGGTATATGTTTACTAAGAGGGAAGTTGGCTTCATGCAACAGACTCTGAAACTCTAGCTGTACAATACACAAAAATATTAAAATTAGATATGTTCAACAGAAGCAATGGAAGCAGAATGCCAATAAAGTACCTCTGTGCCTAAACCATAAAGTGAAGCTTCCAGTCCTCCTTCAACAAAAATCTTAACAACAGAGTTTCCCACTAAATAAACCTGGTTAGAGAATGGAAAATATTCCCAGTCATAAAAGTTATTTTATACTCCAAAATTACTGTTAGATAATGAATGATCACACCACAAGCCATTCTCATGCCATAACTCACGTACAGAACCTTAGGACCTATTTAGGATGCTTCGAGTTTTCATTTTTTAGTGTTCAAACTAAAAGTTCAAAACAAAATGAAGTTGAATTGGTTTTTAATTCCTTTTGGTAACACTTTGACATCGATTTTTAAAATAATTAAAAATATTTTTTTTAGCCATGAAAATAAATTTAACTCTTCCGTTTCTCCCAAAAGACCCTACATACATCACTACCACCACCCCAGACAATGACCATCGCAGCCACTGCCACCATGCATTGTCACTACGACCACCACTTGTCGTGGCCATCATGACCACTACCATTACTAGCTGGCAAATCATTGTTGTTAGCAGTTGTCACCTCCATTATATTTTGTTGTCATTACTGGTGGCACTGCCATGACCAGTATAATAGCCATCACCACACCCCATGTTGCACCACCAAAAGTCCACTGCCATGTCACGCCCACCCCACCCCCGACCACACACACACATACACACTACTACTAACCCCATCATCATTCATATCAAGTAAATAACTTGAATAGGAATTAGAGAATGATTTTGTATTAAAATTTGAAAACTAAACCCAAAAATTAGAAACTTAAAATATAAAACTGAGTGTATTTAAATTTTTAAAATTTCCAAAACTCAACTGACAACCATACCAAATAGGGCCTTAATAAACACAGTTAACTAATAAATTGTATATTGATTGTAGTTCAACAACCACAGGACTATATTCATGATTACAAGAGAGAAGACTACCACACAAAAACTTAAAAACATGTTGAAAAGATCAACTACTAAAATATCATTTGATCTTGTTATTTATTGGTTTTCTTCGTGCTGTCAAAGTGACAAGCTATTCACATATTGCTGAGGCTAGGTGCTGGTCCTTGGCTCTCGAAGATACCTTCTCAGGTGCCTAGTGGAGCACCTCATAAGGTGGTGATTCAGAAATCTGTTTCTGTTTTTGCCTCAGATGGCAGAAACAAAGTATCCGACCTAAGTACATTAAGGCAGAATAAATAAAAGGACCCAAAAGAACCAGAGCAGAAGATGAGATCAATAGAGTAGTTCACCAAAGATTTTTCTGGTTCATAAGCAATTAAAGAAAAGTCAATAGTGGAGGAGGCCTATTGAAATGAGATTTTGTTTCAATTGTGTATTGACTAGATAGCAAATATTATTCTGACCTGGTGAAGGTTTTCTATACAAACTTAAAATTTGACGGTGTTGAGGTGAGTTCACGGGTCAAAGGGGTGGATATTCTGATTGACCCAGCACTTTGGAGGAGAATTGCTGGTCTGACCTATGACGGGATTAAGGTCTGTAAAGGCAATACAAATGCCATTGAAAGCTTCAACAAAGTGGATGTCTACAGGAGTTGTCTCAGGAATCTCACTGCAAGAATTAAAGGCTTTCTTGCTGGAGGAATGAAGCTTGACGAAAGGCTCTTAGCCTTTATCTTTGCTTGGCAGCTTATCCCAAGGGGGAGCGAGCAATCAAGCTCTGATGGAGAAGGTGATCTAGTTCTTCTGCATGGACTAAAGTCGAATAAAAATTAAATCACATGATAAAGTCCAAAAGACTCATAGATTACAGGCTTCCATATGCCATCTTTATCTCAAAGGTGCTTGAGTATTTCAGGGTAGATATTAAGGGGAAGACCTCTGAAACAGTTAGAAGATCACACCAAATTAACAATATTACTCTCCACAAAATGGGGTTTGACAAAGCTGATAGCATCTGGTTTTTCAAAGGAAAAGAACACAATGAAGAAAATGTTGATGATGTAGGTGCTACAGAAGCTACGGGTATGGGGTGAAGGAGGAGGATATGATAATAGAATCATTGAATACGTGCCTCCACCATCCAAAGGCACTCCCATGTCCCAGTTTTAACAACTGATGCTAGGAAGAATGGATGGTCTGGCAAGGGCACAGAACTCACATAATGAAATGTGTATTGCCAGATTTACTCACATTCAGAATGAGCTGGAACTCATTCAAACTCAATTGACTGAAATCCAAGTATTAGTGGAGAATGACAATGAACATTCTTAGACTGTTTTTTCTTTAGGGTATTTCATGCACTGCTTGCTTTTGATTTCTATTTCTGTTTGTTTCTGTGTTGCTCTTGCTTCTGCTGTAATTTGTATTGTTCTTTTGGTTCATGAATGAATATAGATTTCTTTGTTTTTCCATTCTATAATGAGCTTATTATTCCATTTGATAATGTCAAAGGGGGAGAAAGGGTGTTGTTTTTAATTTTGCAGGACTATGCTTCTTACTAAAGAGGTAGTCATCATTAAATAGGGAGAGTTTGATGATGTTGGTGCTCATAGAGATTTGGAAGCTTCCAACCTCTTTGTTGATTGAGATGAAGATTCAATATAAAGTGATGAAGATCATGACTCTAGTTTGTTTGTTTGGAGTTTAGCTTGTAATTGAGTCAAAGATGTAATGATTTAATGAGTCAAATTTGCATTTTGAGTTGTATATTGTTTATTATAGGTGGTACATTGGATTGAAATGAACCTAGTGAAGTTTAAATGATTAAGAGTTGATTTAAATTTTGTTAAAATGTTCTAATAAAGGCTGAAAATCACTTTTGGAACATTTTAAGCGATTAAATCTTTGATTTAATCTGTTAATTTCTCTAGAATTATTTCAGGAATTAAAGTCTCTTCGGTTTAATCAATTAAAACAATAAATTAATCAATTAAAATCACTTTTAAGTACTAGTTTTAGTGATTTTAACATATTAAAGTGTCGTTATAACATATTAATTTTTTACTAGATTTCTTTCCTTTAATGGATTAAATCATTTTTTAATTAAAATAGTTCTATTAAATTGAAGCTAGCTTATTATGAAAATCATTGAGAGATTAAAATACCTTTTCAAAATCATTTTCAAAGAACAAGATTGCTAGTAAGAAGTGGAAGACATTGTGTTGCACCCATTCTCTAGAATTACTGCCATTGTTTTAGTTTGCTTATCTTTTGTGAAGATCAATCTTCCTTTTTCTTGTGTGCCTCTAGTTGTATAAAGATTGATCCAGGTTCTATTGCTCCTTTTCTCATTTATTTTGTGTGTCTTGTTCTTGATTGGGGTGGTCAAGGTGTTGCTTGTGATGGGATTTCACAAGTGGTGGTAGAAGATCTTGTAGGGTTCAAGATCTTGTTGTATATATTGTATTTTCTTGAGGGGTTCTTATTAAACTTGAAGATATAGCAGATTAGCTTAATCAAGGTGATTAAGCAAACTGGATGTAGCTCTTGTTAAAGAGTGAACCAGTATAAATTTGTGTGTCATCTTTTCTCTCTGTCACTCATATTAATTATACAGGTTCAATTGAATGTTTGAACATATATTGTGAACATAAGTGGTTTCTTGGTTTACAAAATACTGATTTCGTGTTCTGGAATGTGATTCACTTGTTTACTTGGATTATATTGTAAAGATCTTGATAAAGTTCAATTCACCCCCTTCTTGAAGTTAGCTCCTATTCCGAACAACTTTGATAACCAATAAAACCTCTAATGGCTCCACTAAAATCTACAATAGATCCAAGTCCATGGTGGGTTATTTTCATTTCATCAATATTATTGTCACAAACTAGAGCAAATATTTTCATTGAAGCTTAAGAAAAATTAATGTATTTCAATTTCAATCTTCAGGTAAATACAAGTTAAAATCATTAACAGCATAAACAAAAACTCACAGGATTGCTGCCCGTACCAACTGGAAGCCTTTCATCGTCAGTGGGAGGGGGCAAATTATGGAAGGCACAAATTTTTGATACGCATTCTAACCACTTGTTGGCATTTAGTGCAATACATGCTCCCTAGACATATAAATAGAAAAAGGTCATAAAATCTGATAATGTGACAGTGTGAGCTTAAAGAACGCATAACTGTAGGAAGAAAATAACCTTCCATATTAGCTCTCTTATTTTTGGTTTCTGAATCCAGAGCTTGGATAACCATTCTCTTAGTTCTCGCTGACCAATGTTATTGCCGGAGCTCCACTGGGAACTGTAGTGGTCTCTGTCTTTATCCAAAAACATGGATAAAAAGTTTATATCATAGGAAAATCCATCTTTCCATAAATTGTAGCTTCTAGATACACCATTTATGGCTCTTTCATAAGATAGGTCATCTGCATCTTTCTGAGTTTTGGCTCTTTTCTCTTTCCTTGACAAATCAGAGTTACTTGAGATCTTTTCATTACATGGCATGTTCTGTCTGACACTTTCATAACTATCTTCATCAAGAGCAAGCAAACCTGCACGGCAAACTCCTTTATGATGATAACCAGGTGCCATATCCAAACACACAAATTCGAAGTTGTTGGAATTCACAAAATTCTGCGTGACAGCAATAGTTGTTTCCAAATTTAGCACACAGTGCCACCATCCACTTGGAACATAAATTGTTTCTCCAGGTAGCTGTGTACACTCAATTGGCTTGTCTTCATCAGCAAGAAGAGGATAAAAGTCTAGCCACCACTGCAAACAAACAGATACGTGACTAACAAAAAATAACTACATCAACAGATAGGCACAAAAAAGATTCTTGATCATGATTATAGTAGACACCACTAAAAAGAGGATATTTATCACTCCAATTACAACATTGTAGTACCTGCAGTGATGATGGGGTCTCAACATTGACATCGCCGTCTTCTTCATTAACATGCACTGTCACACCCAAAGGCACTTTTCCTGGAGGATATAATGCCCACCTATCAAATGCAAGTGAAACATTACCACTTCAGCATTAGCTATCTGGAACATAATCAAGCACAAGCACTAACACAGAAATTCTAAGTACCAAATTACATAAAATTTGTGTTACTTTTATCAGAATGAAAAGAACAAGAATTCTAATTTAAGTTAAATAATCAAACAACATTTTCCTTATGCTGTACCATGACACTTACTTAAACAAGCTTAGATCAGTTTATTTAGAAAAATAACAGCTTATATTTTGCCAGCTTGCTGAAAAAGTTTTGAAAAATAAGCAATAATTTTTCTAGATTCAAGTTGTTCCAAACATGCTAATAGTAATCCATTGACTCCCATGTCAAGAAGGATATCTCTACCACAGCCCCCTTTCCCAATAAACTCACCCACACACAATTGGGGTGGGGGGAAGGGAGAGAGAATTAGAGAAAGAAAAAAAAGATTAATTTTGATTTGTACGACTAAGACCCAGGAGATTGATAAAACTGAAATGACTTTAGAGGATATAGTTTCCTGTTTTTAGGATTCTTGTTCAACCTTGGTCTATGTAAATTTTTAAGAACCTACTACTAGTAAAATATTAGCTTACATAACAGGAATAGCACTCTACGTCTAACAGTGACAATCTTACTTCTCACATGCTATCTCAGTGCTACTATCTTATTAATTCTAGACAGAAAATTCTGCCATGCAGCATTAGTTCAGAAAACATCGAACTATAGTTTAGAATGCATTAAGATCAGAACAAACTTATCAATCTCAAATGGCCACATATAGAGGCTAATTTTGAAAAAGCTATAGCGGGACAGTAGGAAATGGAGTAACCATTATTTTAAATATTATAATACAAACTAAATAAGTCAGTTTATAGCTAGGGGGTGCTCCCCTCCACCATCTATTGACTACTATGGTTGAAAACCAAATGCGAAACTTGTAAACCAAACAAATACCTCCGCTTACAACAATTGAGTAGGGATGCATTAACAGCTAATAAAAGTAATATTAATAGCAATAATATGCTGGAGCCAATCGCCCATCAGCTTAATGGCACCTAGTTTCCTGAGGAAAAAACAGATGCCAAGTTTAATCCCTAACAAGTCTCAGCACTCACATTTAGTCCACTTTTCCTCATTCCTAGCCTCCAAATTGTAATAAGCTGGAGGAACCAACTTCTTATTTTCAAGGATTAAACTCCGAAACGGACTATGTATATAGCTTCCTCAAATGCCATGTAAACAATCACGGACCATGCTAGAAGCTCACAGCCAAAATGGAGGCAAAATTTACATGTCGATAAGCATAGATCTTTACCTTTTACGCCCAAAAAGAAGAGTATTCCATGCACTGGTAAGAGCTGGATCAACATGCCATGAGGCACCAGATCTCTCTGGTCCAATTATGAGCCACCTATAGGATGGTCGTTTATCTGTATCTAGGATATCAAAGAAGTCTTCTTCAAAAAGACGAGGCACACAATAATCCTTCAATAAGCTAGGTGCAGCTTCACCAAACTGTATGAGTGATAAAAAAAAAGGTTAAAAGAACTAGCAAACTCTCACATACTGCAGAACAAGAAATAGGAAAGGAAATAGTGCAAGGAGTTTGAACGGAGCATAATGAAACATAAATACTTCAAAACAAGCACCTTTTCATCAAAAATATACAAGGGATCTTCATCATGCTGAACTTTCATGTAAGAGACATAATCCTTCAACTTCATGGAGATCTTTCGGGCACCCCTTTGAGAAATTTTAAATGCTAAATCTCCATAGTTTAGCAACAGCTGATCAGTTGTCCATTTATGCCTAGCGGGCCATGTATCAGCTAATCCACTGAGCATAAGCTGGATGCGTAATTCATCAAATTCAATTTCAGTAAAAAAGAAAACTAAAAATAATTGGTAATTCAAAATTGATGAATTTCAATATATCTAGAACACGTAGCATGACCTACAACCAGAATATTATCTTCTGCAAAGGATCCCTATTTAAAGAGAATGGATTCTACTTTCCATCTTAAAAGAACAAAATAACTGGAGAAAAACAATACCATACTCAAATACTTCATAGATTAATAGCAAATGTGAATACATATATACATATAAACTAACTAATTAACGTACACCGGTGCTAGAAGGCTCCTATGCAAAGGTATGGATGGGGGAAGGTTATTGTACACAAACTCACCCTTGCAAATGCAAAGAGGCTGTTTCAATATTGAAAACCAAGACCAATCAAATACATATATACATATCATGTCAGAAAAAAAAAAAAAAAAAGAGTATTCCTATTCTTCCAAAAAAATTATAAAAAAAAAAAAAAAAAAAAACAATGGAGTGGTAGAGCTCAAAGGATAGTCTTTTCGTTGTTAAGACTGTAAGAGAGTCCAAAGATAAAAAGTATAAATTAAAATAGAACCATAGCAATTCTCAAGGAATAAAAAATAATAGAGTTTACTATTAAAATTATTTTATCTCAGTACCGGTTTCTTTGCATCATACTCATTATAGAAGTCCTTCAACGAGATGTCTTTTATTCTTTCCACATTTCCAGTATCCGCATCAAATGCATCCAATGTGGTATGACAGCGATACAATCTCCTGTACAAGAATAAAGAGTTGAACCCTGCAGAAAGGTGAGTATCAGTGGTCTATAGAAAAGTCTTCCATACTATTTTCTAAGAGCGTATAGCCTAAGTTTCCTCAGAAAATGAGATAGATAAGAGACTAGTAGTGTTAGAAATTCACCATCAAAATATAAAGGTCCTCGATGGTATTCTCTGTATTTGTCTGGCAGATTCAAACTACATTCAAATGCCCAATTCGAAACAGGTTAAAGGCTGAACAGAAACTAAAATTAAGTGCCACACAAGATAATAATTCGATTTCAGAACGAGCAATTGCATGTGAGGAGAGACATACTTATGCAGAGCAGTTTTCTTCCAAGAGCCTTTGTATTGAAGCAAACCAGATGCTTCTTTTAGGCATAGACTCATCCACAGTGGTTCTTCGTTGCACAGTATGTACATCACACTGCCAAAATTTAATTTACCACACTTAGATAAACATTACACTCACATGACTCATGAGCTATAAGGTTTATTTAACATAATAATGTTGGTCAATGAATCACAGTCACACGAAAAGCAAACATCAAAAGCACAATTGAATGAAATGACGAAGCAAAATCCATTTCCATCCAGATTCATATAAAAGCGAAATGATAAAGAAGTTGTATGTAGAGACTTGAAATGAATCAGAAGTTGTGGGAAAATGAATGAGAAAAATATACAAATAGAAAATAGAGAAAGGGAGTAGTGGTCGATAGCATTACCTGCTAACACAAGCGACGCGAGCAACATCTCTGGAAGTGAAACGTTCCAAAATAGCGCAGATGATTTCGTCGGGAAGGACTCGAAGGTCTCCAAGAGCTTCTGTCCTGCGATCTCTCTGAGAATCCATCCAATGTCAAATTCAACTTCAAACACAGGCATGAATATCTTTTCTCTTTATAAATTATGCGTGTTTTAAAACCAAAGAATGCATTTATACAATTTCAATTTATGCAACAAACAAAGACAGGGAAGAACTCAAGAAAGAGGTAGAAACGCGTTATAAGATTATTATACGCAGAAATATAAATAAGAAAATGTAATAATTATTATAGCTCATATTTCTATTTTATTTTAAATGATATTTTAAAGACTTTTTTTTTTTTTTTCAAATTTTGTTCTAATTATACGATCTTATAACATTCACACTTTTTTATTTTTTATTTATATTTCAATTTTTCAAAATATATATTATTAGAAAACATATTTGACATGCTATGACCGTGTGCGCACTTTTCGTTATTCCTACGCAAACACCTGTGCTTACGCTCAACTTGCTTTCTTTTAACTATTCTTGGGGATGAGAAAATTTTCATACTATATGAATTTAAGAAAATTCAAAAAAAAAAAAATTGAAAGTGCAATTAGTCAATTAATTATACTGGTCAGACTCTTATAGTAATTATGTTTCAAATACTATTAGTTAAATATTTAAAAAAATATAGTAAATGCTTTTGAGCAGAGATTTGAACCTTGATTTAACGTATTTTGAGAAAATCAACTCTTTTTATTAGATTGAACTCTTGTTGATCCATTTAGATAGGTTGAAAATCAAATACTAAACACTTGGAATTTTGTAAAATCCTTTTTGTAGTGTGTGCTAATCTATTTGTTAAACCACAAGCGTAGATTAATTTATTTTTAGTATTTTTAGGGAAAAATATTGTCATGACTGTTTTATTTGGAAAACTTAGTTATCAAAATACTTATATTTTCTTAATTAATATCTTTAGTATTTATTAACAGATCTTTGAACATATTGAACAGGCAGAACACTGATACCTCCGCGATATGAATCTTTTGAAAAACTATATATCTTACCAATAAAGGTAGAAAAATAATAAGACAGGTAATTTTGAAGAATTTTTATGATTTAATTATTGCTAAGATTAAGTTAGATTACACTTATAGCTAGATAAGTTAGAATCTTTTTTAAGTCTATTTAGTTAAAATATTATTAATTTTATGTTACCCTAAAAGTTTTTTATGATTAACAAACTACTAAAAATACAGTTTAAAATGGATAAAATCCTGTTATTTATTGTACCTTTTTTTAAAAAATAATAATAATTCAAAGGGAAGAGAGGATATATTATAGTTAAAGATAAAGAAAGTAATTAGCCTTAGAATATTTAAGAAAAAAAATTATATTTTCTTACCTTAAAAAGTGAGGTTTTATCTTGTTCTATATTAATTTTTCATTATAAATTTGAATATTATGTTGGCATCACTTTCACTAGTTTGAGTGATTTTACATTGATTGGTTTCAAAATAGATGTAATATTTATCATTTGTCTTATGGTAAGATTTTCATGTCAGGATTCCATTAGAATACAAAATTTAAATATAGATATAAGATTTAAAACATAAATTTTTTAAGACGATTCAATGGAATGTTATTGAAGATTATGAAGTGGTGGTAATTGGGTGGACAAATTTGCATATATGGGAGGTGTGGAAATAAAATATTAAAAAAATAGGGATATGTGAGAAGCATAAGAATAAAAGTATTGGAAGGAAAAAGAATCACAAGTGATGTTTTATCAGCTTTTGCATGGATTACAAGTGTTAAGTCCAACACTTGCCATTGGTTGTGCTGCCTCTTCTATAGTTTCTCATGCCAAGTCACATATCTTTCCTCCTTTATTTCCTTTATTACTTTTTTTGTCTTGATTTGATCAGCTAGTTTCCTCTAGTAATGACCACCCAATCTTTAGTGTTGCATTAGGGTTTGCATGGCTAACAAAAAAATTTCAAGTGCATCTGCTATGTTCTTGTTGTAGGATTAGGCCCAACAATTAGAGAAAGAAGAAATATCTATGCATGTATTATCACTCTGTTAAAATAGAGTCACTTTACTTGTGAATATTCAAGTGAAAAAATAGAGTGCAGAATGTAAGCATGATATCTAAATGGTGCATGTGCAAGTTTAATAACATTCATGGATACTTTATTAATAAAAACACTGATTGATATTTCTTATTTCTCAGTTCTTAAGAAAATAACTATTATATATCTCCTTTATTCTCCTAAACAAACGGTATCCACAAAACATTACTGACATTTTTGTAGGTCCATATAATAGAATTTAAGAAAAAGGAGCAAAGCCATATTTGTAGGCATTGAATACAATGCTACAGAGAAAAAATACTGCCGCGATCCGATCCGATCCTACGCTTTCGGAGGCGTTCAGAAATGATGAAAGCAAGCTCAAGAGATTGTGAAGCATTAAGCCTGGGATCACAGTGTGTGTGGTAACGTGAGCCCAGATCATCAAAGGTGACAGTTCTTGACCCACCAATGCACTCAGTCACATTCTGACCTGTCATCTCTAGATGAACCCCACCTGGGTGGCTTCCTTCCTGTTCATGCACGTCGAAGAATGCTTTCACCTCTGCCTGTCCAATTAGGTGAAAATGTAAATTAGAGTCACACATAATCAGATATCAACTATCAAGGTTGGCAGTCATACATGATAGACGTTGCTTTCTCTAAGTTGGTTTTGAATAATATTCAAAACCAGTCACGGTTGATAGAGACCAAAATAGAGGCATCAATAATCACTTTAAGGTTAGCAGTCTTATGATGTTGCTATCTCTCAAGTTGGTAAGACTTAAATTCAAAAACCAGTCAAGGCTGGTTTGAAAAATGAAAACCTTAATTGCGTGTAATTTCTGTAGCCAGCTATATATCCTCTGTGGCTCAGGGATTCGCAATATCTTACCTTACAATGAGAGAGTTAGCATCTCTTTCACTCTCCTACGCTTTTTATACTCCCCCACCCCTCCGTCCAAAAAAAATATAGATAGTGTGTTTGAACTTGAAATTATGAGAGAAGAATTTATTTTTCTTATAGATAATATAATACTATATATCGAAATGACTTCATTGAATACTAAATTTAGTTTATTAAGTGATAGAAATTTTATTGGAGATTATAAACATTTTAAACAATACCTAACTAAATATTCCGTATGCCTCTCTCCACATGGATTCTAGTTACTGATAAAGAAACGCAACCCAACTCTACAATATGATTTCTTTAGTTGATCAAATAACCAAATATCACCTTTCATTATACAAGCAAATCTTTTGTGACCTATTAATCCAGCTTCTAAATATAATGTAACCTTCAGGTTTGGTAGCCAACCGTTCAGAACTAGTTTAGATATCAAATCTTTAACAACTGCCACTACCATGCTTTAAAGCCACTTAGAATACGTTAATTGTTTCCAATCTTCTTTATAAAGCCTTTCAGATGATTAGATGTAAGTTTAAAAAGACATGATGACTTACGAAGTGATTAATTTATGCTAACTAAAACGGCAATAACTAAGATGATTTTAAACCAAGCATATCTACGTTTCTTATAGCACCCGAAAGCTTACTCATATGCAAGATAATCAATCAAAAGAGAATTAGTGGCAATAATATTACCCTGATGGAATCAAAGGGGCGAGTTTTGAGTCCACACGGAGCCTTTATGGTGTTTCCATGCATAGGATCACTGACCCAAGTTACAGTATGTCCAGCTCTGCGTACTGCCCTGATCAAATGTGGAAGCTTGACCCTCATATTTTCAGCTCCCATCCTCGTGATCACAGTTATTCTCCCTGGTTTGTTTTGGGGGTTCAAGATGTTGATCAGTCGAACAAGCTCATTTGGATCCATCTTATCACTTACCTGCCATACGATGCCATTTCATTTCATCAATCCTTACACTATCCAACTTCAACGAAGCAAATCAAGAGAGTTAAGGCTAAATATACGTCAAAACACCAATAGAATGAAATGGTTTTGCATGCATGTACAAGTTCATAAGATGAGAGTGCAGTTGGTTTTAGAAGAAACATGTCCAAACCTTGATTCCAAGAGGATTAGCAACTCCTCTTAGAAACTCAACATGAGCACCATCCAGCTGCCTGGTCCGTTCCCCAACCCAAAGCATATGGGCGGAGCAGTCATAATAGAAACCAGAAGTTGAATCCAACCTAGTGAGTGATTGTTCATATGGCAATAACAGACATTCATGCGAAGTCCAGAAGTCAGTTGTTTTCATTATAGGATGCTCCACCGTGAGGCCTGCAGCAGCCATGAAACCAAGGGCCTCATCGACTCGGTGAGCAAACTCTAGGTACCTGCCATGCCAAACAAACATATTTAGTTTACCAAGAGCTACAAGTGTTCAAACAACTAAAGCATGGCTTTGGGACTAGTTCTTATCAGCACATTCGTATTATTGAAAAGTAACAACGACTCAAATAACTAAAATGATATACAAATATTGATTCGGCCATTCATATATAAACCAAGATAAAGTATAATTTTTTACGGACAAAAAATTAAAACAGAAAATTGTGTAAGACAAAGAATTAACACTAAAAGTGTTATAACTTAAACAAATAACAAAGACTAATTCGTAAACATTGTTTTATGCAAAGGCAATTTTTCATATAAAAACTTTTAAAATAAGTAAGAACAGGAACTACTTTTTAGTTTAACAACTTTTCTCTTTTTACCCTTTAGCAAAACCAACAAAAGATGGGCAATGAGATCTTCTGAAATATAAACCGGAAACTGCAGAAGGGGGGCGTGATTCGGGAAAAAGGTAGCAAACACATTAATTATGCAAAGAGAACATTAACTATAAACTTGAATGTAATGTAACCCAAATATTTAATAATATTTATCATTTTATCACATTAGTTTTTATAAAGCGCGACAATAAATGTCACATGTTCTTTTATTAAAAGAAAAGGAAAAGCAATAAAGTCAAACATTTAATTCATCCCTATTTTAAACCAAAGAAATCATTTATATTTGAAGAATCTTTTAAAATATAGCTTATATATTTAAATAGTATTAATAAAGTAGAATTAATTATAAAATATGAACATAGCCATAAAAAATAATAAATTCACAAATAAAATTAATTTTATTTAAATTAAAAGCTAAACAATTGTTTGAACATAGCGACAATATCACTATAGTCTGTGCACAAAACAAACACAACCTCCTGAAGGTTATCATAAGAAAATAAAATGCACATTGAAAAAGGAAAGGAAAAGGAAAACGTGGCATAAAGGTGGTAGGGTGTGTTTGGTATTTGGTAACCTAGACACAACAGAAAAGAAAAGAACAAGACAAGAAGTGAACAGAGAATGAGTTACGGGAAAACAGGGAAAGAGAAACGTAGACCGCACCGATTGAAGAAAAAAGAAAAAAAAGGTTGTTGTTCGTGGGACGCACCTGTCTCCTTGCTCGCTGTGCTCTGTGAAGTCCAAATTCCATTGGCCAACCCGTTGCATAGCAGCGTAGCCTCCGGTTGCAAATGCCCTCAGAAGATTCAGAGTGGCAGCGGATTGACTATACGCTCTAATCATTCTTTCAGGATCAGGAATTCTGGCTTTCTCCTCGAACGCATCTCCGTTGACGTTATCTCCTCTGTAACTGGGGAGTTTCACCCCGTTCTTCTCCTCCAACTGGTCCGATCTCGGCTTCGCGAACTGACCCGCCATTCGTCCCACCTAACACAAACAGTCAAACGCAACGTCATTACTCTCATTATTTTATATATTTTATTTGAAGCGATAGAGTGGAGTGGGTGAGGTGGTACCTTAACAATGGGCATCTGGCCACCGAACATCATAACGACGCTCATCTGGAGGATGATTCTGAAGGTGTCGCGGATGTTGTTCGCGTTAAACTCCTTGAAGCTCTCGGCGCAGTCTCCACCCTGGAGGAGGAACGCTTTCCCTATGGCGGCGTCGGCCAGGCGCTCCTCGAGGTTGCGAGCCTCTCCGGCGAAGACGATGGGAGGGAACGTCTCGAGGCTCTTGAGCACGTCCTGGAGCTTCTCTTGGTTCGGGTATTCCGGTAGCTGGAGGGCCTTTTTGGACTTCCAGCTATCCACGGCCCACTTGAGTTCGCGCCTCGGTTGCTGCTGTTTGCTGTCCGTTACTACATTGACGGGGTTGTCGGCGGCGTGGACGGATTGGATTGTCCTGGGCTTGGGCCCGGAAAAGGAGTAGCTTTTGGTGGTGGAGGAAGGGAGGAGGGAGTGGGTTGGGAGAATGGATTTGGTGTGAAGGAGAGAGTTGGAAGCGGTGGCGGCCATTGTGTTGGGTGTCTAGGATCTCACACGCACAGATAGAGACACACACAGGATCCAGCGCAGACACAGGGAGAGAGAGAGAGAGATTATGGTTTTCTGAGATAGAACGGTAAGAGGAGAGGGGTTTTATATGGGAGAGGGGGTTGTTGAGCAAGGGTGTTTTCGTCCATTTAATGGGTGAGGAGTGGGTATATAGAGTAGTAGCTGGGAAACTAGTAAGTCAAACGCTGAATTTGGAAGTTGGGGACCACTTAGTACCTGGGTTCCACTTCCATGGTTTTGATTCATTCTATCAATGTATTCTACGGATACTGTGGAAATGGAAAACCTTTTCTATTTTATTTTGTGAAAAATTTGGAAATAAAATTAAAATTTATAACATGTGTTTCCTAAATTTAGATTTTAGTCTCTTTAAAATATTTTCTTCCTTTTTTATTTCTTTAAATTTAAAATACATTATTTTTATTCTCATGTTTTTTAAATAGTGTTTTACAGATAAAATATTATTTAGATATAAGAGAGAAAAATACTATATTTAATTAGAAACAGAATACATAATCATATTTATCTATTTATTAATTTACCCTTTTCTTACTTACATGTCCAATTCTTAAAAAAGAGTGATAGAGAGATCATTTTCATTAATAGCTGATGAAGAATGAATGAAAGGAATGAATACTTTTAATTTTTTTTATGACATCCCACTATAAATATTAATTAAGTAATTAATGTAAAGACCAAGGAATATGACCTACATTTTAAGGGGCAGATTGTGTTTTTCCGTTTTATATTGGAGAAAATATAATAATTTCTACAAAAGAAATTGTTTAAATGGGAAGAAATTATTATTTTTAAAAATATGGCTAGTACATAAAAAACAATAGTAATAATGAGATTGTATTTAAAGTATATATACATGAATTTATATAAAAAATTAAATGGAAAGGAATTATTATTTTATATATACATTAAAAATACTAACAAGATTACGTTTATAAATATTCAAACCTCTCTCTCACTATTAACTATTAATTAGATCAATCAATGTCTGTGAAAAGATAAATCAATCGTATAGTAATCCATGTATTCTCTCTATTTCTGAATATTTATTTGACTTTTAAGATTAATTTTTTTTAATAATATCTTATCTTTTAACATTTTTTTCTCTCATTAACTTTTTTCTCTTTTATAATAAAATATTAATTAGTAAAAAATAATTAATATAGTCCTAAAATTTATAAATAATATATAAATAGAAAAAAAAATCATCCTAAAAAATAACAATTATAGAAAATAATAATTTTTTATATAAAAGTTTATATATCTAGAGCACATGTTTAAAAATTATCACGTTGAATTATTGGTTTAACTTTAATTTTCTTTTCTTTTTTTTTCTGATATTTTCTTCATTAGTTCCCCTTTAAGAATCGAAATAAATCTCTTAATTATTTTTAAAACATTACATTAATTCTTATTTTTTATGTATTACATTAATTCTCTTTAATTATTTAAAAATACATTATATATCTCCATAAATTTTTTAAAAGCATTACATTAACATTTCTTATGTTTTACATTAAATGACTTTAATTATTTGTAAAAAAATCAATCATATACCTTCATAAAATTGTTTTCTTATCAATTATAAACATTAAAAAGTAAGGATATTGTATATAAAAATCAAAAGGATTTAGTACAAACTTATTCCCTCAATTTTTAAAATTTTTATATATATTTTTTTATACATTATTATTACGATAACCATTCAAACAAACCATTTATATGTTCAGTATTAATTTAAGTTAGGATGCTGTATATCTATCCAATCCAAAATACTTAAATTTTATCTTATAATCTAGATTAATTATTATTATTATTATTATTATTATTAATAACATAATGAGTTACATAATAATAAAGAGACATGATATAGCAACTTAACTATTTTCAATATTATCAAATATATTATTCAATTATATAACAATTTAATAAAAGATAAATATAGAAATAACTAAAAAACAACTCCTAATATAGAAATAATTCCAGCTGTCATAAGAAAATCCATTTCAATTCACATTTTTTTCAACACCTATATTTATTACTCATTATATTCTTAATCAGTTAAGTATCATTCACAAATTTATTTTCATTCTGAATTATATCCACTTTTCATTATTATTCATATCTTGATTTATGTACTAATAAATTGAAAATCCTACCTTATTAAAGAGTTTAACAAAAGATTATAATTAAACAAAAGGGGATTTAAAATGACTATCGCTGAACAGTTTTATTTTAATTAGAAAAGATAAGCACTATCAAATCTTGTTTTAAATGGTTCAGATCAAAATTTTGTAATATTATTTCGTGTACGGAATAAATCATGAAAGAAGTATATATTATATGGTTTTAGATCTCTAACTGCATTGACCATTACATCCCATGATAAATTATTCGTACCAATACAATTTTTTTTTTAAAAAAAGTTAATGTTATTATAAGTGTTTACAATATCCGATGCTAACTAATCAGAAAATGAATCCAAAATTATTATCACTAAATCTCATTATAAATAAATTGTGTACAGTAAAATTACTTACAGAAAAATTATTTATTCTTATTAAATATTAATATGGATAATTATTATTATTACATGTACACACAGTGTTCCCGTGGCCCAACGATTTGTGAAGCCCAAATTAAACACGGAAGCCTAACCTTATAACTTAAGGAGTTGCTATCGGTACTCTCATCTTTGCTATTTGAACCCCATCTTAGGAAATTACCTCCCTTACCCCTACCTACCCTTTTCCCTACTTCTTTTCTTCCTTAAGATCCAAGGTATTTTGGCAAATGAATATTTCATGAAAAAATAGGGATGAATTTTGGAATGGGTAGGGGTAGAGATGTAAATACGAGTGACAAAATACACTTAATTCACAATCATAATAATAACATTATGGATTTTCAACTTGATATGTTTTTAACGTAATATTTTTGTTTATTTTTTTAAAATTAATTACTTTTTCTATGACTTAATAAGTTGTTAAAAACAATTCAGTTTTAAAATCTGTACATAAATTAAATTAGGATTGGAAGAAAGTGAATTTATAATTATTATATTTTTATTTTATTTCTTATTTAAATATTCAATAAAATTAATAAAAAAATTAAATATATATTTCTTATTTTAGTTTTTTAAAAGAACATAATTTAATTAATTCAATAAAAATATGTTATTTAAATAATATATTACTCATCAAATATATATTTATAAAATTATTAAATAGGTCAATGTAATTTAATCTAAATTAATATAACTTGATTCGATTTATTTATTTTATCTTAGTTCAGTAAATTTTATATACTTTAATTTTATATTAAATTAATTTAATTTAATTCATTTTAATTTGATCTATCTTAATTTAGTTTATTAATATTTTTTTAAAATTAAGTGTTTTTCTTAAATTCTCATATTAAAAGTAATTTTTTTATTTATTCCTTATACATATAATTTTTTAGGGTATTTTGAATCTATGATTTTTCTTTTTTTATGTGAATTTTTTTGGTTCTAATTTATGTAGAAGAGGATGAAATTGACATGTGTATGCATGGGATACATATAATATCTCCTGCACATTGGCAGTTGCTAAAGCCCAGTTTAATTAAAAAGGCACAAGGACCAATAATTTTATAAGCCCATATCATGGTCTTTACCAAAAATAATAAACCCATATGCTGTTTGCACCACTTTCATTTGTATTATAATATACAATTAAATATGGATTAGTCTTCAAAACCATTAGATATAATTAGAAGTTGAGAATAAAATAAAAAATATATCATTTAAAGTTATTCGCGGACTAATTTGATATTCATTTATGTGTAACTCATCTCTACATTTCATTTTCTCTCATTCTATTGTTTATAAATAATTATTTGTTAGATTAATAAAAAATGGAAGGTTTAATGAAATATTACAGCAGAGTTGTTACATAAACTTATAAACATAAATCATTTGTTTGAAAATTAATTTGAGTGAAAAGCAATTTGATAAATGATTAGCAAAGAGAGTTGAGTAAATGTGTGGGAATAGAGTGCATAGGAGAGTGGGACCACTGGTTATTTCATGATGAGCATTATGCAGCACCTCACAGTGAATGGAAAAGTTGTATATTCCTGAGGTTGTAATCTGTGATGAAGCAACAGGCACCAGATATGTGAAACTGAGGACTCTGCCTTTGGTGGTCCTGGAACCCTGGCTTCACAATTCGACAATGAAGACAAACAAAACGTCCTCCTTGTGATTCACAATCAGGGAAACTCAGAAATCGAA
The DNA here is from genome assembly GCA_016859785.1 of Macrotyloma uniflorum. Classification (NCBI taxonomy): domain Eukaryota; kingdom Viridiplantae; phylum Streptophyta; class Magnoliopsida; order Fabales; family Fabaceae; genus Macrotyloma; species Macrotyloma uniflorum. The sequence continues at coordinate 3,096,894 of BDMB01000001.1, forward strand.
TTTATTAAAGCTGTTAGACATAAAAAAATAACAAGGACAAACAATAATCACCACCATTTTCAGCTAAGTATGTTTGTTAAATCAAGATAATAGAAGCTCTTTTATGCCATAAGAAAACCCTAATTAATTAATTAATTCTGATCTTCTTAAGCACGTGCTGCACCAACTTTAATGGCATTATCTGAAGTCTCCAAAATAATGGTCGGACACAAGTTTCAAAGAATAAATTGAAATTACAATAGTCTGCAAGATCCAAAAACATTATCACATGTAATCATGTGACTACTAGCTACTGCGTAGCATACAAGTTAATTAATTAAACCTAGGGACAATTAATACTTTAATTATGTACATGGATGGTAAACAAATAGTAAAAAATGTAACAACAAATTAATAATATGAAGTATGAACAAAGATCCACCAGGGACATTCCCGGAATCCTCACACAAATTGTAAAAGTGCATGAATCATACAGATATTCATTCTCTCTCTTTTTATACTCGATTGCCGTGAGAAATGAGAACATAACAAACGGTTCACCAAAAAGCTTTTTAAACTCTTAGCCATCATTTGATTCATAACACTTGATACTAATACTAATTTGATTCAGTGATGAAGAAAGCTATCTAGCAAGTTTATGATTTTGTAATCCTCTCTTACTCTGTCAGATTCCTTGGAAGTATAGTGATTATTGGTTACCATTCCAGTTCCACGGTCTAATTTTATATGATTATGGTTAGATTTAAGTTTCATTTCAATGATAATATTTTTATTAAGAGATTCATAATAAATAAATATGAAAAGCATGTATATATGAGTATATGTAATTGTGTATTCTACAGTGTAATAAATTCTATTCTATGGGCCCAGAGAATAAAGTACGGCAACTGATACACATGTTGTTTCAGTTTACCAAACCGAGTAAAAAATCATCTTTTACACTGCAATGCTACCCTCTATCATTTGAATTTTGAAGGTAAAAAAAAAAAAGCAACTAAGCAAAAAGTCACGGCAACTCCTTCTTCTGCCATGGAAGTACCTTTCAGCATATTTCTCTTACATTTTGGTGTTCACGAATCTCGATTATATCATATTTTATATTTTACAACCCAAAAGAATGAAGTTAATTTTCTGCAATAATATATATAGACATATTTAATTAAATATCAAACTAGTTTAACAAAAAAAATCTGATATCATTATACTATATTTTAAATAATTTATTAATTATGTCTGATAAATGTTGTACTTATCATTATCTGTTTATTGGCACAAACAGTGTAGGAGATATTTTGAGGAAATAAAAAACAAACATATGTGTCACACCGACTAAATATTTTTTTCATTTTTCCATCTATCAATTAATACGTAGAAGCTAAAATTTAATGTTTCAACGCGGGTATGGCTGAAGTGTGAGTAACGTGCAACCAAAGAGGTATATTAATTTTTTTGGATGAACTTTCTTTTAATAACTTTTAATAAATTTATTTAAAAATAAATAAATTATTTTTTATAAGTTTAAATTATCTTACATGTAAATTAATTTATAAAACTTTTTTATATAATTTTTATTTTAAATTTATATACAAGTTAATTTTGATGTATGATTTTTTTTTTCTTATAAGTTTCTTTTAAGAATTTGCTTTTATTTGATGTACGAGGAGATAAAATAGAAAAAGTTGTGAGGCCAAAGTTAATGTTTCTAAATTATGAAGAGAGAAAATTTCGTTATAATGACTAAACTATCCTTACTTTTATCGTATAAGAATAAAGTATTTCAATATAAGAAAATATTTCCTGTTCTTTATATATTTTTTTTCATATAAACAACTTGAAATTTTATATACTTTAACTTTTTTTAGGATATATATATTCACTTATTTATCTATCCTACTTTTCCCCCACAATTTAGAGAGAGAGGAAGCTTAGTTTTTATTACAAACACCATTTTAACACATTCACAGAACTAATATATCAAAACTATTTCATAAAAATTGGACAACCTAAGTTTACTAATCAAACTTCAAATAAGCAGAATCATCCATTTAAAATCTCAGTGTGATTTTTTACCTTGTGAGTTAGACACAAACTTCTTGAAAAAAAAAAAAACTAATTTTCATTCATTTAGTCCTAATGATGAAGGAAGAACCAAACACATGCTAATCTAACATGTTTAAAAGCAGACAAGGAATGTAATTTTTCACATCTGAACAAAACCTACCAGTTCCTGTTTTCACACCAAGACATTCATTTGTTGGCTGATCTGATTTAATGACTCCAATTTGATGAACACGTGAATACATGAATTTGATGACAGCACCAGCTTAATGAGACAGGTGTTGACTCATACAGAGGCAACAATGCACGTCCACGGAAAAAAAGTAAGCTTTATTAGTTCCATGAAGTGGAGTAAGCTTTATTAGTTCCATGAAGTGGAAACAGCAAAATCTCGAATCACCAAAAATTATTCAAGGGCCCTTTACGAAGAAGGTTGATAATTAGGTAATTAATCGAACTAGTATAGCATGGGATATCAGAAGTGTTCTCAAATCCAAAAACTTCTATACTTTAGGTTATTTTAAGGATATTTTCAACTAACATAAAAAAAACATATCAGACACAAGTTAACCATGACATTATAAGCTTTCATTTTCAGCAGTTAATTTATTACAACTATAAAAATTCAAAATCCAATTGGGAAACCTCATCAAACAGATATTTTCAAGAAGGTACAATATGGTTATAAGCCAGATGTTCCAATTACAAGTAGAACTCTAACATGGAAAACCAGGGAGCCTTCTCTTCCCTTTCCTTTGCCTACTTAAACAAGAAATCTAAGGTAGGTCAATAACAATCTCACTCAGTTATGCATATGCTAGGCAGAGCAAGCCAAACTTACTTTAATTCTCAAGGAAAAACACATCATTCATAGGGCACCACATAAAAGTAAAGTAGAAGGAACATTAGTTACAAGGGTAGAAAAAGCATACAATTGATCACAAGTAATGCAGCTAGCTTATGGAGATGGAGGCCAATACATTCCAGCATCTTCTATCCCTTCATAAAACCCAAACTGAAGCTCATCTAGCCTGCCTTCATCATCCCACATTCCATCATAACTGTCACTGTCATCAACATAGTATTCACCCATGCCACCAGCAACAAAGTCCCATGCCAAGTACTCAGAAGCATCTGACACATCTGAGAAATCATCCCAACCATCACTCTCATAAGTGTCAAGAACAAAAGGCCCTAAAACCTTCAGTTTTGGGAATTTCTGCTTTAAGAACATGCTGTCCAATGAGACACCCCAACATCCCCTTTGATCCAAAAATTCAAGATTTGGACAATTTGCAAGTATTTGGTGGACACCTGAAGTGCTGATAAGATGATAGGCCATTTCAAGATGCTTGAGCTTAGGCATTGTGGAGGAAATTGCATATGCTTCATCATCTTGATAAGGCTTGCCTGCAGTATCCAATGGATGCATGTTTCGACACAACCCTTCTAGCAGTTTGCAGTTCTTGCCAATCATCTCGAGAGCGTAGGGACCGATTTTAATACAGTAGCTCACATCCAAGAATGAAATCATAGAAAGCCTTCCAGCTATCTGTTCCACAATGGAATCACTCATACTGCTCCTTGGCAGTCGCAAAGTCTGGAGGGAACAGGCACTTGCAAAAGAGTAGAAGGATTTGCATAAGAAAGATGGCTAATAGGGTTCAGCTAACAAGTAACACCACCTTCATTAATTTAATTTTCTTCCAGCCCAAGATATACACAATGAGGATATCAGCTTATCTAACTGAAGTCTAGTTAATGTGAACTAGCAGTAGCAGCATTATAACATAAAAATGTGTCAAAAATTTATATCCTAATGCAAGAGTTGTCAGCAATTAGCACAATGATCAGAAAACTACTTAGCCACATGATTTAGACTAAAGTTTAAAAACTGCATGTAATTAATTAAAATTGCACAGTTCTGCTTACTTTTCAGCAATGAAAGTGAAGATGCTCTCAGTTTGGAGACCAGAAACACTGAGTTTGCGAAGGGATCCACAACTTCTTGTGATGAGCATCTCGAGCAGCCGATCGAGTTGGTCGGGCTGGCATCGGTTGCTCCAATCCTTAATGTCTATCTCTTGCCAGCAGTAAGGTCCAGTTACTGCATTAGCCCATGATTTACACACTCTGGGGATCACTGTCACCCTGTCCTGAAGAGAAAGATTGGTGAAGATTACCCCTAGGGCATCAGGAATCAATTCAGCCCAACTTCGAAATTCACTCGTTTCTTCCATCCAATCTATAAAAGAACAAAATTTCGAACTTTTATGGCTTCTTCTTGAGGCTTGAGCATCAAATACAAAAGATGCATATATTAATTAAAAGCATTAACAGAAACATGGAACTCTCCACAGAAAAGGCCAAAATTAAAAAAAGCATATTGAATACCCAGATTCCGTGACTCACACACATACACCAAAATATCTGTCACGAGCATGTGAATGAATAGTTCAATTTCAAATATTCTCTGAATAACCAGTAAAAGGAAGCATCTTTCGGAAAGGGTTAGAGAGATCGAAAACTGGAAGACAAAGGGAATTTCGATAGCACAAAATCAAACTTCCCTAATTGAAGATAATTGAAAAGATCTCAACTTTACATGTTCATCCCACAGACTCCCCAACAACAGGAAGTTGGGAAAATATAACATGCCAGAAATTTCCTCCCGACAAAACATACAAAATGAGAGAACATTTCCCTTAACAGAACGGAAATTGAAGTACATTTTTTGCTTTTCCGAAACAAAGCCACAGCAAGCTTGGGAGAATGCTAAAAATCACACACAGTCCAAGCCATGGACAGAGAGTCAGACACCCCTCCAGGTTTTTGCTAAGAAAACTCAGAGGAAAGAGAGGGAGGAGAGAAAAAAAAAAAAAACAAGAATTTTGTTTTAAAGATACCAAATCTTGAGTAAATAAAGAATCCACAGATTGATATTTTTTTTTTTTTTGTCTGAGAAAGTGAGGGGAGGATTCTGAGTTTCCTGAGTGAATAAACAAAAGGGTAGGTGAGAAAGAGAGAAAGAGAGAGAGAGAAACAAAAAATAAAAAAAAAGGGCCACATGCAACAAAAAGGTATGAGATTTAGAGTTACCAGAGGAAATCTTAGACGAGGAGACAGTGTTCCTTGGAGAAGCTGAATTATGGAAGCAGGGAGCGACTAATCCGCCACATGCGCCGGGAAAAAGAGAGGAAAGGGAAAGCTACACAACAAGACACGTCTTCCCACCTACCCTCCGATTCAATGCAACCACCAGCTGCAACAAGAACAAGAGTAAAGCCACAGTAGAATAGGAAGGAAAGGTACATGTGTTATGTGTGCGTGAAGTTTGTAGAGCAGAGAGAGTAGAGAGTGAAAGTACTGGATGGGATGAAGTAGCAAACCGATGGATAGATAGAGTCCTTTCAACCAAAAAGGACTAGAGTATTGTATTTGCGTATAGCTGGAGACGAAAAGAGAACAACAAGCAAGATAAAATACCAATGAATGTTTTGTTACTGCAATACTCAAACTGTCAATTTTGTCTTGGCCGAGAAGATTTTGAAACAGCAAGAAAAGAAAAAACATTAAATTGTCATTAAAAGGTCAATTTTGGCAAGAAAACATGACAGATATTTAATGGCATCGTCATCGCCACGGTACCTTTAATGTCAAATAAAAATACTAGTAGTATTCAATACCTGATATGAAAAACATAAATATTTTTTTTTAATTTCATAAATGAAAAACTTATTCATGAAAGAGATTATTGGCAGACACAGTAAAAAATGAGTAAATGTAGAGAGAGAAGGAACAGAACAGAACTCACTCACGAGTTATTAGAGTTAGAAGTGGGATTGGGAAAAGGGTTACACCGACACGAGTCGGTAATAACTGAGGAGCTTGACTGGAACTGGTGTTGTGTATTTTGTGTGTATGTGTATTTGTGAGAGTGAGAGTGAGAATGTGTGTATCTCTCTATCTAACCAATGTCCTAAAAGAAAAGGCTACACTGTGGGCATGTGAAAATAGCACGGGCTAGTGGTGAAGATTGAAGTTGACTAGAGGACAAGTTGTTGAATTTAAAACCAACAAGTTTCGATGGGACTTTCTCTCTGCCTTCACAATTCTCACTAAGTTAGATTACAGGTGTACGATCTTAAATGCCCCACTAAAACCATTTTTAGGGTTCTCCAAAATCAACAAAAGCTCAAAATTTTTCACACCATATTCACTACTAAAGCAAATTCTCATTTTCTTTTCTCTTTGAAGTTATAACTTCTCTATAGTATTCATAACTACTCTCTTCATTTGTTTGAACTCTTAATTCAATATAGGAAATTATCATTGACAATAGTAACAATTTATCAAACAGTTTTGTAAATTGTGTAACTAATGTTCAAATGAAAAAAATAAATTCAATGAAATATTGATAACCAAAGGTGGTTTTGAAGCTATTCATGGTGGAAAAACTTTGTCAATACATGTTTTCAACTTGTCAAAGATAGTTTGTTCATTGAGTTCTTCTTTTTGTTTGAGAAGTATGTCTTTTGGATAAGGGTGTTTTTTTATAGGTCTGCTTTTGTTGTTCATGTATTTAGTTTTGGACTCAATCTCTAGGTTTGATTATTTATTTTGTTCTTCGTATCTCTTGTCAATTTCATGAGGTCTGGTTGCACCTTTAATTTTGTTATTTTCCTCATTCTTTTGATGCACTTAAGTTGTTTTACTTGAAATTTTGAGTTCTACTATAATAATTGTTCTTGCGTGTAGAGGACACGTTAGATAATTTCAACAGAAAAATTAAGAATCACGTTCTCACTCCTTAGAACTCTTTAACAATCAACATCGGACATGATTCAAGTATATTTAAATTTTATACTGTCATGTTTTTTATTTATTTGTAAAAAATATTATTATTTACACTGAAACTAGTCAATTATTCTTGTTCTTGCATGAGTCTTCTTCTTTGTACTAAGCTTATTCCCAATGTGTGTATTAACGAATATTTCGTTCCATTTAAGCAAGAATGTAAAATAAATTCTAACCTATCCAAAAAATGTATTCAATGTTTTCAATTCTGATGAATACTTTAATAGAATCTAGTCAAAAGAATTTAAGTTGTTCAAACATTTGCTTAAAAAACACGTTAATGATATTTATTGATTTGAAGAAAAAAGAAAAACAAGTTCTAAAAAATTATCACAGATGATAAATAATTTTTTTTTTCTTTCAATTAGCCAAAGAAATGTTGTCATCTCTCCCAATTCACAAAGCTTCCATAAGGTGATGCATGAATGAATATATTTATTGTAATTTTTACTTACCTTCGAAACTATTATTGAGTAATGATGTATGAATATTTATTATTTTTAAATATTTAATTAATATTTTTATTTTTTATTTTTCTATCATATTATATTATTTATATTTTGTTGACAAGGTGTTATTTAAAATTTTTAGTGTGCATATATATTTTTCATATTATTTTAGTTAAATTCCTTTGTCACTCTCCTTATGAAAAAATTATTTTAAAAATTTATTCCAACATTCTTCGTTTTATTTTTCATTTTTAATATATATATATATATATATATGTGAATTTTAAAAAAATAACCCCAAACTAAATAGGTTTAGTAATTTTGTTCTTAATTGTCATGAGTCTAATTTATCAATCGATCATTTAATTTTTTAACTATAAGATTTTGAGATGTAAAATTAAATTTAATAAATTTTAAAGAAAACTTCATATATTTTCGAGATATTTTAACTTTGAGATGTAAAATTAAATTTAATAAATTTTAAGGAAAACTTCATATATTTTTGAGATATTTTAACTTTATTTTTTTCCGTATAAATGTATATTTTTTAGAAATTATGTATTAATGATAAAAGTTAATTTAATAATCAATGTTTAGTATAACGCGATATTATATTTATAATTTATAATGAAAATATTTATTTTAAAATATACAAATGAAATATACTTTATTTAAATTTTATCCTTCTATCATTTTATATTTTAACTATAATATTAAAGGTCAAATATATCCATTCTTATTTTATACAAGTCTTCGTCGTATTATAATTATATTCAATCTAACTTATCCAATGAAAAAATTCAGGTTGAATCAGACAAAATCATGAAGTTTTTTTTTAAGACGTGTTTTATTTTTGTCAACTTTTAGGCTATAGCTCCAAAACATAAAAAGGCAACAGCTTTCTATTTAGAAATTCTGGAAATTTTGGAACAGGTTATATTCCAGAAAATTTATTGTGAATTGAAAAAGTGGTAGAAGAAGTTCAAGGGAGTGTAAGAAGAAATAGCCCATTAATAGAGTCTCTCGGCAGACCCAGAAGTTTTTACAGCAGGCCCAAAACAAAAAGAATTTTTTTATTATTTTTCAAGATATAGAAATCGAGCAAAGAGATCACTAGAAAAGCCACACAAAAATTGATGACCCCTACCCAACTCAGAAGTTATACATACTAATTGTTAGATAAGGTAAACAGTGATTAAGACAGATTAAAATTAGAATCCCTGATAATAGTAAGTGTGGAAGATTACTCTAATTAATTAGAATTAAATAAATATTTGATCACTCAATTCGATCTACTGTAAAAAAAGAAAGTCTTTCAAATGATAGTTATACAGTATGAGTGTTGTAGAAGACTAGAACACGAATAAGGCATGCATTATTAACTCACTAATTCATTTCACATATGTTTTGTTTTGATACAAACAGTGCAGGCAACGAATATTTGCGTGTGTATATAGTAGGAACACTGCATTTTTTTGGAACAAATTGTTTATAGCAGTATATACCAGTTTTCAATTACTAGTATATGTTACTTCTTGTGGGTAATTTGGTAAGACTTGATCCTAATCACTTCTCTGCACATTATGATAAAAGTTTGTGTATAATAACTGGTACAAATTATTTCATTACAAGAAAAAGCGAGTATATAACGATAGAAAAAGAGACCCTCTTTCTTGTTCAAAAAGAAAAAAAAAAAAGTTACAAAAATGGCCGAAAAAGGACAAAAATGCATGTTATGCGGCAAACAAAGGGCAATGGCCTACTTGAGCAAAGAAAGGATGTTTCAGAACATTCTTAATTTCTTCGTAGATGAGATATTTGTGCAGAAAGGTAGAGGTGGGACAAGCTCATGAAAGATAATTGGTTCTTTTTTCAGAGGATGCTTTCAAATGCTTTGCTGGAACCCATGCAAATCACATTTTTCTGGAATTCGACAATACTTCTCAATCATACTGTTCCATCATCTTCATTGTCAAATTTTTATAAATCAACCATAGTTTTTTTTTTCCTATTACACTTGTCTTCTTTATATAAAATTTTCGTTTTTTAACATAATTTTTTATAATAATTTTGTTTTATAATTTCTCAATCATGTTAACTAAGGTGTAATTTTTAATCATGTGTACCAAATGATTGAAAAAGGGTAAAACTCACTTCCACGATATTTCATTTATGTCACAAAAAAGATTAATTTCAAATTGTTGATAAGAAAAAATTATAATGGAAATATATCTATAAGAAAATTTTCATTTTTATTAACGAAAAAGAATAAATTCGAATCATATAATCGGTGAGATTAAAATATTTTTCCAAATTTCTAATAATAATTTTAAATAGTAATATAACTTTTTTTTAAAATACATATTAATTAAGAGAAAAAGTTATGCATAAGCATCCAAAAGAATACTTCCTATCTTTATAGAGACAAGGGATTTTTCATTTAAAAACCAAAAGGTAGACACGTGACTTTATTGGCAAAAATTCAAACTCAAATTAAAAGTGCGGTTAATTTACGATTAAGGATCATTAAGACAATAACTGAATAAAGATTTTTTAATAAATTCTTATTACCTAACAGTTTTTGTTATAACTACAGGTAGACTACTAACATAATTATACAGTGTTTTGGGGCATTTCAACTTAAATAAGTCAAAAGTATTGTCTTGTCTCAAAATTGAAAAATAAGAATAAATTAATAATTTAAAAACTAACTAAACAATAATTACTAACTTTATAAATATCACTTCTGACCATATACCTATTTTTAATTTAAATAAAATTAAGTATAATAAATTAAATAAAATCTAACATTAAAAAATATATATATATATATATATATATATTTTTAAAAGAGTATTAGTTAGAATATATACTTATCATCATCTTTTAAACAAATCATTACACTAGTAAATTTTAAAATTTCATAAAAAGTTATTCATATATCTATAATTAATTTTAAAAATAATCAAAACATAAATCAAGGTAATAAAATGAAAATCATATATAATCTTTACAAATTATATTTCATAAAATCATATTTAAACTTTTTTAAATGACAAATTTTGAATAAAATATGAATCTTTATTAATTATTTAATAATTAATTTTTTTCTTAAAATAGATATTATTAATTTTTGAGTAAAAAAAAATTTACTTTTATATAAGAGTAAATATAAAAAATAAAAGAAAAAATAAATAAAGAGGAATGAAAATAAGTGTGCTGAACATATATATTTATTAGATATCTGTGTTAGGATTACAAGTTATTTATTATATATTTTAAAAGTTTTGGATATATATTTATTATAATTTTTTAAGTAAATCATCACACTAATAAATTTGAAAATTTCAAAAAAAATATTCTCCATGTACCTATCATTAATTTTAAAAATTGAAATATTTAATAATCAAAACATAAATCGAGGTATTAAAATTAAAATCATATATAAGCTTCAAAAATTACATTTCATAAAATCATATTTAAACTTAAAAATTCACTATTCATATGTATAAATAATTTCAAAAGCTCCATTACTACTCGTTACTGTATAAGTGTTATGTAATTCGAATTAATTCAGTCACATTTCTGTTATAGAAAACCAATTTGAGGGCTCGAAACATATATAAAACTTTCCATTGAATGAAGAAACTTCCGGATTTCGACTGTTACATAATAAATCCTACAAAATATCATTTTAATTTAATTTAGGTAACTGAACCCTCATCCTCCCATAAACAGGTAATTGAACTCGTAGTTACTATCCATTGTTTAACAATGGCTAACTGATTCAGACCATTTTTCATCCAGTCAAACTCCAATAAATTACAGTAACACGGGTTGTACTTGGTGAGTTTTCAATAAACTATCTATAGTACCCAGATGGTTCAGACCCTTTTAAGAGCTAGTATGTAAGCAATAACAATTCTATAAACTTCACAGGTGCTTTTAATAGTGAACCAAACTCAGAAGACTGAATACTAGAAATCTGAAACAAGAAGGTTTAGGTTCGGAGCAATATTTTAATATTTAAAAAAAAGCAAACGGAAGAACATTTGCTTCTACTACATAGTCCGCGTACATATCCAGAAGATATAAACAAATAAATGAAATAATCCTACAAAATGTTTATTTGAAGTTTTCTACAACCTCCTAATCCGTGTTTCTAGTATCGTGGTAGAGTAGCGGCGTTTAGATGAACATCATAATCCTCAAACGGGCGTCGAGCAAGACGATGTTGCAGGATCATACACGGCAGGAACAAGGTACTTCCTTCCATTAGCACCGTTCACATTGTAGCTAGCACCGGTGGTAGCATCCACCAGCAAGTTCCCAGCATACCCAGGGTAAGCCCCTTTCCCATAAACCCCAGGACACGCAGACGCAGCTTCGAGTGGAGCCTCCGCGGGACCCTGGAAGTACCCGTTTCCGAAAGGGTTGGTGGCGGTTCCGGCCAAGAGGCTAGCGAGGTTGATGACCATGCCGTCCAGTCCCACATCGTTGTTGGGAGCAATCAACGGTGCATTCTGGGGACCATAAATTGGCTGGTGGAAAGGCCACGCGCATTGGCCTGGGCATTGGGTTTCGGAGTTTCCGACCCAAATGTAAGCGAACTTATAGTTCTTGCCACCCTTAACGTGACCCGCGGAAGAGCCAGACCCGTGAGTGCCACATCGGCTCATACAGAAACCTTCGACCGCCACGTCAGCGGACGTCAGAACAACGTTTATAGCGTTCCTCTGTCCCCCTTTGGAAGCCAACTCGACAAGGTGCTTACTGGTTAGAGACTTGCCCAACGAGTAACCCTCGTCGAGGATCTGATTGCCGAGTGAGAGGGACAGAGAAGCAGCCTTCTTGGGGCTCAGGTGGTAGTACTTCTCCGTGGTTTTCCACCACGTGGCAACGGATGGCTTGTTGTTAGGAGTGGTTGGTGATGAAAGTGAGGTAACGAAATCGGCAACTATGGCTTTTTGGGAGGGTTTGAACTGGCCATACCAGATGAGGTTGACAGAGATTTTGCCATAAAGTAAAGGACCGTTGTGGTAACGGAGGAGCTGAGACTGGTCCTGAACCAACTGGTTGAGGTTCCTAGCAGCGAAGGAAAGCTGAAAGGCGGAGATAAGGAAGAAAAGTTTGAGGAAGCAGTGAAAAGAAACAAAAGTGGCCATTTTAGGGATGGTAACGGGCTTTTTTTGAAAGTGGGGATGGAGTGGGTGTTGTAATTTTGTGATGTTGAGAGAGTGAGGGAAGAGAGGTATATATAGGTGGCAGTAAGGGATAGTGTTGAATGAATTAATGAAATGTGTTTTAACTGTGATTGTGGCGAGGGAGGTGGAACTTGCGGAGAAAGGGAGAGAGATTAAAGAGTGACTTTTGTGCGTGGGAAGTGGTTAGCCTCTCTGGCATTTACGAGCCAGGGCTTGGTGAGTAAGTAAGGTGAGGGACCCTCAATAAGTAGCGTTTTCATAAGCATGAGATAGTCCCAGTTGAGTGAGAGTAGAGTGTGGAAGACGCGCGGTAACACAAGGTGTAGTGTTGGAGGCGTGAGAGGGAAGGCAGTGGGAAGCGGTTGGATAGGATTGAAAAAGAAAGAAGGGTTTGTGGGAATGAGTGAAGGGTTTGGTTTGTGGGGGTGGCTAGGTGACAAAAGCGGTACAGCTTGGGCCAGTTAGATTATTTGAAGGAGATCGAATTCTCAGGATTGTCCCCGGAAATGGATAAGGGCGAAGAGGTATTAGGTGGGAGGGGGAAGGGTACAATCGGAAAAGGAAAAGGTGGAATTATGGAAAGAGACGTTGAGATGACAGAGTGGATGAGTTTTATGGGGAATCGGGGATGGATCCAACTGGCACTCACCCAATCGCAGCTTATCAATGCCTCTGGCGGCATCCGAGGAAGCACGTGATGTAACGTCACACACCGCCCCCCATTTCATCAATTCCACGCGCCACACACGTGACACCACAAATTACAATTTTTCTTCATCACTCAAACAAAAATACATTTTTATCCTTAATTATGCGAAAGTTTCTACCAATTAATTTATGTACAATATGTTTGTAAGAACAAATTATTTGTCAATTAGGTCAAACTTTATAAACTATGGTATTTTTCAATATTGTTTAAATACAATTCATGTAGGTATTCTAGTATATATCGTGAATATGCATGTATATTATTATTATTGTCATTATTTTATTTTATTCCGAGACGGGATAAGGTCAAAGTCGCTCTCTATTTTTTTTTTTTTAATAGTGACTTAATTATACCTTTCATAAATAGCTGTAGAATATTAAAATATGTTTTAGTGTTTATATTCATAAACTACAATAAACTATACGAGAATCTTGCCCTTTGCCCCTTTTCACTCGTAATTGAGCTCTCACACTCCAGTACGTTTGGTTTTTAAGAATGCATTTAAAAAAATAAAAAATAAATAGTCCTTCTAAATATAATTATCTTATAATTTCAATAATTAACAAGTGAGACTTTTAGATAATAAAAATTCTCACATTGTCTTTACGGTAATTACATTCCGATAAAAAATTGTTACCTATAACATTAATATTTATTTCGTATTATGGTGTGAACGATGGGAGAAGATGGACGAGAGATAAATTAAATTTTGTACTTAGTAAAAAGATAAACAATAATTTATATAATTTTAAAATAAACTTTCTCTTTATTTTTTTACATATTTTTATCTATTAAATAATTCGACAGTCAATTTTTTTTTCTTTTTTTATCTTATTTCTTTTGTATTTTTATTTTCTCTATTTCTTTCCTCAAACTAAATAGAAGATTAATGAATGTTGTCAGAAATGTAAGTTTTTAAAGGTGATTAACAAAAAATACAATTCTTTATATGAACCCACTGAAAAGAAAATCTGTCTAAACAATTTGCTTACTTCCATGGAAAAGACAATATCTCTAATCAACAACCGATTAAGAAATAAACCATTTTGAAATACTCAATTAACTGTATTCAACTTCAAGCTATATAACTCCTAAAATTAAGATAATTCAAACATTCTTATAATACACTATTATTCAATTCTTATATTGTAAATACGAATCCCATTTTTATAGAGAATATTTTTAATTTAACCATTATTATATTTTCTATTTAATGATCATGACTTCTCTTGAGTATCGATTTTTTAGATTTCTTTCAAACACTATAATTTAATCTAATTGACTTCTAATCAAATCTGATTTAAATGTCAAAATTTACAAATTGACACCATTACAATAAGAATTATTCATTTTAAAATTTCAAAACTCCAATTTTTTATCTAATAAAACAAAATATTCACTATAAATGATAAAAGAAATTAAATTAATCAATAGATGCTTCTATTATAATTTTTTTAAAACAAGTCCTTAAACTACAATTATATATAAGTAGGCCCTTTATATTGTAAACTTTTTGTTATTAAATTCTTAAAGTTAATGTATAATTGTTTGATTTTATTTATTTTTTAAAAAAAACTGTGACAGTTTTCAAAATCATAAAAATTCAATTAAAAATACCAAACTAAAAAATATATTAATTTGAGAACTTTTTTTTTAATACTTTATAGATATACTAATCAATCTAATTTAATAAAAGTATATTATATTTTTATTTGATCCCATTTTAATTATAAATTTCACTTAATTTTCAAATCCGAGTAATACACAAGAAATATTGCCAAATGTAACTTAAATTGAGAAGATTAACTATAAATTTAACTATATTTTTAATCTTTTAAATTTAGGATGACTTTCTTTAAATCTAAAAATATTTATTTTAGCTTTTATTTAGATTTAAGGACAGAAAGAAAGAAATGTGAATTTACAAAGAAATATTACAAATATTAATACTTAATACACGTTATTTCTTATATAATATATAATTTAAATTTTTAAGTTTATTAAAAATTATTAATATTTTTATATTATATTAATAATAAATAATAACAATTATTAATAATTAATAAATAAATATATTCGTAATTTTATTAAAATAATATTAATTTTATTTTTCCTTATTGTAATAATAAAATATTAAATGTAAAAAATATTAATAATCAATAAAATTATTTTAGTTTTTATATTTTCACTGTTTTTTATTTTAATTGAAACCACTTATATCTAAATATTAAGAAAATATAATTTTAATCAAATCAAAATAAATTATTATTAATTTTTTAAATTTAGTATTTAGAAATTAAAATTATATTTTATTAAATTAATTTTTTTTTAATTTATAGATAAAAATATTCATAAAATAAAAAAATAATTAAATTTTAAATAATATAAACCCAAAATTGTCCTATCATATAAATTAGCCTCTATTAATCATCCTCAAAGTTATTGGGTAAGGTTAACAACTATAAGAAACTGTGTGCCGCCTTTTATACATTTGAGCCGTATTTTTTAAAAATATATAAAAATCTTATTTTTAAAATTTAAAGAATATAAATAATTATTATGTTAAAAATCATGTTATATATACAAGTTAAAAGAAGGCATTTAAAAGCATAACTTACATTTTTTATTGTTTAATTTTTTAACTGAAGCTGTTTTATTAAATATAGTTTATTGCATTTTATTTTTCTAGACCCATGATTCATATCACGTATTTTTCTAGGATGTGTATTTTTCTTCAAACATTGTTTTATTTAAAATGATTTAAAGTTTGTAGGAATTAAAAGCACATTGTTTCTATAAACATTGTTAATTAAATATATTTGTTAAAATATGATTTATATATAAAAAGAAATTGAAGATAAAATTAGCTATGCATGGTAGGACATACATACTAAAAGGTAAAGTGCATGTGATAAAGAATGATGATAAACTATTGAAAAACAGTTACCTTGTCCTTTCATTCTTCATGATCAGGTCAGATACACTTCACCTAAGAAATACATAATCTAAAATCACGAGAAGAGAACTATTATAATATATAATCTTAAACATTAACCATAAATAAAGCTTCATTCACGAGCCATGCTACTTTTAAGATAGTTTTTAACATATAATATACGAAATAAACATTTGTTTGATGTCCGCTTACAATGTCCTAAATTCCCGATAGTCGTAAAGACAAAGCCCAAAGCTTGTGGTGATGCATTCACCTTTCAACGAAGCTTTCTTAATCAAAGTTTTTCAGACACAAACTTGACTATTTGATGAATAATGAGGTCCCACGAATCTAACCCAACATTTTAAAGAGTAAATAATTGACTACACAAGCATGCACGATGAATCCCCTCTAGAATATTTATTTAGGAAGTTCTGACTTTAACTGAATAACGTATATTGGATTCTCTGTCCGTGATCCAGAGAAGTAATAGCTGTGAAGTGGTAGATGAAAGCTAAGATATTAATCAATTGGTGTTGAATGCTCGTGTTCTTCCTTTGAATGTTTGGTGGAATTTATGAAAGTTTTGATTTGGGGGTGGTAGATAAGGAGGGAACTGTTACGTCGACCAAACAAGTTCGGTGTGTTCTCATATTAGCTCCCCACGAAAGCAACATCTTATCTTTGCCTTTAGCTCAAGGGATCTTCTTTCCCACAAACCAAAAATCCTAAAACTCATTTTATATTTTTACAAATTAATTTTTCTCACATTAATTAAAAATAAGATCAAATTATAATATATAAGTGAATTATAAATTTTATATTTTAAATTAATTTTAAAAATAAATTAAACTTATAATTACTTTTTACATAATATCTTAGTGAGATTAATAAGATTATAAGACTGATATAAACCTCATAAACCGATTGTAGGATGAATTAGTTTTATAATATTTTTTACATACTAAAAATCTAACTAACAAAATCTAAACTTTTTTTTTTTTTTTAACATATTTCCACCTCACAAATAAAACCCAGATTGACTCTCCACTGCACCAACATCTTCTTCCTCACAAAAAAATTGCAACGTCGCCCAAACCAATGTTGAATGCTACTATAAAAAAACTAGAAAAGGTTTTAATGAATAAAGATTCAGTAACGGAAGAGACTCCATATAAATGAAGATTAGAGTCTTGGAATTAGAATAAAAACCAACTAAGTTGAATTAATGCTTCGCGTTATCAGGATAATCGTGATGTAATTTAGTATCGTTTTTATTAAAAATACATTTCTATCAAATAAAAAATTATGTCAATTTTAAGGATTTAATTTGGATTAATTTTGATTATTTTATTTTATTTTATTATTAAAAATTAATTATTTATTAAAATTAAAATATAAATATATTAAATATATTATTTAAAAATATATTAAATAATAAAATAATAAATATATAATAATTATTAGATATAATATAAGAATAATATTGATTTATAAATAGTTTTAATAAGAAAAAGTAAAAAAATAAAATAAAAAAATTTTAAAAATAAGTTATAAAAATTATATTTATAACAAATGCTATTAAATTAAAATTATATATTTTTAAGTTAGAATATTAAAACAATGTTATCAACCTTGTTATTATTAATCATCTTGTTATACAGAAATTTAAATCCTACAATAATATAAAAGATAAAATAAAAATAGTCTTAAAATTAATTAAAATAAAAATCCTAATTTTAATAAGAAATAAAATAAAATATTTATGTAATAAAATTAAAAATAATAATAAAATTATAGATATAAAATAAAAATAAAAATATATAAGATAAAATATGAATAATTAATAAAAAAATTAAGTTAAAAAATAAACAAATTAAGATAAATATATTTTTAAGATAAATAATAATTTAAATAAATATATTTTTTTTTAAAAAGAAAACTCCAATATGTATTAGACAAAATAAAAAAATATAAAAAGTATTATTAGATTTTTATTTTTTAAATAAAGTTAAGAATATAATAATATTTTAATAAATTATTGTGTTTAATTTGATTTAAATCAATTATAAAATATCAAAATGTAAATTGAACTCTTCATAAATAAAATTTAAATAATTTTTTATTTTATTTTAATCGGTTATAAATTTTTTAAATTATTTTTTAATTATTTTTTTATTAATTCAGTTATGAACCTCTTAAATAAAATCAATTAAATAAATTAATTAGGATAATTAATAATAATTATTAATTATAATTTTTTTTATGAATTATATTTAAAATAATTTTCTTTACTACATATTATAATTGTTTTAGATTAGTTATGTAACTTCTTCATTTTTATCCTTACAATAATTCTCCCACCAATTCTCTTAGCTTGTGTTTGAATTGAACGATTGAAATATAGGAGGGAACATTTGCGAAAAAAAAAAAATTCAATTTTGAATATTAAAATATTTTATATATTATAATAATAATAATAAATAATTATTAATAATAAATATTAAATAAAATTATGAATAATTATTTATTTTTATTTTAATATAAATAATTTCAAAATATTAATAATATTAAAATAATATATTTATTTTCTTATATTTTTTAGTATAATAAATTAAAAATAATTTAAAATATAATAATAATAATAATTTTTTATTTTATAATAATAATAAATTTTAAAAAATATTAAAAATAATTAAAAATAAATAAATAATAAAAAATCTTATTTATTTTCTATTTATTTCAATTCTTTTTTCTTAATTCAAACAATTTTAATTTTTTTTTTTTTATTTCTTTTTTTTTTTCACTTCCCCAAATTTACTCTTTAAATTAAATACACCTTATATAGTATTTACTATGAGAGCTGCTTCCATTTCAAACTTAAAGTTTTAATTTTTATTTGTTGCCTGTACAAGATAATAGATTTTATTAATTGATGACAAATTTATATATATACTCATGGCAAAAATGAATACTTTTCCCGCTTTATAGTGATTTATTTTTTTCTTTTTAAAACTTTGCAATTACGGTTGATAAGATAACATAAGAGTTATTTATGCCAATTTAATAATAATTTGCTTGTAATTGCTAAATTTTACGGACCTTCACATATGCATCTTGATTTTATCCTAATTTTAAAAAGATATGTTGAATTAAATAAAGAAAATCTAACAAAATTAATAATTTTAATTCAAGATATAAAGGAAGATGATGTTTAACAAAAAAAAGTGGTGGCTATAAGAGAAAAAAATACTTATTTTGTGAAACAGTAATTGATAAAATAACTAATATAAATATCAACATGATAAATTAGGATTTTTTTTTTCATTAAGAATACCTCTAATAATTAAAAAAATGAATTTTCTAGAAAATAGGAATAATTTTTTTTCAAGATAAAATATCTATCATATACATATAATTAAAAATAGAATCCTAACAATATATTTAAGTAACTCGACCAATTCATACTTTAAAAAAAAAAAAAGAGAAAACTCGATCAATTATTGGCTTGAATATTCAATAAAATCATATAATTTGATAATTATATTATATCATTGAAATTTGAGGCACACAATTCATTAAATAAGGTAAGATTATCAGGAATCACTCTTAAGATGATCATGATATAATAATATGAGAACAAAATAAAGTTTATGTAAGAAATAACATATCAAGAATAAACTTTAAAATCAGTATTTTAAATTCATATAAAGATGAAGGGAGAAGACTTGCGCATGAATCTTTAAAATCGAAGACAAGAAAATAAACTTAGTGAAGATATTCATTAACTCTACTACACTCTTTCCATCATCACCCATAACTCTACACAGGAAAACACTTAAATACCATAGTGTTATATATTCTTTTCCTGAAAAAATTATACATATATATATATATAACAATTACTCGTAAAAATCAGAGTTTCATTCACTAATTTATGTAACAAAATACTTAAAATAGAATAAAGTTCTGAATTTTGATTAAACAAAAATACTTAAACTATATAGTATCTAAATTTTGTCGATAAATAAAAAATAATTCTTGATCCATATTTTTTAAAATTACTTTTACTTTATTTTTTCTCTTCCCCACCCTTCATCTTATTTCTATATATTCTTTTTCATCTGACTCTCTCTTATCAAACACGCATCATAACAATTTCAATACTCCTATTTAATTTTCTAATTTAATATTTTAAATAATGGTTCATTCCTCGATGAGAGATACTCTGCTGTTGTGTAATTAAGCTGCATCCATTGTTTCAAGCTCCATGCATGAGAGAAACAGAAAGCACACCCAGTTCAATTCTTATTTCTTACCTCCTAGAAAAGTGCAAACTAACACATGTCCACAATCACTCCTCAATGAATCGGTTATAAATTTAAGCAAAAAGAAGCATTTCAACAGAAAATGAATTCTTTGAGTAAACCTCATGCAGTGGTTTTCACATAACTCCAGTGCTCAAACTAGCAAACTTCTCCATTTCAATGGTTTCCACATAAACTTTCGCTAACGCAGAGTTTAACCATAAATGTCCTCTCAATCCCTGGGTCCAGATTCCCTCAACAGCTTCCCTTCTTTTCGCTTTGAAACCACCGCTGATGGTCTACCAGAGTCTGATGTGGATACCTCAGAGGATACACATGCTTAGTTCCATTTAGGAACCTCCTTGCCAAACTAAACTACTCCAAACTTGTCCCTCCTGTTACTTGCATAGTTTCTGACAGCTTCACCTTAATTGCTGCCATCCCATGATGTCCTTTTTTGGACTATAAACGCTTGTGGGCTCATGTGTTACCTTCACTATGGTCAACTCAATAAAAAGGGCGTGGCACTCCTCAGAGGCACGATGCTATATATTAATTTCTGTTCCTTCAGATACGTACTGGATATGTTAGATATCAATTTAGTGTGTGTTTGGAAGAGGGTTTTAGAATTGATTTTGATTAAAATAAATTTAAAGAAAAATTATTCATATTTACAATTTTATTAAGTTGATCTGGAAAACTTATCTAAAATTGAAACTCAAGTATAATTTTAAACTTTGAATCGATTTCTTAAAGTTGGAGCAAAGAATATTTGTTTGATATAACGGGAGTACAGACATGCACTCAATACATTACATTCCTTTGCTTGAAGACATGATATTTGGAGACCAACATTAATTGGGTACCTGGCATCAAAGAGATTTTGTTGAGAGATTTCCCCAGGTTCTTCAGAATACACAGGCCCACATGACATTATGCATGTTTTTGCAATCATTTTGAACACATTTGAAGTTTTAGGGCATGATGTTTTGGAGATGCTTCGTCCATTTTTCCTCCTATGTCATTGGTCCCTTAACTTTACTCATGAATCGTGTCACGGATGAGAACTTGAACACAATTGGGTCGAACCTTTGGAAGGAAGATACCAATGAACCCAAGTCAGTATTACGTGAACTTTGGGAAGCATCACAGTCATGACAAGTGATCAATTGATTGAGTTTGCCTGGGGAATTGTCACTGGCAAAAAATTTATGTGGGTCATTAGACCCGATCTTGTGGCAGGTGAAAACGTGGTTCTTCCTCGTGAGTTTGTGTCAGAGACAAAAAATAGCGGCCTATAATCAAGTTGGTGTCGACAAGAGGAAGTGCTGGCTCACCCAGCACTTGGAGGGATCTTGAAAGATAGTGGTTGGAGTACAACAATCGAGAGTTTGTGCAATGGAGTGTCAATGACTGGACTTTCTTTACGGAGCAACCAGCTAATTGTCGATTCTGCTGTAGGAACCGAATGTTGGGTTGCAGATAGAGAGTGATAGAGTTGAGAGCCTCGTGAGGGAGTTGATGGAGTAACAAGAAAACCTTGGAATGGAAGGAACTGGGAGAAGGTGCAACCATTGACGAGGATGGCTCTTCATTTCTGAATTATGAAAATATGGTTCATCAAGTTCTTGTTTGACAACTTGAAACGAACTTAAAACCAGTTCAGTATGGAGTTTGAATTTTATTTGTAGTATTTGTCATGAGTGTTTATCCCTTTTCTCTAAAGTTGATTATTTCTTAGTGGTGTAATAATCCAAGTCCCTTGTGTCCATTGTCCATACTCCAATATTTGACCATTCCTTTTATGGGCTAAAGAACGTTAGATACTGAATACAAAATAACTGCATTTATCAGTTTCTCTACCGTTTATCTTGTGATTTTAATTTTTTTGCATGCCAATATCATTCCATAAACATATAACATTTGATTAACGACTTTCCTGCTGGTGATCTCATACATAGACAAATAAATACTAAATAAAAAAGAAAGACACAAATCTATCCCACTTGTTTTAGTAAACAAATTGAAGATATTCTATTTTAATTAATGAAACCTTGAGCATCAGTTGGACGAAATCTTGGCATGGCTAGACCTTGTACCTTTTTAATTAATGAACATGTCAAGGTGATGTTTCGCTTCAAAATAAAACTTTAGATTCGATAAGGTCCTCTTCTGAAATGTGGTCCATGCATGTTTCTGCATTTTTGGTTCACTAAACTCAGATTTCTATTATGTATGATCATCTCTAAAAATAAACTTTTTTACGGGGATTCATCCAAATATGAGTTTGAATAACAGCAACATCCAAATATATAGATTTTATTAATAAAACATACACAATCCTGGACATTATTTTATTAATAAAACTGCAACATTTTCATGGCTGGCCATAAGTTACAGTAATACAGTACGTCCACAAAAAGTGGGAGGGAAAAAATTATGAACTTTAACACGGAAATTATAAATTTTGTCCATCAATATTTTCTCAAATTTTAATGGCATGATAATCTGTGACTTCAATATACTCAATAATTGAGTTTAAAGTTTGGCAGATAGACACATGCTATACATTTGGTGAAAAAAGGTACGATGAAAAGAGGAATAAAAGATGTGATAGGTGATGTATAATACATAGAAAATCTGAGAGAAAATAAAAAAAATGAAATATATAAATAGATGAATATCATTGTCATTCTGAGACCATGGTGGTTTCTGATAGATTGGTAGGTATTAGATGTTGAGATGTAGGAAAGGGGAGGGTGCATGTTTGGAAGTGACAATGGACAGGAGAATATGGCAGTGGAATGAAAAGAACCTTCCAGGATAGGTTCAGTATCATCTGCTCTATGTTTAACTGTGTGTATGCTTTGGTTGGTTGGTTCAAGATAGAGAGAAAGAAAGTAGAGAAAAGTGAGTTGGTGAAAAAAATAGTTTACTTAAAAAAAAAATAAACTTTTTAAAAGTTATTCAAATTTAAAAATTATATAGGATTATTTATTTTAATATTTTATTATTATTATATAAATAAAAACTTTAAAACAAGAAAATAAGCTACCATAGTCAACTATTGCTTCTCATAAATCATGATGTGACAAATTATAAAGAAAAACTGTGTTTTTTTTATAAATTAATCAATGACCCTTTCATTGTTAAAATTTTAAATCAATATAAATTTTAATTTTTATGTTTTAATTGAGTAAGAAAATTTATATTGTCAAATTATAATAATAATAATAATAAAATTATTAAATTATTATATATATATATATATATATATTATAATCTATCATTGTATGACGATAAAATAAATCCTTTATATTACCTGGCATATTAGATTTTCTAAAAAACAAAACGATAATTTTTATATTTTATAAAGATGAAATTAGATGTTTATTTTATATTAAAGAATCGATTAATTATATATCGACAATAATATCAATCATCATATTTAAAATCTATTCTTCAAATACTTATATTTAGTTTTCTATCACAACTAAAAATGGGAGAAGGAAGCTTTTGATTAATAACTTTTGTAACATGTTTATTTTATTAACTTTTTTCTTTTATTTGTTACAGAAGTTAATGAAAAAATTATAAATAAAAAAACATAATTTTTATAATTGATAACTAACAATTATATGAATTCAGTGAAAACAGCTGTAAAACCATATCAATGTGGTCTTGAAGTTACAAAGTTATCAAATTATTATTCTTGAAACTATAATTCATACTATTACGTTGTCATTTCCCTTACTTATTTATAAGACTAAATTAAATTTATATTTATATTTTAAGTATGATATAAAAATTTATTTTAAATGAATCTATTAATGCAATTTGTTATCAAACTATCATTTAGTTTCATATTTGATATTTTTGGTTATCAGTGTAAGAAAATATCTCAAAAATCTCGCATAAGAAATATGAAATTATAATATATAAATAACTTATAAATATTACATTATAAATCAACTTTATAAAAATAAATAAATTAATATCTATTTTTTAATATGTAATATATAATAAAATAGAAAAAGGAATGAAAAATACTAAAAAGAAGTTATATTTAAGTATGATTTTCTTTTTAATCCTCTCTTTTAACTAACAAGAGTAATGGATTCTCATTTGTTTCATTTTATACACATGTTTTAGAACATGAATACTTAGGTTCACAAAACTAATAATTTATTGACCCAGACTAAAGGTAGATCTTAATAATAGATTTCTAGATGGCGAAGATTCATTCATTAATTTCACTTTTAATATATAAGTGAAAATCCTTAAAGAAGAGAAGTGAATGAAGATAATATGAATGAAGAAGTGGATTAGTCCATCTTTTGAAAATGCCACAGGTGAGGTGAGGAGAACACCGCTGATAAACTAAACCATTATTTCCTAAAGCAAAAGCTTGTGGACTAAAAAAATTATGATATAATGTGGAAAAAGACGAAGAATTAATGTGATGAAAATAACTTGAAGATTAAACAGTTGAACTTAGTAGGTATATATATTTATTAGTTCTTCCCTTGGCTATTTGAACTTTCTGAAGTGGCTGCTGCTTCAGAGGTGGTACGCTGCTGACTCTGTGAATCTGATCAAGATCAACCATATAGTTATTAACAATAATTGAAGTTATGCTAAAACATATCATAAACATATATATATATATATCAATGATAGATAATTAGCAATGTCATTTTTGACAACTATTTTGTCATTAATATATAATATTTTGGGCACAGAAGCAAAGAATAGCAAAGAAAACAAGACTCTGTAAAAAAAGAAAAGCAAACAAAATAAGATCACGACTAGTCTCTGACGAAAGTCACTCCCATCGCACATGCCATTGAGCCAATTATTGACTCTTGTAAACGTGTTTATGTTCCAGAGTCAAGACACATTTGACAGGATCTTCCGTACGCATGTAGCTTATGTTGGTAGATATGACAATTGGAAATGCGAAATTTTGAAGGGGAATGAAAATTAAGTGAAATGGAAAAACTAATTTTCATTATAGTTATTAGTAGATAGAAAATGTAAGAAAGAGTACTTCAAATGGTACTTGCTTTTCTAAAATAATGAGATGTAAAACAGTAAAAACACATCTTTATTTTGTAGACTTGCTTTGTTTAAATTTAATATTATGTGAATCTTTACTTAATCTTTGTACATATTTTCTCATACATGTCAGAGAAGCTTCCCAAATGCATTTCAATCATCACTTTCATATCATCAGAATTATCCAAATCTGTAAAACGAAGTGCCAAAAGATGTACTAGCCCATCGCATTTTTACGTTTCAATTGAATGAAATAGTTGTTTCTTTAGTTCTGTTATACAGAAGTTAGAATTTAATGAAGCAGAAATTGTACTCACAAAGAGGGGGTAAAAAAAGATTGTGTTTGCTTTGAACTTTGATGGCCTTATATATTTTCTAAGTTAAGTTATATATATTATCTAACATGCATGTGGGTCAATGCATGAATGACAGAAGATTTGACTGCTTTAAAGAATTAACCACTTATATATATATATATATATATATATAAAATAAAGGAATTAACCACCAGATTTTATTTTTGCTACTGAACCACATGTATCCACTGTTACTTTACACGATGACCCTCTCTCCCTCTGTCATGACTTTCCACATTGACCCATTGATTCATGGCACAACCGAGACAGCTCATTCACATGGCTCTGTGGTTGCCCATGTGGACCCCCATGCCCATATATTGCAGCTAAATCATACTATACAGTGTGTCAGTAAGTGCATCATAATTCATATCTCTCTGTGTGTGCATCTCTGTCTTTCTCACTCGCGCTCGATCTAGTGGTACGTGTGTGAATGAAATATGTTTTTGGAAGAAAGAATAATTTTAATGATAAAAAGTAATTAAACTAAATAAAGAGCATAAGGGATCAATTAAAGCTACCATTAGGAGAAGGAAAGGTTTGCCTCATTGGTGATTGTTGGTGTGGACGATATCCAGAGAATGAGACTTCCACGGGTGTTGGATAGTACACATAAGAAGGTCCAGGTGATAGGCGATTTGCTTGGGGCGAAGAAAATGTGTTTCTTGGTGCTTGCACAGAGTAACCATAGTAATATGGGGTGCTCATGGTGGAAGATGATGCTCCATAGAGTTGTTGATAGTATTGTGGTTGCTGAATCTGTGGGTTGTACAATGTGGCCTGTTTTAATACAAACATTAATTAAGTTAGCATTAGCCAACTGTCTCCACTAATACATGCTAAATTGAGATATGATCATTAAAATCTGCATGTTGCCAATTAGTTAATGAGAGAGAAACCTTACTTGGTGGTGGTACCCATAATCAGGAGTGTAAGTTGTATAGCTGTGAGAGAGAGAAAAGTTTAAAGGAATTTAATTAGTGGGAAAATATGAAAGGAAATATGTAAATTGCATGCATTAGTGCATTTCTTCCTTTGAGAATAAGTAAAGATTCAAAATGGCATGCAGTTGTGAATCATGTAATGTTTTTTCGGGTAACTTTAGTACACGTCGTATATTGTCGTGGGTCCCTCATTGATCAGTATATAAGAGAGGAAGAAAGAGAGACTGATTAATGTTTGTGTGCTGACGTTGAGGTCTGGTACATATGGTTCCTAAGTTTAAATTTACTGTGACTTAATTCAGTGATTGCTCTCTTTTAATAGATAATGTGCATACTATGAATAACTGGTTTCCCAATAAGCAGAAAAGGAAGGAATATAAATAAGTAAGAAAGAAGGATTAGCTTTAATGTCAATACCTCACATATGTTAATATCATGTTACAAGAGAGAAACACATGAAAAGATCAATTATTATTCATGAAAGTTTCGTTAATTTTATTTTTGTATCATTCTTTCAGTTAACCTGACTATGTTGTATAACTAATATGAAAAGACACAAATAAGAAAAAGAATGCCAAAGGTGATATAGTAATTAATATATTTGCATATATGCATACATATATGAACATTGATGACTGTGTAGACTCCTTAAACTGAGGTTAAGCTGATGAGTCACTCGCTTTTGAAGAAATTAAATGTTAATCATTCTCTCACTATGTATGCAACTCATCAAATTGAATAACTCATTCAGAACTACAATATTTCATTATAATTGCTTTTGCTTTAGTGTAAAGAATGCATCTAACGTTAGTATTAACATTTTCTAGTCAAAGGTACCAACTAGAAAAAGTCTGCATCACTATACGTTTTTATATAAATTTTCATGCCTAGTATGGTATTTGAAGATAAATTATACTTTTATAGTATTTTAGAATCCTGAAGAATACATGCTGGTGTGAAAATGACTCCATGATCCAGAACATGCAAAAGTACAGAGAGCTGTGGGATTTTATCTTGTACAAGATCATAAATTAAATTAATTGTTGAAGGACCACAGAGACATATATACACGTATATGCACTGTCAGGGGTCACATATCTACTGATCTGTAGCGGTTATCACTAGCAGTTTTACTATTACCATAGTTGTATGTCTATACCAATGATGCTACATATAAGGCATTTACAAATTTAAAATTATTAGAAACAGAGAAATAAGGATACATACAGATTTACAGAAAGATGAGGCGAAAAATATTAAAAGCAATTGATTAATGAGGTAAAAAATGCAGTTGATTAAGCATTAAGAAAGTGAGATGAGATTATGGAAAATAGAAGAAGCAATAATGCACGTTATGTGGATGTGGATGGCAGAGCAACCTTTTTCCATTTGTACTTTATTTACGATATGATTTTCAAGCTGACACTGATGCCTACTATAACTGGTGAGGAGCAGTGAGCAACATATGCAGACAGTAAGATGTAGTGCGTCTACATGCACTTCCCCATTAACATCATGGACCAGTTGCTTTGACTAGGAGTGGTATCAAATATGATTTATTAATGCCTCCACTAAATGAACAAAGCTAACTCAACTCACCCATATGGTGGATACATAACAGCAGGTGCTGGCGGCAGCGACGGCGGCGGTCCCGCTCCCGGAACACTCTGTGCTGTTCCTCCACCTTGAACTATATTCCTCCCTGCATTAGCACCCACCAAGAAACCTTGTCATTCAAATGACACAATAAATTTCTGTACTTTAAGATAAATTTTCTTTCTTATTTTCTTCTATTAAAGTGTTGAAAATATATTGATAAAAAAGAACTTGGATGTTCACATAGCAAAAGACACACATGTATCAAATGAAACATACCAAAAGAAAAGTATATACTATTTCAGTTTCATACGTTAAGAGAAATAATAATATATCAAAGGATGTAATTTGACCTCGAGGTGGTGAAGGTCGAGTCCTTCCCAGAGAAGCAATATTACAATTTGCTCTTCTGCCATCTATTATTGGGTTTGGATCAGCACATGCTCTCCTTGCTGATTCTTGATCGCAGAATGTTACCTGTTGTGTAATTCATAGGACATATATAGTGTTACTTATGGATATAATGAATATGAAATAAATATAATTTGGTGGCATTGAAGGTATGTGAGGTGTAGAGATGAAGAGAAAGTGAACACATACGAATCCGTAGCCTTTGGATTTTCCGGTGTTCTTGTCAGTGATTATGACAGCTTCAAGAATGTCCCCGAACTGCTGGAAATATTTGCGCATTTCTTCGGTGGGAGTCTCCCAGGCTAGTCCTCCCACGAACAGTTTGGTGAAGGTTGTGTCTCCGAAGGGTGACCGATAATGCGGGTGGTGATGAGCCATGGCATCCAGAGAAGAAATGGGTGTCCTTGTTTGTGCATGAAGACTCGCTGTCTCACTCATTTAAGCTCTTTCTTCTTCTTCTCTTCTCAAGGCCAAAACTCCATAAAATCTTTCTCCTCTGTGCTATATATGTGTGCCTTCCCTAGTCTCTTGGTTTTGGCAGCAGAGGAATCATTGCATTTGAAGAGGGTGTGAGAAGAAGGTGGGCATGGTTTATGATGATGTATTATGGTTATTATTTGATGGTTGTTTGGAACAGAGATGTTGGTTAATTGCAACAAAAATATATAAGGAGAGTAAAGAAATTTATTTTTAATAAAAGGGTGTGTGAGTGAGAGAGAGAGAGAGATCTGACAGGTGCTAACTCTAATTTGCTGGCAGAAAAAGAGAAGGAAGAAAGACAAGGGATTTGTGTTACTATATACTATCTCAGTATGAGTGTCAAGTGTGTCCTCACTGTCTTTGCATTATATACTCATTCTTACTATCCTATCACTTTTCCCTTTTCCCCTTTTCTAGCTTAACTACTCTTAATATGCTTCTCCTTCTCTTCTTCTACCTTGTTAGATTTTTGGCTTCTCTTTTTCAGTAACTCAACCACATTTACCAAACTTCCTTTGTTTTTGCTGTCTCCTTTAAAAAATTTACAACGATTCCTTCTGTACGGTCTTATTTAATTTACCCTTTAACTAAAAAAGGAAGATATGGACCTT
Source organism: Macrotyloma uniflorum (assembly GCA_016859785.1). Taxonomy (NCBI): domain Eukaryota; kingdom Viridiplantae; phylum Streptophyta; class Magnoliopsida; order Fabales; family Fabaceae; genus Macrotyloma; species Macrotyloma uniflorum. Next base: position 3,126,869 of record BDMB01000001.1, read on the forward strand.
CTGACCACAATTCAATGGCTCATTTTACATTTTAAAGAGCTTCAACAAATAATGGATTGTAAAGGCAAAGGTACCTGTTTTGCTGATAAAAGTTTTCTTTTTCCTTTTACTTTTTATGTATGCATCTCGAAAATTCTTCTTAAACTATTTCAGCCAGACAAAACATTTTCCTTTTGCTGATGGATGGGAATTTTAGAATCATGATAATAATATATCAAATCAAACATTTTATCAATGCTCATTATTTGTAATTTGGTGTGCATGTATTGTTTTGCTAAGTTTTTATAGTATCCGCATCTTCCCGTCTGATTTGTTACTACGTATGATGAAAAAAGTAAAAATGAGAAAAGAAAAAATGATTTTAAATTTAAATTTGAATCTAGTCTCTTCAATTTCTTGTTCCGTATGAGTTTTGTCTATTATATTTTATTATGGTAATAAGAATGTACTACGGTTATCAACTGCAACAATCTAACACTCCATTTTCCTTTTATGTTGGGACCAAACATATCCCACATGATCCCATGTTCCTGTGCCTCAATCCGCAAGTCAAAAACTATCGGCAAATCAACCAAAACGAATAGGAAGCGGTCACAGTTAAGGTTTGATAGGGAAGGGGAAAAAAGGATACATTTCAGTTGTAGATTAAGGCCAATGGAAAATCATGTGAAAGCAAAGCATTTAGCTGCTGCGATGAAAACAAAATTAAATATATGTATGTATCCATCACAATCGTATCATTCCCTTGTCAATCGTGATTGATGACAGTAACAATCTCTAATACCGACCATAAAATTGCATAACATGCCACACATATATATTTTATTAATAATGGTAGACCATTATGTTGTCCACAACCCCACGAGAAATGAGAGCCACAAAACCCTCTTGCTCCCGGCACTTGATTAACAATACTTTTCGAGGATGATTCTCCCACAGTTATAGTTGGATCATACATGTTTGGCACTCTCATGGTGTTGTTGTAGAACTTGGCTTTAATCATTACGCAGTGCATCACTTTTTTTTTACAAGTGAGCATGAGCACACGCACACACACATATTCAGATACAAAAACACAGATAGAGAGAAAAGAAGTAGTCATTATCTAAGTTGTTGGCAGCGTTAGGGACGAGGAGACAGCTATAAGGACCCTTTAGTTTTATGTTAAAATCTCTGCAAAACAATAAGTTAGTCCGTGAACTGGCAGTCCTCTCCACATGGGGTCATATCAGTGCTCAAGAACTATGAGCTGTATTTCCATCTACTTGCTTTTATACTCAACTCAAGGGATTTTATTTTAGGAACATACACATTATATGTGACCCCCCAACCTGGCTTTCATCAACCAACACCCACCAATCAATCTCCATTTAAGCTTTCAAAAATCTGTCTAAGCATATACTTCTTCCTACCCCTCTACCTTTCACCATATATAAACCTTCCTTTTCTAATCTTTTCTTCCTCTTTCAGCCTCCTCTTTCATTTCTTCTAACCACTAAATATGCTTCTTCTTTTTCTCATTCAACTTCCATCTCTCCCCCTTTCATCAAAGCCAATTCTACTCAAACCAATTCTTCTCTACTTGTCACAAACTTAGACATATAAAGACCTTCCACAATCTAACTAACTAGCAGAATAATGTCTGACAATTTATTACCTGCTTCAATTTATTTGTCTGAATAATTATATATATTAATCCTCTTAACAAATTCTTTGACATTCTTATCTACTTTCTATACATATAATCTTTAAGGCTAGCCAACCTGTTTCTTTTGACACCTAGGATATTTTAGAATTACTCCTATTAGGCTTAAATCATTGCTTTTTCTTATTTTTTTTCAATTTCACCGGTCTTTATCCACAACAGCGGATCATGATCCAGAGATATGGTGCTCACTACTACTCCAGCCAAGAGACTATCTTGTCAAACTCACTCTGATGACTTTTTATCCCATTGGCTTCTGCACAACTCTCTTCAACAAAGATCTCAGAAAGCATATCAAAAGTGAACAGAATTTAATGAAAGTACTTATTATGGCGATATATACTTGCAAGAATTCTGAGCCTATGTTTGTAACAACTAATCAGCTTGGATGTTTGGTGCATTTTTCTGTTAAATACCAAAAAATGACCACTTATTTTGATGTTAATTGTCAAAAACATCATAAAGTTTTTTTGTCCATATATATGTATGATCTATAATTTGATATTATAAATATCTGCTGATTTAAGGTTAGAAAGGAGTGTGGGAATGTAAAAATTTGTACTGCATATGCCAAAAAGGCTTTCAGGCAAATACCTTAATCATACAAAAAAAATATCACAGATAATTGATAAATAATAACATGGCTTATAAGAAGAAATAACCTTATAGAAATTTCTATCTTTAAAAAGTCACGATCATAATTTTATATATATAATATAGCACAAAAATCACTGTTCATCCTTCCTTGTAATCCCACCAAAGTTGTCTTCAAATTACCTTGGAGCTTCATCTTTTAAATCAGAAGTGTCTTAAGAACACACGAAAAAACAAAGCAGACATAAACCTCCATGAAGCTGGGATTAAAACAAAGAAACATATTCATGCTATTGCCTTGAAGTTGCATTTATATTTGTAGCTTCATCAAAGCAATATGTAGCAAATTTTTTTATTGCAAAGGCAAATTAATATTTGATATAACATCTATAATAGTTTTTCACAATGGCAAATTAAAATAAATAAAAAAATAACTTCTCTCACATAACATGCTAATTAGGAGAGAAATCACTCTCACCAAATCAATCCATTCATATCGTAACATTTATCAAATCTTTCACCTTCTCTTTCTTTTTTCTTCTGATCTCTCCATCTATTATCAATTCCAGAACTGGAATGGAAGTTGACCTTTTTCCATTTTATATGATCGTAAAATTAAAATTAAAAATCATTCTAGACAATATTCACTTTACCAGCTCATTATCACACGTGGCTCAGTAAGACTTGCTCGTATTCCCGATCCCTTTTATGCTCATGTAATGTGTTGTTGTTCTTCTAACCCCAAAATCAAAAGAGAAAAAAAATGTAATCTAAATGTACTTTTAATCTCTCAAAATATCATAATTTTTTTTTGTAAAATTAAACTTATTAGATATATAATTATTCTTAATTTCTCAAACGTGTTGGCTCGATATCCTAACTTTAGCACCGAAATTGTTCCAGATTATTAACTAACCTAAAAAAGAAAATTGCTGGTTCGCGCCTGCCCAATGTAAAGAAGACACAAAATGAAATGGAATAAAATTGGGCCAATTTAAATTGTGAGTTATGAATTGGATTTAAAGGCTTGGACCAAAGAAATAAAGCCTCTTCTTATGCACAAATAGATTTCATATTGTGGTTGGGCTTAAAATGGAACCCTATAAATTAAATTTGGCACTGAGATTTTCCACTGTTATTCGTTCAGGAATGAGATTTTTAGTGTATAAAATATTTTTGAAGTTTTCATTCTGTCAAGTGTGTATATATTCATAAAAAGAAGATCAATTCAAAGCATTTTTTGAAGAACAGTTTTGATTAATCTAGGTGTAAGCCATTAAATGAGAAAAAAAAATGGAAAAGTAATAAAAAGCTGGAAATTTCGAGAAAGAAAGAGCGCGGAATAAAATATAACTAAATCTGTTGCAATCCGTTCAGTGTAGGCTGTGTGCTCAGCGCATATGTGCCAACGCGCAAATTTTTCTATTTAAGGAACGAGGCACAAGACTTTCAAATCATCATTTTTACCGACGAAAGCAAAGAAGAGTCTTAGGGTTTAAGGATCTAGCTTAGGAAAGCGGCTGGATACCCGAAAGTGCAATTGAGTCTAGGGTTTTATTATTTGTAATTTTCTCTATGAAGCAACCCACCATGAGTGACTAAGGTATTTCTTTGTATAGGAATTGGGTTTGAATTGCAACTTCTCATCAAATCTATGTAATTCCTTTGTTTTGATTAGTATTTTGGTTGTAAACATTTATTTTATATTATTTAATTGGTATTTTTGTAGAAACATCATATCTTTTCCGAACTCAATCTTAATTCTCAATTTGCCTAATTTTGGAAACAAAATTAGGATAATTGAGTTTTTCAAAATCCGCTCTTAATTACAGAATTTCTATTAATCTTTTAAAAGGAATTAAAAAAGACTTTAGATATTTTTAGGATTTCTGATTAAGGGACTAAAAGAAACTACATTATTATTTTGTTAATTAAAATAAGACATTGCATGTGATTTTCCCTGAGTTTTGAAGAGATTACAAGAAAATCCAATTCCTATACGTTTTTATTATTACAATTTATTCTAATTTATCGCACTTATTTTCAATTCATATTTTCTACATCTAATTTTAATTCCGACAAGAGGTTTTAATTGAAAATCAAACACATTTCATAATAATAAATTGAAAGTTGTTAAAAAAATTTTGATAAGAAACACTCATGAATATATCTTTATTTTAGTTGGTGAAGGAAGAGAAAACCTGAGTTTAAAAATAGTTCAAATAGCATTGGGATTTGGTGATTAACAATTTGTTTTAAATATAAATTTTATGTTATAGTACATAAGGGGTGGTGGCGCAGTTGGCTAGCGCGTAGGTCTCATAGCTTCTGAGAAATCCTGAGGTCGAGAGTTCGAGCCTCTCTCACCCCAATTACATTTTTTTAATCTTTTTCAAAACTTATATGATTCTCTATTTATTAAGGAATTGCTTTAAGTAAATTACTCTTTTATTCCACTTAGTGAATTAACAAAACAACAAGAAAAAAGCTTTAAAAAGAATTAATTTTTTATATTTTTAAATTGATAAATAGTTTAAAGTAAACTAAATCTTGAAAATGGAAATTATTGTTTTAAGCTAATAAAAAGAAGTTCTAGAAAAGAAAAAGGGTGCCCCTAGGAAGGAATATGAGAGTGGTGAAAAAAGAAGAGAGAGAAAGAAAATCAGATGAGACTATAGATGAAGCGATGTTTGTGGTAGACGCACTCTTCAATAAAGAAAGGATTCAATACGACTAACAGGTTTTTAAGGCATCGAGTTTTGCCTTTTCTTTTACTTTATGTTGGGTCCTGCTTCGAATGGAGGTTGGAACTGTTCCAGATACACACCACAATACTACTTCTCAAGTTAAACCCTACTTATCCATATTCCTTCATGAGAGAACCCACATTTATTTATTCATACCCATTTCTGTGCATGATTTAACGTGCATGATTTAACGTGCATGATTTAACGTGCATGATTTAACGTGCATGATTTAACGTGCATGCATTTAGTTAACTGATAATGACATATATACACACACATTAACACTGACACTGATGGAGAGCACAGCAACCACTAATTAATTACCGTCTATTATAATTAGCTGGAGTTAAGTTAAGTAGAGGACACTGTTCTTAAGAAAGTGTAGTTGTTGTATTTGGAGATTAAGATTTCCACTAAAGCATCAAATGAAGTGAACATAGCCACGCCATCACATGCAATGCGGGGTCGTGATGCTGCTCGGTACCAAATTAAGCTGACATGCCTTGGTTGCTTCTTCTGCAATGATTAACTCTAGCTAGTGACATTTGCAAAGCAGCACTACACTGATGAATAAGACATCATATATTCCAACAAATGGCTGGCCATGACAATAATATATGAGTTGGAGAAGTGGATTAAAGGGAAATAGTTGATCTATTTAGGGTCTATAATCAAAGGGTTTTTTTATCCCCATGTGTCGTGGTAAATAAGCAAGTGTGGCTACTTTCAACAGAGGGGACCATACGGTACGTATATCACAATATGTGTAGCTTTTTAAAGGAGTATTTAATTACCCTTCCCAAAGGGCAAACATTGCTTGGGCCCGATTTTCATACCTAAGTTTTGTCATCTTCATACATTTCCATCTCTCTTTAAGTTCTTAGCTTACCTTACCAGACCCTACATTCAATCTCCTCTACACATGTTTCAAGGTTTCATCTAAATCAGATTCATATTCAGAGTTTAATGAACTTATTATTCTTAATGAAGATTCATTTAAATTATATGCCTTTCGAAATTACTGCCAGCTGTTTCATTAGAATATTACAACACTTCACAGATAGCTGGATTTCTTATGAGTAAAATAATGATTTTAGCTTTATGTCTCGAAAGGATTAATCACTACTTATCCTTTATATTTGGCAAAAACAAAAGAAATAATTGGAGTTACTACTACTTTAACCAATTATGGTGTTGAAAGGTTAAAAGTAGCAAATAGCTGCAAGAAAACGCTTGTGAGTAGATAGGGCAATAGTTGCAATGGAAACTACAGAACTACAATATTTATAGCAGGTATCCTATCCTTTATTGCATTTTGTTCGAGATTAAATGTCCTCTTAATGATACAGCAAGTTCTTGCATGAATGCATGGTATCAAGAATATCGATAAAGATAACACACAGGCACACCCTTCTAATGGAAAAGTGAATTTAATGAAGAGAACAAAATTCCGTAGCAGCGTGTTGAGCAAGTTCTGTGTTTTACCACACACAGACATATATCTAACCAGAGTTTTGTTTCAGACATTTGAAATCTTCAACGGTTGAGAAAGTTCACACACACACACATACATTTGCATACATGTACATTTAATTTAGAGTTGTTGCTTCTTGGCCCGTTTGAAATCTTGAACGGAATGTCAAATAGGTAGGCTCACTGGTGCGGAAATTTTCACATGTCATTGATGATCTTTATTGGCGTTCATTTATAGTTTCTTTTTCTGCATTTTAAACTTTTTAACCATGGTGGGTCAATTCACATTCCCCATAGTAAAACTTAATTATTCTTGTTACGAAAATGACTTTGGTTAATCCCTATATAAAATGTTCTATCTGAATTTTATTAGGCTGTTGTACAAACCTATAAAATTTCGTAGCCTATATAAAATCATTCCAATAATTAAGTCAGTATAGTTTATCAGGATATTATAAACTGTATATTTACTTTATACAATAATAGTGGTTATGTTTATAAAAGTCGAATGAGTTGAATTATTTGTACAACCTCTAAGGTTTCTGAAGAATATTCTTTCTTTGTAATAATTTTATCTTCAAATTTTTTAATCTAAATGGTCCTTTATTATTATATTATCTTTGAAAATTTTGTATATAAGTGTTAATTCAAGTATATTTAGAGTTTCAATTCACATCATCATTTTTATGTGTATGGATATTTATAGAATAGAATTTAATTTGTGAAAACTATTTTTTATTAACTTTTTGAAAATATTATTTAACTAGTGTATAAATTAATTTTAGTTTATAATAAAAATAATTTTATTTTGATTTTGATTTTTTCCCCACGTATATACTCATAAATAAGTTTCCTTCCAACAATTTCACTATACATAAATGCTTACTTAATTTATTGATGTACGTGTATCTCTGAAAACTTAAACATTTCATATAATATGACTACAAAATAGAAAATAAGATCATTTATTATTTATAAAAAATATATATGATTTCTTATAAACTTAGGGTATAATATATGCTTAACATATTTTAAAAACTCATAAAAAAGATTAAGTAGTTCTTCTGAACAACGAACTACATTAGTAGTTCACGATCACAATTTAAAAGAAAAACATTTAATCATAACAAAAAATAATTATTATATATCCTTTTCTTGTCCGTATCAACATATTTTTTTCCGAAAAACATAATTAAACAAATTTTCCTAAATGCATGCAAGAACGTCACCAAAAAAATATATCATTTGTTCCAATGTGATGGGTGAAAAGGTTATATTTTCTTAGAAATATGGAAATATATTTTTTAACTTAATTATTTAGTTATTTATTAATTTAAAAATATTTATAAGAATAAAAAAATGCATAAATGCATTTTTAATTTAGTTTGTATAAAATTATTAATTATAGTACTCTTAGAAAATGTTATTTTTTGAATAACCTTTAATATTAAGGCTAAGTTAACCGACACTCCTATCACCACATGGAATCGATTAAAGCAAGAAAGTTGGACCAGATGACTCATATATGGTCCTACATAGCTCACTTTAATATTCTTTTATGTGCTCAAACTCATTTATTAGTACTAGATATATACCATATTACATGCTTAAATTCATTACATTATAATTGGTTAAGACAATTTTAAGATTAAATAGTTTAATTACAGTTAAATCAGAATGAATTTTATATTAATATAATTATTACAACAAAAAATATAATATAAATTTATAGGTTCTAAATGTTTAAAATATATGTAAAACTTTATGTAAAAACTTTCATCATATTTGACCGAAAATTAGAAGAAAAAAATACCTTTCACTTGCTCTGCACGTCATTACTAGCTTTTCTTGCTCTCTTATCATCATGTCCTAACCAAGCTTCATTGTATATATTTCTAAGGATTCATTTGCATGATCTCATTCATTCAATCAATATATTTGTAAATGAGAACTTTAAAAAAATAATCCTAATAACAAATAATTTAAAATATATGTATAAAAAAAGTTATATATCTAATACAAGTCACATAAGTGCATATAATTTTGACATACATCCATTAAAACAATCTATATATATTGGTATGCAATCTAGGCACAGCGTAGTGGCCGATGAGGCATAGATCTACATGCAACTAGATCACAGGGTTTGGTCAAACCATTATTGGAGAAGAAAAACCCCGACCTCACATGAGATGTTTTGACCTTTGTATGTATAAATGTCACACCCAACTCCATTTGTGTATAACGGGTTTCATTCCCCTATAAATTCTCCACCCATTATCACTCACCACCCACATTAAAGTCAAATTACTAGGTAGGGATCAAGATCCACCTAGAGCTTCGCAATTGCAAATTGTTTCTGCTTCTGTTCCGTTACATCAATATTTTTTGGATTTTAATTAAAAAAAAAACACTTCTTTTATTTTTCTATACCTGCAATTATTAATTGTAGATCTCCAGAAGGGTAACTGACAATGATTATGCATAAGGTTTAAAATTTGAACTTCAACTACAGGAATTACCTGAATAGAGTATATTCAGTATATGCGCAGAACCAGTGGGTCATTGTGATGCACCCTTGAGGTTGCATTCTTATATCTTTGGTAAGTATCGACAAAGAGAGAAAATGTTGTTTTAGAACGGTGGGAAAAAGAAAATTAGATTCCTTGACAAATAATGAACTTATTCTATTGATGTGTTTTCAAGATCGTGACATAGGGCAAGTGTAACCGGGTTTTAGGAACAGCCAAGAAAACGATATTCCAATTTCAATCGCACTTATCCTTTAGATATTAAATAATAGATATTTATCACCCCAAATGAGTATTTTTTTTTATCAAATGAGTATAAAAGCAGAATCTAGAAAAAAGAAAGGATGCAGTTAGTTAGGTTACCCCACAATGGTTGGGTTTGGAGGGTATGCAATAATTGAGGATGCAAAAAGGATTAGAATGAATGAATGGTATGAAGATGAGATTGTAGGGAAGAAGGCACGCAGTCCTGCAGTACGGTGTTTTATGTTGCAGTGGTTCTTCCATATCTTCCATACATAAACCTGGTCCATGGACGAGGATGAGCCAATAAACACTAACAAAGAATATTAAAAGGAAACTTCAGAGCCAACCAAGGTGACATACAATTCCTGCATATTTAGTTTAATGGAACCTTGCCTTATGCTTAACAAATTATTAAATATGTTTTCAATTCTTAAATTTAGATTTTTCAATGGTTTTCAATTACATTAAAGTAATGGTTAGAAATCACACATCACTTAGTGATATAGTTAAATTAATATATATAAATTAAGGTAAACCTTATTTCATAAATTGGTTTTATAATCAAAATCTATTTCTGTTATCATATCATAACTTTTCTTCTCACTTTTAAATAAACATGTCATAATTTTAATTAATTGATTGAATTTTAATAAAAAAAAAATATCAATTCATTATTAGATTAGGAGTGAAATTTACATCTCGGTAATATTTTAAATCTTAAACTTTTTAAAACTTCTTACATTCATTGTTTTCTTTTAATAATTTGAATTAATAAAAAAATACTTAAATAATTTATCAATTAGATTTTGTGCTTATTTATTAGGTAATTGAGCGTTGACTTTGATATTTAATTTCTTTCTACTATTGCAAATTGATTGTTATTGACATTGGTTGTATCTCATTCCACCATTGACCAACACATTATTACAAAGTGTAACAACTTGTTAAGATTGTATTAGAACTTATGGTTAAAAATGAATGAGTTATTTAGAGTTTTCATATGTACATTTTTTTGGGACATGTAAATAACGCCTACAATTTATGTTCAGTAAATATAATTCAACATCAAAATATTATACTCAACTTAATTTACTTGAACATAAATATAATTCTTATAAACATTTAAAAAAAACGGAATTTAAAAAATGGAGAGAAGGAAAGCTTAAGGGTCCCGTGACACTATGCGCCGTCCGTACCTGCCAATATTTAATTCCGCGTTTAAGCCACTCACAACTTCACAAACGCATTCTCACTAACGGCTACACTCAATGGAATAATTTCAATTCTTCTATATTGGACTATTATTTATAATAAATTATTATACTCAATATTTTTTTAATATTTATCTATAGAACAATTTATAAACTTAAAAATATTTATTATACAGAAATCAATACACAGTACTTGACCTAAAAGATATAGTTCAACCGACACAAAAAATTGCCAGTGATGGTCCCACTTTGAAAACTTCTAACGGCATGTTATTTTAATCACAAAAGCATGTCCAATGTCCAATGCACTTATGTTAATTTACCATTATGTATTGCTTAAATGTTTTTATAATTTTTTCAATTAACTGTTATTTTTAATATTATATTAAATAAATTTTCACATTAATATAAATTTTTTTATTATTAGTCATAAACTAAATAATTATTAGTGTATTACAAATTGCAAATCAATTAATCATTTAGAAAGAATAGTATAAAGATATTTTTGTAAAATTGTTTAGTTATTATTTTTTTAATATGTGTGAATTTCTTTTAAAAACAATAATATCACTAGAGTAAAAAAAACTTATAGAGTAAAATTATTTATAAAAATAACTTTATTTGGAGTAAATTATAAATTTTGCAAGATTTTTTATTTAATATTTCTCTTTTATTAAGAAAAGACCCAAGGAAAAATATGATTTCCTAAAATTCATGTAAAATTCTTTTATTTTTCTAGTATTAGAACTTCCACTTATTCATACAAAATTTAAATAAAAAAATATTTTAATCGACATTATCCAATTGAATAGTTCTATATATTATAACACGTGTATTGCAATAATTCCACGTGATTTTTGTTCTTTTACGTGTCTATGAACTGCTCATGTGACAGAATTTTCTATACCAGGTCATTATATGATTTTATTTTATTATTTTAATAATTTAATATTCATTTTTTAAAATTATAAATGATTTATTTATTTGCAAATTTGTCCCTTCTTCACATGTTATGTTTGTCGGTCAGCATTCATGACAAAAAAATCCCTTACAAAAACATATTTTATCATTTAATTTATTGATTGATTTCTTTAATATAATTTTACTTCTCAATAAATCATTAAATCAGTTGTAAAAAAAAAACATAAAATCACTTTAGATTATTACAGCATTTAAAAAAAGAAAATTTGTACCTTTTTCACACACACATACAAAAATTATTCATCTTATTTCACTAACTTAAATAAGAATTAATTTGATAGGTATATTGAGAGTCCTAACGAATCGAGGTTTTTTTATTAATTGTATTTATATATTTTTTATTTAATAGATATTTGTATATGTTATTTTAAATATATTATAAATATAAAAGTATAATTTATATTTCTTAAATTTTATTATTTAATTAAAAATATAAAATAATATTCTAAAATTAAAAAATAATATTAGTAAATCAAATTAATATAATTGCATATGATCACTCCATACTTTAAATATATAAATATATTTTAATAAAATACTTAAATTGTATTAAAAGGTTGGGTAAATCTACGTTACCTTTCAAAACTTGTTTCTGCTTCTGCAACATTATTCAATTGTTATAGCATTTCCAAAGCAATGTTCTTGTGGTTTCTGTTTGTATTTGTCTTTAAGCAATTCGACATTGAAGCAAATCTATGTGCTAAGTCACATGCACAAACTATTATTTCGTCAGTAGTCACTGCTCAACACAGAAAAAATGTTTTCACAGAGGAAACAAATTATTATAAAAAAAAATTATTTATTTCTTCTATATTTCTTAAAAAATGTTAGTGTTACTGTTACATTTTTTTTATATATTTTTATAATCAACTAAAATTTTATTAAAAAATTTCAAATTTTTTGTGGATTTACTTTACATATAGGGAATATTTTTCTTTTGTTTTCTATTATAAATTTTAATCAATAATAATTATGATAGAAAGAGTGTATTTGGGTATATGTTTTTAATTATGTTTAAAAATGGAAGAAAAATTTATGTTTTTTATTTAAAAACAAAACCCAAGACAAGAAAGATTCGGAGTGAAGCTATCGTAATTCCTCCCTTTTCGCATTGATTATGATATTTCTCATATAAACTTTATACATTTACATGTTAGATAACAACAGATTTTAAATTTCCGTAACATGAAATAATAATTATCAACAAAACAAGAATAAATAAATAAAAAGCAGAAAAACACCATAATTTTTTTTTCACCTTGTCTAAAAAATGATCATGGTCATTAATCACACTTTGAAAATATGTCTTTGTGTATATTAATTATAATAACAATGGTTTGGATCTACGATGCCAATTGAATTGAACCTCTAAAGGTGAAATCATTTCCATCGACAACCAAATCTTCTTAAAGTTAAAGAGATGTCAAAGCTTTTACATCTGCATTTCCTAGTTTACGACTTGCTGAATTTTCACCCAAAAAGTTTAGCACCAGGTGACCCAGTAAAATCCATGTGGAGTTTGTGTGAAACTATAGCCCCGAATTGCAAGAGAAATAAAGTAAAATAAAGGGTTTAATATATTTTGATACTAAACTTTTCCAAATTTGTATTTAATCTTTAATTAAAAAAAATAATTTATGCAGTCAAATATCATGGTTGACTGATTATGTGATAGTGATGCTAACAGTTTGATAATTTGTCTCATCATTTCAAAAGATTAAATAGTTTACTACTAAAAAATTTATAAGTTTTACCACACTTAGTTGTCTTAAACTAACAATTTTATTGTCAATGTTATGTCATTAACAAGGTAGAAAGATTAGTAAGGACTATTATTCTAGGCCAATTATGGCGTATCATAAATTTCAACTATTGGATTAACCTCAACTTTAGATGATTATATTGTATCATATACATTATGTATATTTTTATTTTCAAATCTGAATGACTTTGTTTGTGGGATTGCAGGATTTTGGAGAGATTTGGTCTTTATGGGGTTGGAACTGTTGGCCACTTGGAGAAGAAGAGGGTGTGTGGTGGTGAGGGTTTGATCACAGCAGGAGCATGGCAGTGACAATGAAATCGTGGTGGATAAAATTTTACAAAATTGATTAATACAGTTTGTGTTGGTGTATGGTGAATTACCTGGTCCACCTAGAATCTGTGAATGAACTAAGTGTGATGCTATTTGACGGCAGAAAAAGATATTAGAAATTAAGAGTGTAAAATTCATAAAAGAAATTATGAATTGAAAAATGTTTAGAAAGGGAAAAATAAATAAAGAGGGGAAGGGAGTGACCTAATGCAATCGTGAATGCTTACCAAGAGTTGCATTTATGAAATGATGATAGTCTCCCACATAAAATAAGATGTGTTGTGTTGTGGGTCAGTGTCCCCATTTCTTCTTCAAGTCAAAACGCACACAACATAACCTTTCTTACATCAAATTAAACAACCAAACCAATCCCTTTGTTTTTTTTCTCACTGTCTCTCTCTCTCCCAGATCTACCATTTGCTTCCCTTTCCTACAGCAACTTAACAATCCTCACTTTACACTCCTTTCTTTTTTTTTTCTTCCCCTACCACCTTGCTTTATACTTTCTTAAAAAGAACATGGGTTTCGCTTTTACAATATTAATTAACAAGACTAAAATTAAAGTATATTTGATAATAGCATTTCTTTTCAATCAACTGTCAATTTAGCAAACTCTGTAGTATCAATCAATAACCCGTGTCTTTCGTACCATTCAAAATATATTTTCTTCTATCAAACTCAGTATTATCATGAAAAATTAAAACTTTTCTACTTGCTTTTCTGCAAAGCGAAATTAAACCCGGTTTTGATTGAATGATCAGCTTTGCCCATAAATGCATTAAAAAATTATCATTATGGTACTCTAGATTAATTACTATCAATGTAATAAATTTATTACACTTATTAATAAATTTATTACATGCGAAACTATTAAATCACAGAAAAAATCATTATATTGAACATAAATATTCATTTAGTAAATTTGTTAAAATGAATAGTTAAAACCATATTAGATATACGTGTTAATCAAGTACAAAAAAAATGATGGTTAATGTTAAGAAGAGGCATAAGGGATGATGTGGGGCCTGGATTAATTGGGTACTATTTCCCACAAGATGCGTGTAATTTTTGTATGAAGGGATAACATGATTAGGGGGAAACATTTGCTGTAGAAGATTAATTAGGATCCTTTTTAGGTAGCTTCCTAGTTCCCCCACTTTTTCTTCTGTTCACCGCAGATAATTAATACAGGTTAATCTATCAGAGTTACATTACTATTGTTTATTTACTGCTCGTCTTAATTACCAATAGAATTAATAAAACACGTCATGTTTTTAAATCATGGTTATTAAATACTTGTATTTGTTATATATTTCTGGAATTTTTTTTTACTATTGCTTGGCCTGGGGGGTAGTGTCACGAGTCACGATCGGATCAGTACAAAATCTGGTTGCTTATGCTTCATTCGTATTTGTTTCACAAGCAGAGTTAGTATTGGAAGCTGCGAGTGTTTGTGTGTGACAGAGAGAGATACATTACATAGAGAGAGATACATTACAGAGAGAAACCAAAGCAAAATCTAAAACCAGAGGGGATTGAGATAGAGAGAGAGAGAGAGAGAGAGAGAGAGAGAGAGAGAGAGAGAGAGAGAGAGAGAGAGAGAGAGAGAGAGAGAGAGAGAGAGATGTTGTGTTGTTTCTGTGAGTGGGTGTGTACCAAGCAACGAAAGTGCCCATAAAATTCACCCTGGTTTCTTGGGATTCTTAATTTTCATCTTCTTCTTCGCTTTCTTCCTCAAACATGGAGGAGGTACTCGTCATTGCTCCTTCCAAAGCTCTTCCTTTTCAGTGCGTTTGATCTGACGCCTCTCCCTAATGTTTGGCTCTTTCGTGTTGCTTCCTACACTGATCTAAACGGGATTTTGTTTTCCTTTCTCAATTTCAATTGGGGTACGTCAAATTGTTCACTTTCTTTTTGTTTTTCCTTTTTTTTTAATAATAAAGCGAGCTTCCGCTTTTGTATGACTCGTATCTGGGTTTCGATTGGGATAGCTAATGAAAGTGATTTTTTTTTCATTTTACGAAAATTACCATATACTATTTGTGATTCGGTTCTGGGTTGCGATTTGGTAAAACAATGACGTGATTTTTCTTTTCAAAAAGATAAAGGAGCTTGCGCTTTAATGAGAGTCTAGTTAATGTTGATGGAAGTAGCTGCAAGTGATTTAACTGTTGTGTTATCCACCAACCTATGCTCTTCACTACTTCAACTTTAACATCTTCGAATCTTGTTCTTTCCGAGTTCATACTTGTAATTGCCACTCAAGTTTTTCCTTTTATTTTTGTATGATTTAAATCTTTCGTTGGTACATATGCATTTCAATATTGGGTCTGTGATGGATCTGGTGGTGTGAATTTATTAACAGTCTACCTTTCCCCTATTCCCTTGTTTTTTATTCTCTGATAGGAAGTTTGTTTTGTTCATTCGCTGGATTGGTGTTTTAAATTGCTTCATTGTTCTATTTTAAATAAACACCATCATTTCCCTTTTTAATATTAGGTTTGTGCTTGCTGAAGTGGAGGGGGTTCACTAAATGATTTTCTTTATTCACATCGAATGATGCTATTGGTTTCTGGGTGTATTCATAGAGGCTTTGCACATTAAGCATCGAGCTTATTGGTTAGAGAATGTCCAGGCCTCTACACAGAGGGGTATCGGTTCGGATCCCTGAAAGGAACAATGACTCGTTGGATTCGCAATCCAAAGATAAAACAGAAAAGGAAGGTTTTGATAGAAGATTTTTCTCTGGTCACCCCTCACCCTTGAGGTCTACCTATAAGTTGCTTTTATCAGATAATTCAAATTCCAAATTAGGTATCAGTGACAGTGAGAATAGTTTATCATCTGATCCCTACATTATTGGCACTCCAAGAAATAGGTATAAGTTGGTTCTTCTTTTCTTGAAGTTTAGTTTAGTGTTTGTAGTTATTCTTGCTCTTGCGGGGTCTTTTTGGTGGACAATCTCAATTTCAACTGCGTCAAGGGGTCACATTTACCATGGTTATAGAAGACTCCATGAGCAACTTGTATCGGACCTGTTGGATATAGGGGAGATATCTTATGCTCCCTCAAGGCTTAAAGACTTGGAATTCTGTTCTCAGGAGTTTGAAAATAATGTTCCTTGCTTTAACATTTCTGACAATCTAGCTCTCGGTTTTTCTGATGGCAATGAGTTTGACCGGCAATGCGGCCATGAGCTCAGGCAAAATTGTTTATCACTATCACCACCAAATTATAAAATTCCTCTTAGGTGGCCTACCGGAAGGGATATTATCTGGGTTGCTAATGTTAAAATCACTGCACAGGAGGTTCTTTCTTCTGGAAGCTTGACCAAAAGGTGAGCAGGCGATATATGTTTTTCTTACTTGCTGTCATACTTTTAGCTATTGCTTCATCTTAAAGTTTTCATGTATTTTATTTGGTTACAGGATGATGATGCTTGATGAAGAGCAAATTTCCTTTCGTTCAGCGTCTCATATGTTTGATGGTGTTGAAGACTATTCACATCAAATCGCAGAAATGATTGGGCTCAGAAATGAATCTAACTTCATTCAAGCAGGGGTAAATGAATATTTATTCTCCATTGGAAATGGTGTAATTTAGGATGCGTTAGTTCGTTTTTTGTGGTGTCTCTTCAATTATAATCATATTCCACTAATTCAGTGAACTTTAGTTATAAAATTGAACGCATAATTAAACTCATCTTAATTTTGATAAATGGGTGACTATCTGCATTGACCTAGTTCACTGTTACTCTAATATTATAGTACTAATATTTAAATTGATATCATTATTATTAATTATCTTGAACTTATTTTGTTCAAACAATGAATGAAAATCCAATATTCTCCCTTTTGCTTGAAGTGTTAACCTTATTTATATCTGAACTCTTCTATTAGCATCCACCTTACACTACAAAGATACATTTGTTTGTCTTTAAATTCCATCCCATGGGATTATGGAATAAATTTCGTGACATCTTTGGCTAAGCAGCATCTCCTCATCTACTTGATGGGTACTTATAATCATAGTATTTTTCTGCATTTAAAGGGTTTTGTGATCTACTTTCTTATAGGTTATGATGGTAGTGAATGTGAACTTAATTCTTAAGTTTGATTATAATATTCCCTTGATTGAAAATGTTGGGATTCTAAATATACAGGTTAGAACCATCCTGGATATTGACTGTGGTTACGGTAGCTTTGGAGCACACCTCTTTCAGAGTCAGCTTTTAACTATGTGCATTGCAAGCTATGAACCTTCTGGCAGTCAAGTTCAGCTTACACTTGAGAGGGGTCTTCCTGCTATGGTTGCTTCTTTCAATTCAAAACAGTTGCCATATCCATCTCTCTCCTTCGACATGTTGCATTGTGCCAGATGCAGCATTGATTGGGACCAAAAAGGTATCTTTGAAAACCTACCTATTACTACTTTCTATAAGTTCAATGTAATTCTATCATTTTGTGTATTTATTTGGCAACTGCAAAGAAGATGTTGGGTTATGATAGTCAGTGGAATGAGAAATTAGATAACAGAAAAAAAGAAAAAAAAAATCATTCTTATGGACTTATAGTACTTATTGTTAGGGAAGTCTTTCGGCGCTTGTTTCAACTCTCAGATAACAATACAATTTATATATCTGTTGAGTCACTTCGTATAATGTCAGTAAAATCTAACATTTATTAATTCTGTTTCTTCAAGTTATACTTTTCCATTTTTACATATTCAGGAATTGAACATTGAGGGCTGGTTGTCTCTTATGATATTGCATTGTTTCACAAGTGAGCTTAGACTATCCATCAATACTTTTCGAACCAAGGAAAATATTAACTGTTGACAGTCATATAACATTTATGGTTATCTTCCTAATATGCTTCTACATGGATTTTCCCATTTCAATCTAAGTAATTTTTTTAATTGCAATTTATTCATTCTTAGATTCTTTAATTTATTATTTTTGAAATTTTGGATACAATCCATATGTTGATTTATGTCAACTGGCTGTTTCCTCTGGTGTTGTATTTTTACCCCTATCTATGCCTACATCAATGTTCGGGAACCAAAAAGAAATAACGATAGTTAGTTATCTGGCCTATTATTGTCTTTCTGGTTGTTCCTACTATTTCAATATGTTTTTCCCATTTTGATTTAAATTATCACTCTATCCATTTATGTCGCTTTGCACTGAAAATATTCCATGAGATGCCTATAAAGTCCCATCACACATTCCTTTTTTATTGCGTAATTCTACTTTTGGACTGCAGAATTATTTGGGGGGTGGGGGTCTATGCTTTACATTTAGGGGAAAAAAATATTTGGTTCTTTGTTATAGGAAATTTCCCAAAGTTAAATGTCTGTCTGAATGTTCTACCTTAAAGTAGCTTATTGATTTTCTTCTGCCAAACTACAAGCTAATCATTGTGCTTAAAATGTTCTTTTTCTTTTAAGTATTATAAAATATTTACGCAAAATCCATTAGATTAGAATTATTATATAATATGACTCCCATCCTCTAACTGCAGACCTACTAATAGCAAACTATGCCCATAGCTTCTATGTTTATTTTCCTAGTCATTGAATTTTCCGACAAACTGGAGTTGACTTGCTGATGTATCATCACATGTCTGCATGAATTTCATCCATCAAGCTGCCTCTATTTCATATTATTATTCCCTTTTCAAAATTTACACTCAAGAATCTGAGAATTTAGTTCTAATCTTTAAAATCTTGGCCTTAATTTTTCTGCAATTAGTAATGGTATAGTATCTTGTGGTAAGTGAGGTGAATTCATTGAACATCTGGACTCTGCTTAATCTTATTAACATTTATATTCCATGGCATAGATGGCATTCTCATGATTGAAGCTGATAGACTTTTAAGGCCCGGGGGCTACTTTGTCTGGACTTCACCTCTTACAAATGCTCGTGACAAAGGCAGTCAGAATAGATGGAAGTTCATACAAAGTTTTGCTGAAAATCTTTGCTGGCATATGATGTCACAGCAAGATGAAACTGTAGTATGGAAGAAAACTAATACAAAGAATTGCTATAGTTCAAGGTAGCACTGCTGTTTCATGTATTGATAAAAATATTTAACACTTCGTATATCCTGCGAAGAAATTTCTAGTAACCAGTATCTGTTTTATATGAATATGAATTTGTACACTGTATAAAATTTTATAAATGTCCCTAATACTTGGCATTTCCTGTCTGTTGGATTTCCAGAAAGAATAGTTCTCCCTCTCCTTTATGTGGCAGAGGCTATGATGTGGAGTCTCCTTATTATCGAGAACTGCAAAACTGCATAGGAGGAACACATAGCAGCCGTTGGATTTCTGTTGAAAAGAGGGAAAATTGGCCTTCCAGAGATCACTTGAACAAGAAGGAGCTTGAAAACTTTGGTAATTGTTATATTCTTTAACATTTATTTGTACATTTCTCTTAACAGAAGGATTTCACTGTACTGTATCACTGAAGGAAATCTGCTATCCGGTAGGTTATCTTAATATGTATATATTTACTTGCGTTAGGGTTGCAATCTGATGAATTTGCTGAGGACTCTGAAAGCTGGAGAGTATCAGTCCGTAATTATTGGTCTCTTCTGTCACCTTTAATATTTTCTGATCATCCAAAGAGACCAGGTGATGAGGACCCTCCGCCACCTTATAACATGCTAAGAAATGTGCTAGACATGAATGCTCATTTTGGGGGTTTTAATTCTGCACTGTTGCAAGCTGGAAAATCCGTATGGGTAATGAATGTGGTACCTTTGGGTGGACCCAACTATCTTCCCTTGATCCAGGACCGAGGTTATGTTGGCGTTATGCATGACTGGTATTTTAACCACCTTTCTCTTATTTTAGAATTGCATGATTCTTTATTTGTCCTTTTTTGTTTGGCTGCATATAAATTCTCAGCCATCTGCTAAAAAGCTGTCATCCTTGCCTTTTTTTTTTTTCAATTTTGTTTTAACGTCTTGATACCTTCCAAATATATGGAACTATTAATTTCGTTATGTAAAATATAACCATTAAGGCCTTGAACTAGGTGTGTACTTGTTAGGCCCTAGATATTTCACACAAAAGTTTTATTGATAACGATTGATAGAACCAAGGAATTAGAGTACAAACCCGCAAAACGCAGGCCTAAGCCCTAACTTAGAGTTCTCACTTTCAAACATACATTTAAACTGCCATATATCACTAACACATATATAACTGTCTAATACGATAAATGACCAGTAATATAGTTATGACACACACGACTGATAAAATAACTGTCATCCACAAACATAATGACCCCTCTAAACTAATATCTTTCAGTTACTTAATTTTTCCTTCTGACAAACTTTCCAAGGCTTTGATGCCTTGTACTGCCCTATCCGAACTTATTTAAGTTCTGGTGGGGAAGATATAACATTTGCAATTAGATCTGAATATTCTCTATGTTTTTAGTTTTGTTTGATGTAAAATAATAGGTAAATCAAATGTCTGACTTTTCTCAAAACCAATATGGTAATACAACAACAAAAGCCTTATCTCATTCTATAAAATTGACTACAAGAACCAACGACGTTATTGGGTTTGGTTAAAGATAAAATCGTTTGGGTTTGGTTACAAGAACCAACACTAGCTTATTTTCTGTCATTTTTGTGGTGTCACACCAATATTTCCTTATATAAAGAATCATTTTGTATCCCGTCCTTTTGCGTGATCACATGATCATCTTAGTATTTGAAATATTGATCCCAGAAGTTTGAGCTTCAAAACTTGTGGAATGACATCTTCTCCCATTTTTACTTCCCAAGCTTGTATCAATCAAGAACTAGTTCTACCTATAAAGCCTAAGATGCTAGGGGAGAGCAGCTGAATGCTTTATATTCCCTTAATGACAAAGCTATTCGGGCTTAAGCATGAACAGTGAACAACCTTATACCACTCAATGCGAAAATTAAATTAAATTGTGAATAGGAGCAGTAAGGATTGAATTCATAGCACTTACAGACCATTTGAAGGACCAGACTCATCTTAAAACTTAAGCTTTTAAACGGAGCCCTAGGAATGATTTTATATCTTTAAACTCTATCAAATGCCAAAGTTTTGCAGATTAAATTAAATATTCTGAACTTATCTTCTTTTTGAAAAGGCCAACATTAGTTTGTTTTGAAACTTTCGATTATGATTTTCTGAACAATTGCTGCCACTTATATATATCTTACAATTTTGATCTTCTGTGGTTTCTAGGTGTGAGGCCTTTCCAACGTACCCTAGAACCTATGACTTGGTGCATGCAGCAGGACTTTTATCCCTTGAATTTTCTCAGCAGCGCAGCTGTACGATGCTTGGCATGTTCATTGAAATTGACAGGTTACTCCGGCCAGAGGTATGTAAATATACTCTGGGCTTTAACTTTTCATTTGTGGTCCTTTACCTTTCATTTGTTACTCACTTCATCTGATGTTATGAGGTATAAATATATAAGCTATGTAACATACGTGAAGCCGTTTTTATTCTACACTTGATGGAGTGAGGATAAACTTCTTAAAACCTTAGCTAAACACTTAAAAGCAAGGAGTCTCTAGATTTCACTTGGTTGAGTTTTATTGTCATGAAGTAATGTAATATATTCTGTTTCTTTATTTAGTTAAGCATAAAGGTCTAGATTTGAACATATAATCTATATTACTAACAGGATAATAAATACTGGATATTAATTTCGTGAGATTTACCGCCATATTTTGTGATTTATGGCCGTATTTTTGTAGCTTTCAGTTTCCCTGCCTTTTTTAAACCGCGTTTAGGCTTTCCTTTTTTGATCAATGACGCTAGTTTAAAATTTTACGCTCATCATGATATTGAACATAAGTAGGGTATGCATCGCCGTTGTGTAGTTTTTTCAGGTTCCATTTGAGATGCATTTGAAGAAGCTGAAATTTTATTTTTTTATTTATGTTTTTAAAGCATAAAGCTGAAATGCATTGTTCTACAAGGGAAAATAGAAAAATGTTAGATTTGCAGGAGGCTCTCACCAGAGAGCTACTTTCTTTTGAATGGATTGATATATTTTTAGGCCATTTAATATGGTGAAAATTGGTGATATGTGCAGGGTTGGATTATAATTCGTGACGCAGGTCCTTTAATAGAGTCTGCCAGAGCTCTAACAACAACGCTAAAGTGGGATGCGAGAGTTGTAGAAATTGAAAGCGACAGCGATCAGAGACTCCTGATCTGTCAGAAACCTTTCTTTAAGAAACAGGCAAATATTGATTCATTGAAGTCCAGAGGAAATTAGACGATAATATTCATATATTCATTTTCATAATGTTCATTTATTATCATAATGCTCCGCCATAGAAAGTGGGGATTGAAAATTTTGGACAGAGAGGAAAAAAAAAACATAGAGGAAAGAGTGAATTCTCGTCGATGATACCACCACAACTCCTATGTAGCCGTAAGGCAGAAACATAGGGCCTTGTAATTATCAAACGAGGAGCAGAGCAGCGCAGAGGAGAGCGGATGAAGAAGTATACTGGTAGATTTCATTTTTCATGTGATGTCTGATTACAGTTACACACATGATGATTTAAGATTGGCAAGATGAATGATGATAGAATAAGTTATATTTATGTTTGCTGTCGTGTATAAAATGCTCAGAAGTTAATTCCCCCATATTCCTATACAATTTTTTTTCTGCTCTCATTTCTTACCTTCTTCTACGTCTCCTGTAACGCCCCAGCCAAACTATATTTTCATAAATCTTGTCCATATTTTTAACGACTTTGTTTTGAATCATGCAATATGGGAAAGCGCGTGTGGAAGGTGCTATCTGCCTCTTCGGTTAAGTTTTATAAACGCACGTCTTTGGATCCTTTTACATGAAAAAAAAAAATACATTCTTTACATTATATAAACTAATGTTAGACTAATTGGAATTTTAAGAATAATATATAAATAAATAAAATTATAATAAATATCTTCTTAATGTTTCTTTCCCTTATATTTTTCAACAAATAATCTTTGTAAATCATTAAATTTTCAAACAAACAAATAGATTTAACATATTTGCTTACTATTCAAATCAGATATATTGTTTAGTTAAATTTTTCTCACACATTGAAAAATAATAAATCATTTAATTAATACAATTTTTTTTTACTAAAATATCTGTACATTTTTTTCTATTTCATTCTTCCTAATTGTTGTCGATTTAAACAAAAAATAATTACATTTTTCTATAAGCACATCTAACACTGTGTCTTTATGAAGACACGAGAGAGAAACAAGGAGTATCTTCATTGAAAATTTCGTAAAAGAGTTTCATTTTAAAAAAATATTATTTTAATGTGAATATAAACAGATATTTTCTTCAATTTTAAGTGACTCATGTTTATAAAAATTATATTAAAATAATAATTTAGTTGGTAAAACTATTGTGAAAAAAAACTCCCATTGAAAGGGCTCTATAAATTTTTCTCACATACAACCACAAAAATAATTAGATTAGTGTGAATATTTATTGAAATAAAATTGTATTAAAAAAATAATAATAAACTTAAAAGAATAAAAATGTTAAATGATGCACAGAATATGTGTTATACAATAATTAGAGTAAAAAACATTTCGTAAACTTTCTTATCAAATCCGACCTTAGCTCAGTTGGTAGAGCGGAGGACTGTAGTTGTTAACAGATAATCCTTAGGTCGCTGGTTCGAATCCGGCAGGTCGGAATTATTTTTTTTTTTCAATCACTTGATTTTCGATCATCTAATCACCGTTAATCATCATTAAGATATATAAAACCGTTGATGATGGTTGAATCTCGTCTCAATTCATGGCTTGGCGCTTCTTCCTCTCCACCATCAAATCTTCTAAAACCCTAAACCCTAACCCCTTCTTCTACACAGCCCCATTCTCCACCTCCTTCCTCGTTACCAAAACCCCCAAAAAGTTCAAGAAAAAACGCAAGCCCAAGCCCAGCCCGCGAACCACCCCGGTCCAGACCCAGCCCAACCGCATCCCCTCTCTCGAGCGCATTCTCCACCGCGACGCCCTCCTCCGCTTCGTCACGCGCTCCAAGCAGTTCCTCTCGGTCCAGCCAGAGCATGTCCTCCGCCTCGACGATGCCGGCAAGCTCCACCGCGAGCTCGGGTTCCCGCGCGGCCGCAAGGTCTCTCGCTTCCTCCAGCACCACCCCCTTCTCTTCCAAACCTACCGCCACACCGACGGCAAGTCCTGGCTTGGCTTCACCGACCTCATGGAAGAGCTTCTCGCGGAGGAGCACTCCCTCATGGACGCAATGGAACTGGACCGCGTCGAGAAGGTTCGCAAACTCCTCATGATGTCCGCGCGCAACCGCATCCCCCTCAGCAAAATTCACCACTGCAGAACTCTCTTCGGCATCCCCGACGATTTCCGCGACAGGGTCTCCAAATACCCTGACGTTTTCAAAATCGCGGTTGACGACGACGGCAAGAGGGTGCTCGAGTTGGTGAAGTGGGACCCACTTCTCGCAGTGAGTGCGCTTGAGAGGGAGTTCGTTGTTGACGAGGATTCCGCCAAGCGGAAGTTTAGGTTTCCGGTGAAGTATGGGAAGGATTTGGATTTGGAATTGGATGATAATAGGAAGCTTGATTTGCTGAACGCGCTTCCTTTGGTGTCTCCCTATTCGGATGGGCATAGGTTTGATGTGTGGACATTGCAGGCGGAGAAGTATAGGGTTGGGGTGATTCATGAGTTCTTGAGCTTGACGTTGGAGAAGAGGGCGTCCATTCATCACCTTGTGGAGTTTAAGGAGGAGTTTAGTTTGACCAAGCACACTTATCAGATGCTGCGGAAGCAGCCACGAGCGTTTTACTTGGCCGGAACTGAGATGAATTGGGCGGTGTTTCTGAAGGATGCGTATGATGAGAATGGGGTTTTGATTGATAAGGACCCCCAGGTGGTGTTTAATGAAAAGCTTTATAAGTATGCTCAGGTGGACCAAATGGAACCTGATCTTGATGTGGAAGAGCAGCATTTGACTTGATTTTTTTCAGTTACTTGTGTTGTGTTTTCCGGGTAGAGAAATTTGTGGAGAGTGAGGACAATGAAATTTGTTTGGAAGTTAAGAAAAGAAAGACTGATTGGAATTCGTAGCTCTTCAATCTAAGGGTGCTCTTAAACAGAAATCAAATGGCTTTCTGATAATGCAATGCAAAAAGATTAAAAGAGTTTCTTTTGATAATTCAATCTAGTGATTGCTTTCACGGGTCTTCTTTGACTCCAAGGAAGGTGATTTTATCTGAATATGCGAGGTTCCATAGTTTCAACTTTCTATCTGAGCATGAGGTTCCGTAGCTTTGTAGTGTAATTCTTCTTTATTTATTAAAATAAAATAAACACTAGCAATAGTTTCTCAGTTATTGATTGGAATTTGTTAGAAGTTATAAAATTTGATAGCTTTGATTTCTTATTTCGAGACTCTATTATCTCCTTATTTAAATGTGAGAACCAAGAGTGTAGTGTGCTATAACATTCCTTGCAAAATGAATATTTTTGCAATATATCTATCGCCAGTTGGTCCATCTTCTGAAATTGATATCTGTGTCCCAGATTCCACCGCCCCCCAAATAGTTCCGAAGCAAAAATACTTCAGTACAGGTGTGTAAAGTAGCAGTGTTTCATTTAGTAACAATAAAAGTCGATGTTGCTTAGGAAGTTATTTACTATTGCATGCGTAACCGTGTGTACCCAACAACCACTGGTGTTGCACAGGTAGACGTAGACTACAAATCACAAATAGTACCTGGAAACTGATTAATTTAATGGAGGATGATGATATATATACACCTAAAATTTTCAAAACGTTCATCAAACACCTTTCAAAATATATATTTACTATTTTTTTAATAATTTTTTTTCAGAACAGTACTTTTTCCTTAATAAAATAATATTAAAATTTGATGTCTAATTAATGTTAAAGTATTTGAGGGTGTATATTTATGATTTGTGTTTAAGGGATGAGGACTAGTCTATCAATGAAACCCATTTCGAAACTACTATGGAAATCTTCAGCAAGCTAGTGGTCAACAAAATCCAAAAGAACTGCTAGGAACCTATCTTCGTTTTCAGCTGTTGTTATATTTATATATTTATTATTACAGACATCTCTGTTGAAAAACGTGGCACTAGAGAAGTACTACGTTTATCAGCAACCGCGAAAATCCTCTTGCAAGTTTCAAATTGTGGAATTAAAATACGATCCTTGTGAAGAGCAGTAGCCTAAAACTTAAGAGAAATTCTGTAAAGCTAACTTGATATTTATGGATCTCCATTCAAATGATCCAACGGATCATAACTTGGCTATTCAGAATCAATGTTGCTTTCGGGAAACTACCAAACTTTTTCAGATGCTACTAGCAGATTTGAGAAATTAAAACAGATTTCGCGAAAATTTGATTATCTAGTTTCATGGAACATTTACAGTTACTCCGAAACCTTAACAAAATCTCAATTTCAATTCTAATTTTTTTACATCCAACATTGATTACTACTAATGACAATGAGTGAGGAAATTTTAAAAATGTTCAAACTGAGTGTGACCTTGCCAAAAGATAAAAAGCGCAGCAGAAAAACTTTTCCAAAATGAAAATCCATAAATTTTCATATCTTCATTATTCTTTTTAAGTATATCGGGAAACCAGCCAGACGATGTAGACTGTATTACATCCAAGTCTTAAACCAAGAGACTGTCATGACTAAAGCAGTCTCCTATATGGTATTAACAAACACCCATGATAACTAACAAGCTGAAACATACACAGCAACAATCACAACCAAGGCTTATTCCACAGGGTGGGTTACAGGTGGAAGCAAATATTGGCATAAACAAGTTTGAAAATTACTGCTCCACTTTATCAAGTCTTAGAAATAGACTGATAAATTGCACCTTTTACAGAAACTAATGATGCTTAGTTCGGCTCCTTGACCTGCTCCTGCTTTTGTGAGAACCACTGGCAATGCTTCTTTGCACAGTGGAGGAACTTGACCCTCCTTGGCCACCACCTTTCTTTAGTGCTCTTCTGTAGGAGCTGTGGCCGCTGTGGCCGCTGTTCCCCAGTGCAGCTTTGGCAACACTATCAGTGAGTATTTCTCGTCCCCTTTGAGGCTTGATAGATTGCTTGTTCAGGTACGCAAGCTTTGGAAGAAGACTACTAAGTGCTTTGCGCAACTGATCATCGCTGATGTTGCTTTGAATTGGATTTCCTAGCAGATTCAAGGCCTGAAATGAGTTGAAGTTAGCCACTAGCTGACCTAATGCTTTTGTTGTTGCGATCTTGTTAAAGCTCAAGTCCAGAACTGTTAGCTTCAGTAACCTGTGTAGCCCCTCAACATCACTAATCTTGTTTCCAGCAAGATATAGCTCTTTGATTAGGGTACAATTTGATAAACCTGATAAAAACACAATGGATAATTTTCTTACAGAGAATACTGCAGAAGGTACAAATTCGAGAAGTGACAACCTTCATTGAGCATCAAGCAATATAAAACTAACCTTGTCCAATTCTTGAGATGCGATTATAGCTTAAATCAAGTACCCGCAGCCGGGTTAGTTCTCTGAGGCCCTCAATAGTGCTGATTTTGTTTCTTGACAGATTCAATATATGAATACCCTTTGGGAGAAATCCAGCTGTGATGTGAACTACAAATCAATGATAAGGAGAGCCAATCAGTTTAGTTAGTATCATTATTATTACGATTAACTAATGTTATATTAAGGATAACTTTTCTCTCAGACAAGCATACCTATAAGATTATTTGACAAATTGACAGACCGGAGACTGAAGAAGTGTGAAAGAGAGGGGATGGCTTTTATACCAATCCCTGAAATATGAGCTGCAGTTGAGGCTGGGTTCAGGGACTGGACCACACTATTGGCATTCAATATCTCCTTTGAAAGATTGGCATCTGGATGTCGAATCAACTGACTTCTTGCCATTGATCTACCGTCATCTGGAGAAGGTGGGAAGGCAACGCTTCCAGTGTTGTCGTCATCAAAATCATCCTCAGGAGGTGGCTGCTGAATCTCAAGATCTTTCACCCACTCATCCACTCTGCTAAGCGAGGATGATTCTGTTGAGAAAGCCACCCATTGATTTTGTGGCCAAAAACCAAAATTCTCTTTCTGAAATCTGCTCCACCTTTGGTTATCAGTATTTTGGTCATCACAGCTTTTCTGAAAGTATTCCCCAAAAGATGAGGTTGGTGAGGGTGATTCTTCATGTATCAATGCCTTGCCTTGTTTTGGTTCAAGGGTGTCTGAGGAGTACCCACATTGACTACTTAAAGCAGCAATTGCTGGATTTATTTGTGTTGATTTGCTTAACTGAGATCTATGTATATTTCTGTGGCTCCAGAGGAACAACTTCCACCACAATCTTTTACTTCTAGAAGGGAGAACTTGACTTGAGGAATGCCTTTTCAACATCACTCTATCAGCACTGCAGTGAGTCATCACAGACCTGGGGCTTTCTAGATTAATCATCTGATATGTTGATAATCCCTGCAAATCCTCAAAAGACTGTGACTTAGAAGATGGAAAGAGATGAGAAGTCTTCCTAAGTACATCCCTTCTTTCCAGGTCAGAACAAGATCTCTTGAGCTTTGGAGAAGCCCAAAAGTAAGTCTTGCCCATCCCAGGATCACTGACATGTCCACTTTGGATGATATCATCACTCTTTTTGCTGTATTTATGGTCTCTGTCTTTGAATTGAATGTTAGCTTGGTCTTCATACAAACTGGGGTATTTTATCTCTTCATTTAATGGATCATATCTTCCTTTGCTTGCAGCAGCTTGGTGGACTTGAAGATTAAAATCCGAGAGCTCCCTCTTGATGGAAGGAGACTCCTCATGCTCATCTTCCCCTTCATAAGCTTCCTCCACTTCAGTCTTAACAGGACTCTCAAGATTCATAACCCTCACATTTGCCCTTGAATTCTTCTGCACACCAAAGGGTACTGTGACATCAAGGGTGGCCAGCTTCAAATCACGACTCTCTGATGAATTCTTCAGGTGCTGTTTTCCACCAAGTTGAGCTTTAAGGTCCCCTGTTGAAGACCCTTCAGCAGTACCCTGCATATGGAAACAAAGCAGGTAAGATACATGGTTTACACCACAAGAAGCAGGTAGACTGAAAAATATTTTCTCATCTCTTTTTCTGTTTTCCAGTCCTAACTCAAGGATCTAAGTCATCTAAAGTGGTGCTGCATGTGGGAGGCATGAGCTTAGTGTAGATATATTTTGTTTTTATTACTGAAAATAATTTTGAAAATAGAAAACACACCTAATATAGTTTTTTAAAATAGAAATCAAGCACACCCAATAAAAGTACATATTTCTTACCTTGTTTTTCTCATTCTTTCCAGTAAAAAAAGGGAGACACCTGCACAAGGCCATGGCAGAAGATAAAGCTTGTTCCAAATCCTTTTTTTTAATGTTATTCAATCTTCTTTGCGCATTCAAACTTCGTACTATTCAGATAAGCCTATTGCCTCTCACATCTCGTCTGAGTCAGTTATACGATAGCGGTAACATCGAACCAAGAGTGAGTTAGAAGTTAGCCATAATCGACAGGAAGACGCAGGACAAGAGATAAGAGCCTGTTCACACAAAACTGCGAACCACATAAGGAAGAACCAACACCTACTGCTGGTGAAAATATGGCTAGAGAGTTGGCCAGAGTTGTAGTATATGACGCAACTCCTCAAAGCTCCACGAATATTTATCTCTGGAAATAGACCTACGTAGAGAAGAAAACCAACCAACCATTCAAAAATTCAAATAAACAATATATGCCAACCAAGTAAAACTTGCAGTACAAGAATAAATTCTTTGAAAAAAAAATTATATACGACATCTTGAGCTTGCAGCCCATACTCATGCTGCATCTATCAAATAAGAATATATACTGATTTAAGGGTATGCTAGGAATTCAAGAATCTGGGCAAAACATAAACAGCAGACACATGGCGATAGTATGAGTCAGAGGGAACATGAACTAACTGACCAAAACAAAAAACACCTCGTGACTGTAACACAAAAAAACGCCCATAAAGGGGAACAATTTGTGGTCAAGAAACGAACCTTCTGAAGGGATGGTAATTCGGGCCCAAGATCTATTGTGGCTTAGCTGATAACTGTGAAACGAACATACTTGTGTTGTGTTGTGTGGGAAATGAAACGAGTATAATAAGAGGTTGTGTGTAGGAATGTAGTTGTTGTGGTGGTGAGAGAGAGAGATTATTATTATATGGTGGGAGAAGGTAGAATTTGTTCTGAAAAAACAATGAGAGAGAAACGCGCATTCCACACGGTGTCTTCGGACATCAGTGTTTATGCCATTCGTAAGGCCACCCTTACGAGGTTGTGACCATGGCTTGGCCACTGCATGTGCCTCGTCACAACCAAATGCGACAGCTCTATATATATATATATATATATATATATATAAACATGACTCACTATATAGTGAATATACGACTAATGATAAAAAAATTTCGTCAATAAATTTATTCATTTTTATCAATAATAAGTTATTGTAACTTTTAATGAAAAATTATTAGATTATTCTTAGAGTATCTTCAACAGCTTTTATTTATAAGAGTCTTTTTAGTAATAAAATATTATTTTAATATATTTTTTAATAAAAAAAGTTTAATAATAGTTTAATTAATAAAAAGTTATTGTAATAAACTTTGAGATGCTTCGAGAAACTTTAAATTAATTTATTTCTATCTGTTTATCTTTTAATTTTATAATCAATATTAGATATTCCTTATGACTTTTGAATTAATGATTTTTCTATTTCCATCCGTTTCTTCTATATGCCTAACTCATTTGAATTAAGAGAAAAAAACGCACTTTTCAAAAGAAGGAAAAAAACGGTTTAAGAAAATTTAAATTAATTCATTTCTATATGTTTATTTTTTAATTTCATAATTAAAATCATATATTCCTTAGAATTTTTGAATTATTATTTTGTTTACTTCCATTAATTTCTTTATATATATATATATATATGTATGTATATATACTGGGAATATAAATAATTAAAGGTCACAGTCGTTTTCGAGTAGCTCTTGCATCTGGCATTCCCCACCATAATTTTTTTTTTTAATTTTATTTTATAAGGCTTAGCTTCCCTTTATTCTATTCATAATCTATAACGACTCTCAATTATTTTTTTGTCTTTTTTTAACTTTAACAATGCCGTGCTTCATCGCATCGTTTTACAATGATTGTTTCCGAAAACTTAATTGTTTTTAACTTTTTTAAAATTCACTTTTCCTTTCTTTAATCTTCAAAATAATTATTCGAAAAAGGTTTATAATACTTTTTTTCATTTCAATCTATACATAAATTAGATTTCACAAGTAAAATAGTAAGATTTTTACTTTCTTAGTTTCTTGATTAAATATTTAAAAAATTATATTTTTTTAATTATTTTTATTTATTTCTATCATCTTTATTTGAAAATTTAACAAAACTTAAAAAAATTATAAGGCTAAAAATAATTGTTTATTAGTCAATGACACCTTAACTTTAAAGTTAAAATTAATTAATGAGATAATTAGGGTGTATAATTGTGTTTTATCTTTGAATTGTGAAGCATGATTGCAGATGCTGTTTTAAATATGTTATATATATCCAATTGGGTGGGTCTATGGATTAGAACGGAATACTGATTTCACTATGAAAGCAGGAAGGATAAGTGATGAACGCAATTCAATGATCATCACAAACACAAACCATTCATAATAATATGAATTATGTAGGAGGTTAAAATAGAACAACTTAGTATTCATAAAATGGAGAATAAATGGGGTAATCTTCTTATGGTTGATTCAAATTTTATATCATATTTTATCATCAAAATTTCATAAGGGTTTTAGGATTGATTAGTATGATTGATTCAAAGTAATTAAAATTCTATTAGGATGTCTCCAAATAAATAAAATTCTATTAAACTTTAGGAGTGTTCACGAAAGAAACAAAACTTTATTAAAATTGAAGTAAAATTTTGGAATTGTTCAACAAACAAAATTCTATTAAAATTTAGAAATTATCAAGTAAATTTTTTTTTATTAAAATATAAGGATCGTCAAACAAATAAATTTTTTATTAAAATTTAGGAATTGTCAAGCAAACAAAAATTTATTAAAATATACGGATTGTCAAGCAAAGAAACTTTTATTAAAGTTTAGGGATTACCAACCACACAAAATTTAAGAACACAATTTTATTAAAGTTTACGATTAGGAAACAAACAAATTCTATTAGAATTTAGAATTATCAAACAAATAAAATTCATATTTATCTATAATTTTTATAAATATTCATATATAAAAAAAATTTCAATCTCTTACCTCGATAATGTTATTTTTCAAAATCTTATGTTACCTACTATCCACTCGAGACTTTTTTTTCTCGAATCTACTTCTCGATTTTTTTTTTAAATATTAAAAAAAACATTAATAAAAAAATAGAAAATGTCTAATATTTATTTATATATATAAAAAAATTTAATTATTAAATCTAATTAATATTATTATCTTTTAAAATATTAATAATTTTACGTTATTTTCTAAAATATTAATAATTTTATATTATCTTTTAAATTATTAAAAATCTTATATTATCTTTTAAAATATTAATAATTTCACGTTATAATTTAAAATATTAATAATTACTTATTATTTATTTTTAATAATTTATTTTATTTTTTAAATGATAATTTATTTTTATAATTTTTTTAATCATTTTATTTTATTTTTAAATTTAATTAAATATTTTATTTAATTAAATAATTAAATTATATATTTTTTTAATGTATAAAATGTTTTTTTTTATGATTTTAGAAAAAAATGTTATTTTTTTTATGATTTTAAATTATGCTAAAGATTCACTAAAATTATGTGACAATTGAAAAAGCAGATGAGTCATTCTGATTTTTATGGAGGCTTTAGTGAGTGTAAGTTTGAAGTTGAAAATTAGAAGGAGAATATTAGGAAGTTGAATGATGTGGAGAAGTCTTTGTGCATTTCCCATTCAGGAAGCAAATTGAGCAGAAGTACAAGTCCACTACACCATGTCATGCATGCGCACCAATTGAGCACCAATTGAGCTTAGCTCGTCTTTGGAAGCTTCTTAGTTCTAATGAACTACCCAGCTACCTTGTTTTGTTCTTGATTAACGCTTAAGAAGTTGAGAATGTGGAAGATTAAGAAGAACCAATCAAAGCTGTGTCGTATCGTACTTAGGCACGCACAATCTTAACCCTTCTCTAGACTCTGGACCTAGTTGTTGCTGACGTGTGACACACAACAACGTACGGATTGATTGTCCTGTCGGATGCTGTGCTGGTGTCATCAAATTTGGTTTCTTATTTCTTCTGCTGAAAAGTTTTGTAGGAAGCTAGTAATGTAGTTATTCCCTTTTCAGTGCCACCAATGTTGTCTCTTGTTTTCCTTTGTCTCCTACCTTTCACCAGCCAATGCCATATTCCTTCCTTTGCTTAATTTCAAGTCATTAATTAAGTACAATTCTAATATCAAGTAAAGTAAATAACAGAAGAAGGAAATTAATGGTTTCAATAGGCAGAAAAGGAGTTAAGTATTAACATGTTTTTGTAATACATTTATTTAAAAAATAATAATTACAATATATCAGAAAAATATTGAGTAATTTAAAATAAATATCAATAGAATCTTAATTCATTAAAAGAAAAAGTTTAAGTATTAACTACTTATTTTTCAATTTGTTATAGATAAACAAAGAAATTAAGGTAAACTTTTACAAATAATACAAACTTTTAATAAAAATAAAGTTATTAAACAAAGTGAAATTTCTACCACGTTCTCTTATGAGTGAATTCTTCATGGTTAAGATTATGTCGAATATTATTTGTTGAATATTTCATGATTCTTATTTCAAAATTCCTTCCTGATTTGATTCTTAGTGCCATGTGAATTTGTCAATATCCTAATCTACATGTTGATAGATAATAATAAAGAAATATATATAGAATTGAAACATGCTATTATTTTTTAAAAATATATTTTATTCCCAATGCAAATATTTTTATATTTTTTGTAATATTTTAGTATTTGCTGTTAAAGGTTACTGTTAACTGATGATATAATAGTCAATTATCACGTAAACTATTATGAGGTTGTCACATCTATCTATATATATATATATATATTTTTTTTTTCATTTTCTTACAAGTTAGATAAGTGGTGGGCCAAACTAACCCACTAACCAACCCAAAGTAACAACAATCAACATGCCCAATCCACACAACCACACTCTCACAAGCCAAGCCCAATTCATATATTGAGTACACTTGTTTTTTTTAGAAAATATTAATTGTATTTTTAGAGAAATGATGGTATAAATTGTATAATTCTTAGATTCAACGTAAGACTCCATCATTGTAAGACTCCATCCTTGCATGAAAAGAGGAACATATATTCGCACGAAAACGAAAGTTGACGCACAGGAAATATTTGTATGAGGAAGAAAAGAGAACAACCAAAAAAGAGAGATGAAGATAACTTGCACTGTTATTATTACTCCTGTAAAAGTATTTAAAAAAGGGTATAAATACAGGAAGAAAAGGAGGGAGATGACTATTAGAGAAACAGAAAATTGTTGTAACAGTAAAATAGAAAGAGAAACAGGGATAAATAGAGGTGAATAGTGCCAGGAAGGAACTCATAAAATCATGCTTCTATCAGCCCCCCTCAAGCTGGGAATATATATTCAACATTCCCAGCTTGCGACAAAAGAATTTGAAGGTGCTAGGAGGAAGTGGTTTCGTCAAGATGTCTGCAGTTTGGAGATTGGAACTGACAGGAAGTAATTTGATCAATCCTTGATTAACTCTTTCACGAACAATGTGACAGTCGATGTCAGTCAATGTGTTTTGTACGTTCGTTAAAGACTTGGTTCGAAGCGATTTGAATGGCAGATTGATTGTCGCAATAGATGATTGCAGGAGATGTAAGATTAACGCAAAGATCATGAAGGAGATGTTCGAGCCACTGGATCTCACAGGTAGTGGCAGCTAGGGCACGATATTCGGCCTCTGATGATCTTCTGGAAACGGTAGTCTGCTTCTTTGAACGCCAGGAAACTATAGATTTACCTATGAAGATTGAATAGCCGGTTACGGATTTTCGAGTTTCTGGGCAGGTGGCCCAATCGGAATTGCTGAAAGCTTTAATTTGAGTGATATTGTTATTGGTGAAGAAAATCCCATGAGCAGGAGCAGTCTTTAAGTAACGAAGGATGCGAAAGGCAGCACGACGATGAGCAGTGGTAGGGGATGAAACAAATTGGCTCAAATGATTCACAGCATAAGTGATGTCTGAACGCGTGTTGGTGAGGTAAATCAATCTTCCGATAAGTCTTTTATACAAAGTGATTTCATTGTCATTGAGAGGAATATCATGATCAGTAGAGAATTTGGAAGTGGTGACCATTAGTGTGGGAGCAGGGGCGCAGTTGATCATGCCAGTTTCAGTGAGGAGGTCAAGGACGTATTTACGTTGAGATAGATGGATTCCAGACTTGTTGCGAGCAATTTCAAGACTTATGAAATATGTGAGATCGCCAAGATTTTTGATGTGGAATTCTTTGTCAAGAAGCTCACTTATGTGTTGAATTTCACAAGAATTGTTGCCAGTAAGAAGAATGTCATCCACATATATTAAGAGAGCAGTTGTAGTTTTGTCAGATATTTTTAAGAATAAAGAATTGTCAGCCATAGAATGAATGTAACCATGAGAATGTAAAAATGAGGATAGTTTCGTATACCATTGCCGACTAGATTGTCGGAGGCCATATATAGATTGCTGGAGTTTACATACTTGGTTTGGTGCAGTTGACTGTAAACCCGGTGGAAGCTGCATGAATACTTCTTCGTCGAGATCGCCATGGAGGAAGGCGTTATTGACATCCAGTTGTTTAAGTATCCACTGGTTAGCAGCAGCTAAGGCAAAGAGCAATCGGAGAGTTGTGAGCTTGGCTACAGGAGAAAAGGTGTGAAGAAAATCTAACCCTTCACATTGGGTGTAACCTTTAGCCACGAGTCTGGCTTTGTGTCTGGCAAGGGAGCCATCTGAATTACATTTAACTTTTTAAATCCACTTACACCCTATAGCAGATTTGTTAGGAGGTAAAGTAGTTAAAATCCAAGTATTATTAGCTTCAAGGGCAGTTAATTCTTCATGCATGGCCTGAATTCAGTGTGGTTCCTGAGAAGCTTCTCTGTAACTTGTTGGCTCTTTATTAGAACTGATGGATAATATAATATTGCAAAAAGATGGGGAGATAGATTCGTAAGGAATGAAAGCAGAAATATGATATTTATTTGAGAAAATAGTATTTGTTTGATAATCTTGCAGATATGAGGGTGTTCTTTTATTACGTTCAGACCTACGAATGGGAATGATATTATCAAAAATATTTTTATTATTCTGTATGGGTGGCACATCATCAAAGCTACTGTAATTATTATTATTAATAGGGAGAGAAATAGTTTCAGTGTTAGTTTCCTGGGTGTGGGTAGAAGGAAAATGATTTTCGTGGAAGACAACATTTCTGGATGCTTCAATTTTATGATTACTTAGATTGAGATAGACGTAACCTTTAGTGTTGGGTTTAAAACCCAGAAAAATACCTGGTGTGGCACGGGCGTCAGTTTGGTACGACGATTGGTGAGAGTATTAGTATAACACAAACAACCAAACACACGTAAATCAGAGATATCACAGATCTTGTTATGTAATTTTTCATAAGGGGAAATGTTATTTAAGAAAGGAGTAGGGATACGATTGATAAGGTGAACAGCATAAGGAACAGCAAAGCACCAAAACTTCATGCTGAGAGTGGATTGGAAAAGTAAGGCACGGGTGACGTTCATGATGTGCTGGTGTTTGCGCTCCACAATGCCATTTTATTGGGGAGTTTCAACACAGGTA
Source organism: Macrotyloma uniflorum (assembly GCA_016859785.1). Taxonomy (NCBI): domain Eukaryota; kingdom Viridiplantae; phylum Streptophyta; class Magnoliopsida; order Fabales; family Fabaceae; genus Macrotyloma; species Macrotyloma uniflorum. Next base: position 3,164,474 of record BDMB01000001.1, read on the forward strand.
GTTTGGTGAACTATGCCTTTGGTATTGAAAAAATCTGTCATTAGAAACTCAACTCCATTGTCAGTCCTGATAGTTTTTATTTTGCAATCAAATTGATTTTCATATTGGTGTATGAAATTGATTATGCATTTTCGTGTGTCAGATTTAGCATGCATAAGAATGATCCAAGTAAATCGAGTATAATCATCAACAATGGTCAAGAAATATCTGTGACCAAACATAGAATCAATAGGGCATGACCCCCAAATATCAATGTGCAACAATTCAAAAGCATTAGAGGTGCTGGAATCACTTAAAGAGAAAGTAGGTTTTCTTTGTTTAGCTTGGGGACATACATTGCAAACGAAATCTTTATTGTAAGAGATGTGAGGATAGTATGATTTCATGATTTTAAGTCTTTCAATTGAAGGATGTCCAAATCTAGAGTGCCAAAGATCAATAGATTTTTTAGTGCAGTGAGGTTCAACAGAAGCATAAAGAATAGATGGGTAGTTGTCAGCAGGCTTATCAAGAATGTAAAGACCATCATGCATTTTAACTAAACCAGTCTTCTCTTTGGATATCTTGTCCTGTAGGATACAATATGAGTTAGAAAATATAAATACATAATTTGATGTGGCAGTAAGTTTAGAAATGGAAATTATATTGAAATGAAATGCGGGTATGTATAGGACATTTTGCAGAAAGAGCTTATCATTGATTTTGACAGTACCAGCATGTGTGGCTATAGTGTGGTGACCAGTAGGGAGTTTAACATTAATAGGCTTGATGGATGTGTAAAAAGTGAACTCAGACAGAGAATTACATACATGGTCCGTGGCACCTGAATCGATAATCCAAGCAGAAGAATGAGATTTTGAGACTAGTGTATTACCTGGTGTAGAAGAATTTTGAGTGGTGATGGAACTAATCTGGTTTAATGGTGTTGGATTAGATGCACTGTTGTTATTTGAATTTTGTAAAAGGGACATAAGTGCCTGATATTGCTGAGTGGTGATCCGCACATCAGTGTCATCTTGATGTTTATTATTAGGAACATCTTTATCTTGGATATCTACATTATTGATTTGGACATTTTTCCCAGTATAGAAACGGTGGACGGGTGGGTAACCATGTTTATGAAAGCAAATCTCGATGGTGTGTCCAGGCTTCCTACAGTAAGAGCAAATCTTTTTATTTTTAAAATTCTTGCTGTCCAAGTTAGATGGAAAACCGTGCTTCTTGTAACATGTACTTTCATTGTGCCCTTTTCTGCTGCAATAGGAGCAACTTATTGGAGAAGAAATAACAGGGTTAGTGTTTCTAATACTGTTGATGAGGGAATTATTTCCGAATTGTCTCTCCTGCTGGACAACGAAGGAGAAGATTTTGGTGATGGGAGGAACATTATCCATAAGTAACACATGCGACTTAATGTTGCTATAATGCTCGTTTAAGCCACGTAAAAATTGCATAGCTTGGTCTTCTTGCTTCCTTTGTAGCATAGTCTTGATCATGGTGCAAGAACATCTGGGTTGACAGGTGCAGGTAGGGTCGGGACGAAAATTTTCCAGCTCGTCCCAAATGATTCTCATCTTGGTGAAATATTCTGAAATACTAAGGTCTCCTTGACTTAAAGATGCTGCCTCCAACTGTAAGTCAGAAATCCTAATGAGGTCACCTTGAGAATACCTTGTCTTCAAATCATCCCATATATCTACTGCCATATCCATCCATATTATACTTTGCCTGATGGAAGGGGATACAGAATGTATAATCCAAGAAGCCACCATATTATTGCATCTATTCCATGCATGATAGTTATTGTCAGTCTTTGCGGGTTGAAGAAGGTTGCCATTGATGAAATCAATCTTATTCTTGGCACTTAAGGCAGTGATCATAGATCTACTCCAAGAATGATAGTTGTTGGAGTCAAGAACGGGGGAGACCAAAGCAGTGGCAGGATTTTCACTAGGGTGAAGGTATAAGGAGCTATTTACATAATGTTCATCTGCCATGATGAAAAGAGAAAAAGTAAACAACAAAATGGACAAAAAAAAGAAGGGAGAGTGCGCAGTAGAGCTCTTCAAAAGAAAAGCTCTGATACCAACTTAGATTCAACGTAAGACTCCATCCTTGCATGAAGAGAGGAATAGATATTCGCACGAAAATGAAAGTTGACGCACAAAAAATATTTGTATGAGGAAGAAAAGAGAACCACCAAAAAAGAGAGATGAAGATAACTTACACTATTATTATTACTCCTATAAAAATATTTACAAAAGGATATAAATACATGAAGAAAAGGAGGGAGATGACTGTTAAAGAAACAAAAAAATTATTGTAACACTAAAATAGAAAGAGAAACAGGGATAATCAGAGGTGAATAGTGCCACGAAGGAACTGCATAAATAATGATAATAGAAATTCATTTATCGGTTACATCTTTGTATTTTTAGAAAAAATATTAATCGAAAATAATGGTAATTATTAATATATTTAAATAAAAAATAAACTTCGAGTATATTTTAAACTCGTCACATGTTACAAGTTATTCTCTTTCATATTTTTATTTTATTTTATTATTATATATATATATATATTTTTTTTTTCTTTTTATTTTACAATAATTCATAAATAGTGAACAAATATAAAGTCTAATAAATTCTTCTTATACTAACATTTGAAGATATTAATTATACTATAGATTTACGGTGGTTTGTTTTTTTATGAATAAAATTTATTTTTATTTTATAATTATAATAAAATAATAGTTTATTTAATTTAAAATATAATAATTAATTAGTTTTTCTTATTTTTAAATTAATTTTTTCTAAATTAATTTTTTTAAAATAATTCTTTTTATATTAAGAAGAATCAAAGATATTTTATTTTATATTAAAGAATTTTGTTCTTAAACTATTTATACTAATAAAAACTTAATTGATATTTTAAATATTTTAATAAAATATTTTAAAAATTTTAAAATTTAAAATTTATTTAAAATAAAATTTTATTTGGATAAAATTAATTTTATTTATACATTTTTTTTCATTATATTTTGAATTTTTATTTTGAATTTTTTTTAAAAAAAGAATTGAATTAGAGTTGTTGAAAATAATTGATTAATTTGAAAGTAATTTAGAAAGTAATTAAAAAAAACATAGAAGGAAAGAATTAAAAATATATAAATTACTCAAAAACAATTAAGTCCTTACAGTTTTGTTTTCTATTTTTTTGTTTTTTTAATGTGTAAAAATCTTTTTATAAATATGGGTAGTTTTTTTTTTTTTACTTTTGATATATATATATATATATATATATATTAAACTAAAATTATATTTTTAAAATATGATTTTTATATTTTTCAAAATTGAAATTATGGTTAAAAATATGACTTTCAAGTGAATTTTAATAAATGATTTTTCTCTTTCTCTTCTTATTTTTCTTTTTCTTCCTTATGTTTTAAAAACAAAAAAATATCTTTAAATTGTACTTAAATTCTCATCCACAATCCAATATAATTAAAATCTCATCTATTATCACATTTACCTTTCATTATCCTTTAAACCAACTTCAAGTCATGAGTAACAATCTTGCTAGTGACTTATAGTGTACATTTTCAAAAACAGTTTATCTAATAAATATCAAAAGACTATTTCTTTCTTTAACATCTTTTCTGTTTTTTTAACATATGTATTCTCAACATTAATAACATATGAAAGTTCCAAACACAAGTTAATTATAATATACTATTTTAATTTTTAAAAAAATTATCTAAAATTGAATTTGTGTTTTATTTTTTTTATAAAATTATGTTTCAAAAATATTATTTATTAATATTTATATATTTTTTAAAATTATCAATATACGTAAAATATTTTTTTTTATTATTTGTGTAAAAAAAGTTTGGTTATAAGATTAATATGAAAAAGTGATGGCAGTTAAAAAGAGGAAGAGGAATAGAATGAGGAATGAAAAATTTTAAATAAGTTTATTTTCATAATGAGGTTTAATGATAGTTTAAGAATAACGTTTAATAATTAATGTTGAATAAGTGATTAGAATTAATGAAAAAGGATGAAATGGGAAAAAGAAAATAATTTTAATGAATAAATGCGTCATAAAAAAAAATATGTATATTAAACTAATATAATTAATAAAATGAAAATAATTTTAAATAAACATTATCAACTTAAAATATTTGATATTTAAATTTTAAAATTTTAAATAGTAAAATCATCTCTAATTTAATATTATATAAGGTTATTTGTGGTTTTATTTGATGTTTTATTAAATAATTATCTAAATTAAACATAAAAGTAAAATATAATTTTTTTATTTAATTTAACATAAATTTTAAATAAATATTTTTTATATGATTTGAATTAGTTTTATGATTTTTATTATTATAAATTATTAAATGTTTTTTATAAAAAATGATAAAATATATGTTTTTTTTTAAATTATTAAACATTTTATAATAAAAAATTATAGAAAAAACATTATAATTTTTTATATAATTATTATTATATTTATAATATTAATTTTTATAAACTGGATAATTTTATATTTAAAAATGATTATAATTTTATTATTATATTTTAATAAAATTATATATACATGTATATATATTTTAATAAAATCAAAACATGAAATAATTTTTAAAAAATATATTCATATATTTTCTTAAATTAGTTTTTAATTTTAAATATATAATATTATATTAAAATACAATATTTTTTTTAGCACAATTTTTTTTTTAAATTTGAAAATTCGAATTAAATTATATAATTTAAAGAAAAGATTGATTTTTGATTGATTTTTAATTTTTTAGATTGATTTCTTATTATTATTTTTATATCGATTTGGTTTAATGATATATAAATATTATGTATTGAAATAAATATTTTATTATCAATATATATCATACAAAAGTTTATGTTTTTAAAAGATAAAATACTAGATCCAATTCAGGTAATTTAAAATATAATCCTAATACATCTTTAAAATAATAAATTTCAGGTTCTCTTAAAAAAAAGTCAAAAAAATTGTTGTGGATCTTAATTGTTCCGAGCAATCTTGGGCCCTACATTTTCAATTTTCCCTTGACATTCAGTCTATATAAGTTCTGAGAAGAATTCAGGGTTTTAATATTCAATCTTGAACTTCGTAATTGTAATTATCCAAAAAAAAAAAAACTCTTATAAAAGGAATAGTGAAAATCTACAGGAACGGTTGAAAATTGGAACAATAGAGAGAGGTGTAGAGATTTACAACAATTTCCTTCCAATTCAGATTCATTTGCACCCACCCTGCCCTTAGCCTGCTAGAGCCCATGTCGACACCGGAAACGGAACCGGAACCCTCCGATCACATCGACGCTCTTCCGCTTGTTGACCTGCGTCTCCTGTCTCAGCCTGAACTGTACACCCTCTCCCTCTCTGGCGCCACTAACCGCCACCGCCGCGGCAACGACGACGATTCCGTCATTCCCAAAATCGACCGTTCCAATTTCAACGAATCCGCTGGTAGCCGCAAACAGACCTACTCCAAACTCCGCCTCAACAAGCGCAAACAAAATTGCGCCGTTCCCGCCTCCTCCTCCTTCCACATTCCCCTCCACATTCCAGAGCCCGTCGACCAAGAAAACTCTCAAATTATCTCTCTGCTGCAGCAACTCTTTGGCGTTGAGCCTCTCCGCAACTCGTCGTGCGGAGACCGCGACGATGTGGCGGACCGCCAACTGGTTCCTGTCCAGGTCGAGTTCAAACAACCGCTTCATGAGTCCGTGACGTTCCAGAACCTTCCGATTGATGTCGTTGATGCTTCTCAGAGGAAGAGGAAGCGCGGGCGGCCGAGGAAGAATGAGAATTCAGTATCGCTTTTCGAAGAGAAGTCCAAGAAGGATAACAGCGAGGGCAGCGCAGTGGCGACGGTCAATGAGAGGGGATTTGTTGTGGACGCGGATGTTTTGGATAATGATCCGTTTGGGGAGGAGTTGAAGAGAAGGACCGAAGGGTTGGAGACGGAGCCGCAGTTATTGGAATTTTTGGAGACTTTGAATGGGGAATGGGCGAGTCAGAGGAAGAAGAGGCGGATTGTCCCTGCCAGTGATCTTGGTGACTTGTTACCTGTGGGATGGAAGATCATTATTACTGTTTTGAGGAGGGCAGGTCGTGCTTCTGTTGTTTGTCGTCGTTACGTAAGGTTTTTTCTGATCCTTTCCCTTTTAATGCACTCTCTAATTGCATGCGATCTTTCTCGTTCTTTGATTAGTGCTTCAATTTCAATGATTCGGTACTTAGAACTATGCTTTCATATTTTGTCTGGCTACTCGTTATTGTTTGTGTTTGAAAATGTGGAGGGTTGTATACTACTTATGTGCAAGGTTTTAAATTGCAACTGCGGTGGTTACCTGAGACATTGCTGAAAATTGCCGACATATGAGGCTGATGTGCCACAGTTGCGGTTGTGAATGCCTTGAAAACCTTGACATTGCAGTCAAAATCGTGTTGTTGAGAGATTTTAAAATCATGCTCCGTGTTTCAAGGAAGTGGGTTGAAGGATTGAGTTTCTGTACAATTCTTTAACTTTATCAACTCTGACCGTTGATGTCTGCATCTGGAGTTCAGGTGTTCCCTACCTGAATATTTTACAGGCTTCCTCTCAAATTCAGATAGACCTTTAAAATTTGGTTAGGTTTGGAAATGAATGAGTGTGGTGTATTTAATTAGTACTACTAGAAGAGGTTTTTGGTGGTTTTCGATTGAGACTTTTTATAACTTACAAATATTGAAAAAGATATAAGTTTCCATCGATTAATTTGTAGATTTAATTATTACTTTTTAGTAGAATGTATGAATACTACACTCATCATACTCTCACTCAAACTCTCGAGACTTCATAAGACTTTTTTTTTTCTCCCATGGCATATAGTTCCTTTCCTTTTGGTTGAATTATTTACCGGGTTATTTCATTTATCCTGTCCAGGTAAATAGATCTCTCTAATTTTTTTTTGCCTTTAGTCAACTTGTTTGGAATAATTCATTTTGTGCATCACTAAAAAGACAATTTCAAGAACGCATAAAAACAATCTTTTATTGTATAGGTATTGAGAACCTATTCTATTGTAGAAAAGTCTTATTACATCATTTTCGAACACAACTACATTGATTTGGATCACCATTTTTTATAGTTTTTACTCCTTTCTCTTCATATCTTATTTTGTGTGCCTTTCCATGTCTTTTTCCATACCTTTTCGATTAATTGTTATGAAGAAATTAAAAATCAAATACAAAAATTATGTTTAAAAGTAATTTACAAATATTACCAAAAACTTGATTAGTATGATAGGTGAAGAAAAAGAGAACAAGAATTAGGTATTAAAAGGTAGGTAAAAATTTTCCTATCCAAAACTTAACATTGAATTTTCGCTAAAAATACATGGAATCCTTTCAAATCTTGTAAATCCATAAATCTTATAAATTCTCATGATATAAAAACATTAAATTCTAACTAAAAAATCTTGATTATAAAAGTCTTCCAAAAAAATCTTATTTCATATAGTCTTTTAAAATTTATAAGATTTTTTTTATGCCAATTAGTCTTTTAAAACTATAGTCCAATATACATGTTGTCAAACTAGGCTTTGACTAGTGAATCTAAAGACATATTTCCTAAATTGTTCCCAGATCGACGAATAACAGTAAGATTCACCAACAATAAGGAAAATACCGTACAAAAGTATTTTTAGCATAAAAGCAAATGTCGGTTTTGACATTTTGAAGTCAAATAGATCATTCCGCTTGTGCAATTCATTTGGTTAAGCTACAGACATTAATTGTAAATGCATAGGTTCAATTGCATTATAGAATTATGAACACATGAGTCTAATTGATGAGAGGAATAGGTGGTTTACAAAAGGATAAATTAATTTAAACCCCATTGGCTGGACATTGTTTGAGTTTATGACAGAATGCAAACTACACATTTCCTTGCCACCTGTTCACTCAACTATTAGAAAGAGTACCAAGTTGTTAAATTAAATTCTAACCAAAAAATTGAAAAAACTGGAATATAGAGTTTTTGATTGCATGCAAACTACTCATCTCCTTGCCACCCGTCCATTATATTCTTAGAAAGAGTTTCAAGCATAGTAGTCAATAGCGGATGATGGTGCGGATTGCCCACACCGAAAACCGCTATAGTGGGATAGCTGTAGCAGGAGTACCTATGTTTTGATCCCTAACTAGATTTTATATTATGTGTGTGCTGAAAAATAAAGAAAATCACCTATAGCTATAAACATTCTGTTTAAGTTTCATAATCAAGAGGTCCAAACAGAAAAAGCTGGCAAACAACCAATTGCCGTGTCCAAAACAATCAATCATGAATCACATATGTAGCTGAATGGAAAAGAAAACAAAAGAAGAAAGTATGGTGCAATTCTTGCTGGAAGTTGCATGTCTCTTGGGAAGTGTTACAAGACTGTCAAAAATGTAGCTGGAAGCTGCTGTACATGTCACTCGAATTTGAGAGGCTGAACACGGGAGGGATTGGTTCGGGAAAGAGCGAGAGTGAAAAAATAGAGTGAAAATCTTAGGTTATAGGTTAATAGATAAACTTACCCTTTTACCCTTGATGAAAGATCGTGGATAACAACATTATGTTTTGGCTGTAATTGTGCCTCTTAGGTTAAACACTAGTTGATCTTACCGGAGCCGAACACCTCAAGATGGTCTTCCTTGAACTTTACTACCTCTTTACTTCAACTCGAGAACTTCACGATTCGCAGGGGGGTGTACACGTTGATTGCATTCCAACGCTCAAGTCAACATATAATCCAAGGGATTGATTCGGGAAAGAGCGAGAGTGAAAAAATAGAGTGAAAATCTTAGGTTATAGGTTAATAGATAAACTTACCCTTTTACCCTTGATGAAAGATCGTGGATAACAACAACACTATGTTTTGGCTGTAATTGTGCCTCTTAGGTTAAACACTAGTCGATCCTACTGGAGCCGAACACCTCAAGATGGTCTTCCTTGAACTTCACTACCTCTTTACTTCAACTCGAGAACTTCACGATTCCCAGGGGGGTGTACCTGTTGATTGCATTTCAACGCTCAAGTTAACATATAATCCAAGGGATTGGTTCGGGAAAGAGCGAGAGTGAAAAAATAGAGTGAAAATCTTAGGTTATAGGTTAATAGATAAACTTACCCTTTTACCTTTGATGAAATATCGTGGATAACAACAACACTATGTTTTGGCTGTAATTGTGCCTCTTAGGTTAAACACTAGTCGATCTTACTGGAGCCGAACACCTCAAGATGGTCTTCCTTGAACTTCACTACCTCTTTACTTCAACTCGAGAACTTCATGATTCCCAGGGGTGGTGTACCTTGATTGCATTCTAATGCTCAAGTCAACATATAATCCAAGGGATTGGTTCGGGAAAGAGCGAGAGTGAAAATCTTAGGTTATAGGTTAATAGATAAACTTACCCTTTTACCCTTGATGAAAGATCATGGATAACAACAACACTATGTTTTGGCTGTAATTGTGCCTCTTAGGTTAAACACTAGTCGATCTTACCGGGGTCGAACACCTCAAGATGGTCTTCCTTGAACTTCACTACCTCTTTACATCAACTTGATAACTTCACGATTCGCATGGGGGTGTACCTGTTGATTGCATTCCAACGCTCAACTCAACATATAATCCAAGGGATTGGTTCGGGAAAGAGCAAGAATGAAAATCTTAGGTTATAGGTTAATAGATAAACTTACCCTTTTACCCTTGATGAAAGATCGTGGATAACAACAACACTATGTTTTGGCTGTAATTGTGCCTCTTAAGTTAAACACTAGTCGATCTTACTGGGGCCGAACACCTCAAGATGGTCTTCCTTGAACTTCACTACCTCTTTACATCAACTCGATAACTTCACGATTCCCAGGAGGGGTGTACCTGTTGATTGCATTCCAACGCTCAAGTCAACAGGGATTCAATTCAATTACTGTCGTTTATAAAAGATCCAAAAAAAAGATATCCCTATACCTAGCATTTATTACCTATTTATATGGTTTTTGGTGGGCTTACCTAGTGGGCCTTACTTAGTAGGCCTTACCTAGTGGGTCTTGATTAGGGTTTTTTAATCTTTGATCATATTGCTAATGATTGCTTGATTACTTAATTCATATTTTAAACATAATTTTTCTTATGATGTCGAACTGAGGATATCTCGGTAAGACTTGAGCGCATTATAGATTTAGCCGAGACTTTGCCGGTCTTGGTCAATTACGAGTTTGGCCGAAATCTTATCGGTCTCTGTAACACTAGTCGTGTCACATAACATTGATATCGCATGATTTTGGACGTAGCAACAGCAGGATGCAATGCGACCTTTTGCTGTGGGGTGTGCTACTCCGCTCTGCACCAGTGCGTTAGTGGTACTGATGACTACTATGGTTTCAAGATTTTAAATTAAATTCTAAACATAATGTGGAAAAATTGGAATACATTGGCCTTTTTTCTAATCAATTGAAAAATAACCACGGTCTTTGTTAAGTTTTTAAGTGTATTTAACTTAAATATCAAATATGAAATGGAATTTGTGAAGTTGGTTACTGTATGTAAAAAGGAAGGAGATAGATTAATGATACGGTGAGTTATTAATTTTAACTGTAAATTGGGTTTAATATATAAGATGGTTGAGATTTGTTGAACAGGACATCTCCTGTTAAAAATTAAAACGAGAGGATATGAATCCAAATAAAATCATGCACAGGCTTATTTTCTTGGGGTTGGAAGGAGGTGGCTTGTACTTTAAAATGTGTTCAAAGATCAAGACCTTCCTGTGTATCAGTATACTTGTTTTCTTTTTATTTTCTGTTAATATTTGGCCTTCTTTGGAGGTTTTGTCTTCAGTATCTGTATAATGTATTTGAGCCAATATTATTTTGTCTTCTATTGAGAAAGAAGAATTGAAGATATTCCTTGTTTGCTGAAAAATATTATTGTTGAGTTGGTTACATCCTAATATTTCCTTTTTTTTCTTTTCTGTGGTTTATCTATTGGTTTTCTCCATCGTTTTAAGATCAATTGAAATAATAAATAAAAATTATAAAATTTTTAAAATTAGGAGACAGGTTTGAATCCTAGAAGTTTCTGATTTCTTTTGCAATCTATATTCTTAATTGATTTTTTATTGTTTGAAAGTGAATGTTATACCAATAGGTGGATTTAAGGGAGTGGAAAAATAAAGAAATGAAAAGAAAGAGAGGAGAAAGTGAGGTTGTTTGGCAAGTGGAAATGAGAAGAAAATCAAATATTATTTGTATATTTTATATTATTTTAATATTATTTTTAAATATTTATTATTTTTATTAAAATAAAAATATAAACAATATATTATTTTAATATTATCATTAATAACTTTAATATTATTATAACTAATTTTATATATTATTTTATAATTTTTATTATTTGAATCTTATTTTTAATTAAATAATATATTATTTTAATATTATTATAACTAATTTTATTTATTATTAATACTTATTTATTACTTTAATATATTTTTTATTTATTTAATTTAATAATAATATAAAAAAATAAAAAAAATAAAATTTTTGTAACATAGTCGATTATGTTATAAAACATAATCAATTATGAAATGTAAAAATCTTTTTAAAACATAATCGATTATATGATGTTTTCTTGTATAATCGATTATATTTTAAACTTTCTTTGCAGATCTCCATTGTTTGAAATGGAAAGACACAAGGTGACAATTTATCTTGATTTACTTATTATTTTTTTCGATTTTCGGAAAATCCTCTCAAATCATTGCTTGACTACAGTCAATTTATAGATCCAAATACCAAGCTAATAGTAGTAAAATATAGATTATAGAGGGTATGGAAAAAACTTGTGTTTGCCATATATTTTAGGGTGAGGAGAGATGAGTGGGTTGAAAAATTTGAATAAGAATCTTGTCTTTGCTCTGTCGTAGGGAGAGTTGCCTGCGACCTTTGTGTGGCTTTGGGCTATGATAGTATTTTCTTTTTAAATAAAAAAGATATGTCAGCTATTCAACATCATAGTAACGAATCATGAAGTCTTCAGTACTGATTTTTATTTTCACTGTATTCAAGTTATGATTTGGATATTTTCTACTTTTGGATCTCAGCCTTCTTTTGATATCTGAATTATATATGGACTGCAGTGTGTGGCATTTCAATTTTCTATTCCTGCAGATATTTCACAATTTCTCTTAAACTGCTTGTTTTCTTCTACTTTCTTAGTAATATTTAGAATAATATCATTTTTTTTGGTTTCTAAGACAGACATCCTTTATTACTTTTGCCCCTTCGAAATTTGATTTATTTATTTATTCACGCAAACATGAAATCCCCAACAATCCCATCCATCTTATTCACCATAATTCTGTTAACAGAAAAAGCTCATATACGACACCATTTCACCTCAAAACGCTGCTTTTTTTGTTAAAAAATTATAGTGAAATGGATAGAGATGAAAACATTTGGGGTTTGAAGTTTGATCTTAAAATTGATAAAAGTAATCCTTAAGGAATGCTGTTGAGCATTTATTCTTTACCTATGACTTGTTAAGGATGAGGATATTTACTTTGTAGCAGCTGTAACCTAAATTCTATTGGTTGAAATTTATACATATATTGAACTTTTCTTTTCTTGTAGCCATTACTTTTATTTACATTGGATTCTTATGTTCCCTAATTTGATTCCATTCAGTCCTGGTGGACACCAGTTTGAGTCTTGCAAAGAAGCTTCTTCATACTTGCTTTCTGTTTCTGGTGTTCAACATAAGGGCCATTTAAAATCTAGTTATATTGATGATGGTGCTCAGCAATTCTCCAGTAGTATGAACGCATCTGAAAGTGTAAGCCAATATTGTCGTTTCATTTATTTATTTTTTCTATTCCAATAACAAAAAAACTGCTTAACTTTTTGAACACATGCACAGAGTGTTGGTCAAGTCCCTACTGCTGACACGAAGACTGATGCCAATGCAAGTTATTTGTCTTTAGCTGGTGCATCTATTCACTCTTGTCAAGAGAAGCAGCCCCCAATATCATCATCAATTGGGAGTGAGAATTTCAATGGTGATCTGGCTTTGGGTTGTAAATTAGGAGATGCTACTAGTGGAGACTTTAGAGGCTCTGACGATCAAACTAAACAATTGTTGGAGGCTGATAAGAATGATGGAAATTCAGTTCAGAGATGTTCTCAAGTGGAGGATAGAGTTTGTAATGTTCGCAGTGAGAAGTTGGTTGGTGCTATTGAGTCTACTGATGCTGCATGCAATCTTTATATTCCTTTAGTTTTCTCAACTCCTTTCTCCAATAATAATATTGACAATGGTCAAATTTCGGAGGATATAAATGCTGCTACGTGCATAAAAGGGGATATTAGTAGTTTTGCTAGTAAGGATAGAAATACTGGATGCCCTGAAACTGTTCCTAGTGGAAATGAGCAAGCACATGTTGACAACAATGGGCTTGGGCTTTCTGTGAAATTAGTAAAAGAGAACACTCAGAAAATAAGTTTTGAAAGCAGCATTCTGGCTCCAAATTCTGAGGGAAAACTATTTGCTGGTAAAAATTTAGAGGATAGACATCTTATCAGTTCACGGGAGGATATGGAGATTAGAGATGGCAAGGTCATTAATGATGGTAAACAACTAAGTTTGTGTAGCACAGACCAGGCTGAAATTAAAGATGTTTCTACTGATGTTAAACTGCATAGTAGTTCTGAGGGTTGTTCATTCGTCTCATCTCATAGTGAACTTAAACATACATCTATAAGTAATATGGACAGGACACAGACTTCCGAGTTCAAGGACTCTGCCGAGGAAAATATTTTTGACAGTGATTTATTTAGCTCATCTATTGATGAAAGAACATGTGTTCACAGTGGTTACATTAGTAATGTTTCTTTCAGCTCTTGCACGCAAGATGCATCTGAGTATGGTGGATTTGATTTTGCTTCTGATCTTAAATTAACTAAGGATGTTAGTGATAATCATATTCTTTCTAATGAGGAAGCTGTGACAAAATGTTTACAGGAAAGGAGTTCCTTGAATGACCAAAATAGCATGATGGACAATCTGTTGCACAGAAGTTCTCAAAGTAACTTATTTGCTCTAACTGCTAATCAGCACCCTTCTGCTTTTCATGATAATGTGAATAATATCTGTGATGGAACCTTTGATGCACTCAAAGCTGTTGATTCTGCATACATGGAACCTCAGTTGGGCATTGTTTCTTGCAGCAATATTGCTGTAGATGCATATACTACTGCAAGCATAATGCAGGGGAACTCACAAGGATGTGTATCTGTTCCTCTTGGTGGAAGTATATTAAACTTTGAGAAGAAAAGTGATGATGGTGTTAATAAAGCAAATAAGTCTTGCTTACCAGAAAAGGCTCAGAATGAAGTTGAAATATTCCAAACTGACTCTATGGGTCTACCCAAATTTCTGTAGCGGTTAGATAGATTCGGATGCAGATGCGGTGACACATGCATGCAGTGCAGGGAAACATTTTCTTTAATAAAACTTGTATGATAGTTCTGCAGAGTGTGCTGGTAACCACAAGGCTCTGCTAGTGTATATATTCTCAATTTCCTATCGAAGATGATAAGCTAGAAAAGGTAATTATTATATTTACAGTATAATAAATTATTTTCTGCTGAAGTTATTTCTGGGGGATTCATTTATGCCTCTGTAGTCAAAGTGATTTTGAAATTCATGATGAAATTAAAGTATGGAAGTTATTTTATTTTAATCTAAATACATGAAATATTAGGAATAAATACTTTAGACGAGGATGGATTTTGTGTATTTAAAAAGAAACTACTGATTAAGTTTGTTTCCGAAGTTAATACCCTTGGGCTTATGAGTTATTGCCTAAACATCTTTTGCCTTGTGTCATCGATGATGTCATTGGGTATAGAGAAAATGCGTAGGGATAAAGCAGACTTTACAGCTAATCAATATGTTTTTTTGAGTTTAGGGGCCTCGGCATTAAGAACATGGAAATGTCATGCTCTAGCCAATTGCAAGAATGAATATTAATCATAAATATCTATAATTACACTTGTATTGATGTTGGTACCTTTGGTTGCTTTTAGTTTAAGTGTAATTTTGTAACATTGATCAGTTTTTGCATCTTTTTTATTGTGAGAATAGAATAGTGAAAAAACAGTTAAGCTAAAGACCGGATTTTACTTTCACCTTGCTTTAATGTCAATGGGAATAACATGTTAAAAATCTAGTGTTGAAAATGGCTGTGCAGAAGTCATAATTTATTTTGGTATAGATTAGGTCAATTTGAACAGATTTGTGGAAACGAAAAGTGAATTGTGTCTTGTCATACTGTAGATTTTTTCTTGTTCTCTGGTTGCATGATTTACCTCTGCAGCTGATGACTTTCTAGGGTTTCTGATTTTTCTTTTATTTTGGGACAAAGCAGATAATTGCTAGAAGGCAGCATTATTTTGTTGATAGATTCAGCTGGTCGTGCCGGTAGCTTCTCCGTTCCAGAGGTTATTTTGCAGCTCTGGTGTTATGCTTTGCTTGCTTCTTGCCATAGCTCAGAAACCATTTTTATTTTGCAAGGAACAAATTTACTTTAGGTCCATTTAGCTCAAAACATTTTTTTTAACATCTGGTAGACTGGTATACTGAACTCGAATTTTAGGTAGGTCCTTCAAATGAAGGAACTAGTTTCCCCTTAATTTTTTGAAAGAGAAATGCCAAAATTATCTGGTGATATTCATCTTTCATACATTGATCGCTCTTTGCATAACCATTATTGTTCCTGTTATGGGCTCCCTATGCAATAGATACTGCCTAGTTTATTTTTCTTTCGCATCCGGTCTCGTGTTTTTTTTTTCTAGAATTTCCGTGCTATTACACCCTGGTCAATACATCCCTGCAGTTAGCAGGAGGATTTTTTTTTTTCCTTAGATTTTTTACATGATCAACCGGGAGTTCTTGTATTTCGAGCTTCAATTATAAAATGAGGTTTGCTAAACTATGGCTACATGGTCTATGATGGACAGGTGAGTTTATATCCGTAAGATGTACAGAAACATATTGATGGATGGTTAATAACGCTCTAACTGAATAATTGGTAGCATCAGTAATTATTACTCATTGTAAACGAATCCCCGAAATAAATGGGGAAACTTGGATGAGTTTGCTAGCATAATTGGAATTCATAGACTTAGAGAAACACTTAACGCTGCTTACCACACAGCTTTTAGGAACAATCTTATCAATGACAAGGTGCAGTCCTTGACAGTTTAAAGCTTTCATTATGAATCCAACATCAGGTCCTTCAACATCATAGACATTGCCAAGCACAAAATAAACGTCGTGAATGTCCCTCTTAGGAACGAGTTTTTTACAAGCTTCTCATACAATGGAGGGATCTGGTCAATTTGGTGAATGGTGCTTTTGAAATACATCCTTTTGTATAAGGTTGACTTGTTGAGAGGGTGAGACCAATTTGTTCATTTCAAGGTTTCAATATTTTGGCACAGAAAGGTCATTTGTTATAGTAGCTATGTCAATCCTAGAGTGCACTCACGCAAAAACCTTTGGCAAGAGTAGACGCATTCATTAGATGGGGATTTGGAGTATTGTGGAAGATTTCGACTCCTTTCTCTGTGACCATGTGAAAATAGCGAATATCCTTAAGTCCAAAGCGTGGAAGATTTGAAGCAATTTTTTAAGGATTGCAAATTAACGGATAGCGATTTTCTAGGTGCTGTTGCGTATACGTGGCTCAGAGGCAACATTTTTCAAAGGTTAGCCATTCTTCTCTTAAAATTAAATGGAGATTGCTTTTTTCTCGAGCCATTTGCTCCCTTTGAAATTATAATTGCCTCTTTTTTAGTTTAGTTTGTTAAAGAGAAACCCCTTAATAGAAGGTAAAGGATTTTTTAGATTTTTAATGGCTTCCTTCACTCACTGAACTTTCTGAAGTTTCTTCTCAACCTCTTGAAACAATTCTAAGTGGAATAATAATCTCTTACTACTTCAGCTTGAGGCCTAGAATAAAGAGGTTTAGGAAATACATTCTAAAGGAAGAAAAAGTTCATTCGTAGGCTCAATGGGATCTAAAAAGCTTGCTGATGGTCCTAGCATATTACTTCAAGTAATCCAGATTTTTGTGTGAGAAGAATAAGATCCTCTACGGAGATATTATGGTTCCAAAAAAGTTGGAAGTAGCTTAACCAAGGGAACAACAATACATAGTTTTTCCGTAGAATAACTATTGTTAGAAGGTGACAAAATACTTATGATGCTCTCCAAAATGGCTGCAGGCGCAGTTGGTAAATTCTCTTCCAGACCTTGAGCATATAACGACTACTTCAAAACTCTTTCCTGGAAGACGATTGCAATTCTACTTATCATCGCTCTCACCAAACTTTTAACTGTTTCAATACTTAATTCACTACTGGAAAAATCAAGTATCTTTTCTAGATTGTTGTCTAACTTTGGTTTAGTCTGTGATGGGATCCTAACCTAGTTATACAATGCAATATGATTTTCTGTTAAAGGTATTGTGTGGTTTGCCGACACAAAGTGTAGTAAATTCTTTTGGAAAGATCAAGAGATTGACAAACATATGAATCTTATTTTGTTAGATGAAGTTTGTAATGTGAAAGCGAAAGGTGGCTTTGATATTAAGAAAGCTAGGTAGGTGAATTTGGCTTTCATGGTGAAGGTTGTGTGAAGTTTAATATCTAGTTAAACAACGTCCTGTGAGTGGTAAAGGAAAAATATAAATGTGATTTTAATGATTTCTAAATTAAAAAGGTCCACTCAACTCTAATTTTTGGTCAGGGTTGTATGAAAAGTGGGGCAATACAACATTGCTAATATAGAATGGAGATTAGTAAAAGGGTGAAAGTTCTTCTTTGGGTTAGCTGGTTTCCAATCTAGGGCCATTTGAAAAACACATGCTTATAATAATATTCCTATCATTACTTAGTTCGTGAAGGACTATGTTACCAAATGGTGCATGGGATCTTATGAAGTTCAAAAATATTCTTTTAATAGAAGTGGTCAACAAGATTGCTATCATACATTCTCCATCTTCGTCATGTGGGAGTATATTGTTGCTCGATGTGGCTCAAATGTTGAAACTGTTGTGGTTCCCTTAACTTTAAACTTTACTTCCCTTAACTCATTCTTTTTTAATGTAATATATAGAAGTGTGAGGACCCTAAAGAATAAGAGTTTTGCTTTTGAAAATAAATTGTGTTATTTTTGCCTCGAATTGTTGGGAAATTAGGGGATAAAGATAGAGACCATATAAGAACTTCGTTCAAGATCTCTACGAATGAACATGATTCATGATTTAAGTGTTTGCGCTGAATCAAAGAACAGTTGCATATCACCCAACATAGTGGCACTACCTCTATGTTTTTTTTTTGACATTTGAATAGAATGCTTTATAACTTATGTTTAAGTGTATTTTTTAATAAATTTTTATTAATAGATTAGATTTAAAATTTTTACCATGTAATTTTTTTAATTGTATTCTTAAAAAAAAATCAAAATATATATTTATTATTATTATTATTTTAATTTATAAACTCAAGTATTTAAATACCAATAAAAAATTGTATTCCAATGTAAGTTATTAATATATTCTAGATTTTTTAAACTAAATTTATCAATTTAATTAGTTTCATGAAAAAAAAAAATCTCATTTTCGATAGGTTACTCTTCACTTATTAACTCGTTTTCTAAATAAAATGTGTTAGGTGATGAATTAGTTTGTCTCAATCCATTCAAATTAATAGTTATAAGTGGATATATACAATTATAATAATATTAACAAGAATATTAAATCATATTTATACTTTAAAAATAGTGAATGATATTTAGTAACACTATTATACCTAAATGATGAGAAAATAAATTATTTGACTAAATCTTATTTAAGAACGATGATGTTTTCTTCCTTATTATAGTATATCAAGAACTTTAAGGATATATGGTTGCTACAAATCCACGTATGATACTCTCATAATATTCTATGTATTGATCTATAACTTGTGAGATGTGGTCACAACTGTACTTACAAATTATTTTTGATATATAATTATAGTTCTTATAAAAAATAATATTTAACTAAAAATATTTAAGAATATTATTTTATTACTTTATTCGATATCTATACTTAATGTCTCATTAGTATTGAATATATTTCATATACTAAATTACTCAAGGAGTGATTCTAACCATTTTTTCTTAAATCTAATGGTTGGAATAATAAACTAAATTTAACAAATAATAAAGAATGAGATCAAGAGTATCTTTCTTATAATTTCTAATTATCAAGTACAATTATATATTTGATAAAGTAAGACATAAACTTCTCTATATAAACCTATACATCTCTGTATAAATATAACTTCTTCATAAGCTGTAATAAATTTTCTCATTGTTACCAAAAAAAATCTTATATGAAAAATATGAGGTAAGTGCAAATTTTGTTAAAGAATAGTATTTACAAATAATTATATTAGAAATGATCTAAATAGTGAGAAATAAATAGGAGGTAAATGTGAATTGAATGAATGATTAAAAAAAAAAACTGGAAAAAAGGGTTAAATGTAGAAGTAGAAACATTAATGAAAAAAATTGGAGGAAAGAAAAAAAGAGAAGTAAGAGTGAAAAGGAACAAAAGTGGTTGTAGTGTGGAACGCAAAGGCGATGGAGCAAACAAGAAGAGGTAAGGTTGTATCAACTCTTTCATATCTTTCATCGCATTCGTCTCTTTCATCTGTGTGTGCGGCAAAAGGTGAATGCTAATGCCATTCCCATTCTTATTCTCATTCCCAGCACCATCACCGATCACGTTCAAAACCATCATCAACTTGTACTCATAACCTCATCCTCACTCTCCTCTCCCTAATTGAGACTAAATAGGAAAATTAAATAAAGAAAAAAGCGTCCACTAAGGTTGAGGCACGTCACCCATCTCTCCCTTTCCTCTCGCTCTTCTCAAATCCATGCTTCCCAATTAGGGTTTCCATTTGGATTTGGTTGTTCTGCACTCCTCTGCTCACTCCCTGCCAGGGAAAGGGAAAGGGAAAGGGATAAGGATGAGGGTTTGGGGATCGGAGATCGTCTTCGCCATGTTGCTCTGTGGGACCCTCTCTTCCACCGCGCAACCGCATCACCACCACCACCACCACCACCATCATCATAGGGTTTCTCTCTCCACCGTCACTACCGTCTGTCCCCTTCAATCCCTTGTTGATTTCATCTTAGGGTTTCCAGATTCCACCTGCCCCCTTCCCGATTCTCTTGGATCCATTGCCGTCACCGAGGTAACTCTTCATCTTTCCTTTCGTTCTCTCTCTAATATATTATTCTACTTTTCGGGTTACAGTTTTTCTCTCTTCGGATTGGAAACCTCAATTTTTTTTTTCTCTAAATTATTTAACATTGGTGATGTGCAGGGAGATGAGGTTTCTTTGCAGAAGGGGCTGAATATGGTTCACAAGAATAATCACGAGTATGTGGCTGTGCTCTTCTATGCGTCGTGGTGCCCTTTCTCGCGGGTGTTTAGACCGGTTTTCTCCGTCCTCTCTGCACTGCACCCTTCCATTCCTCATTTTGCTATTGAAGAATCATCGGTTAGGCCGAGGTTTGTGTAATGCGTTTTTGGTTTCAATTATTTATTTTTATTTTGTTTATGGATTCTTTCAATTGAGTGCCAATGCGATTCTTGCAGCATACTCTCCAAATATGGTGTCCATGGTTTCCCTACACTGTTCATTTTGAATTCTACCATGCGGGTTCGGTATCATGGGTCTCGGACGCTTGCCTCGCTCATTGGTTTCTACAATGATGTTACCGGTGAGGCACACTGTTCTTTTACCATTCCTTATCCTTGCATTGGGATTTGTGTGTTGTTTTCTGATATAAATGCAACTTTTAATTGAGATTCGCACATGTTAACTTATTCAATTCACAATGCAGTTTTAAATTAAATTTGATCAGTGATTAATCCATATATAAAGCTTACAAAACATACAAACAAGCACAAACATGATTACAATAAAATCTGATTTCCGAACATGATCCCATGGAAAAATGTGTCAAAATTTATCGGACACAAAAGAAGATAGGTTGTATTCAATTAGTTGGATCATCTAAATAGATCAGTTTTGGTTTTAAGATTAAATTTCAATATTTAATGATTGGCATACTTTGGCCGTGCCCTATTTGTCTTTTACTGCTTTAAGTCTACCGTGTCTTAAACTGAAAATTAGAAAATAAATACTGATTTTAAAAACTAAATTTTCCTAAACTAAAAACTGCATTTTAAAAACTAAAGATTGATTGTAGTTTTTAATAATTTTGAAACTTACAACTGAGAACCACCCTTACCGAGACCTTAAGAGAGGAGATTGTGAATTTTAAAACTTTGCATATACGGGGAGGAAGATTCAGACTCTTTATTTTTTGTTAAAAAGACCAATGAAAATTCCTAGCATTTTCAAAATTCTTTTCTAATATCCAGGTGAAGCATTTTATACTAAATCATTTTAGTTGTCCCAATTAATACATTACCTCTTTTAAATTGCTTGATAAAAAAACAAAATTTTGTACTCCTGTTATGCTGTAGCACATCTTGTTTTTCTTATTTTATGCAGTATCACATTTTGTTTTCCTTATTTTCTTGTATTTAGTTCATTATTTGGCTGTCATTGTAGGTATTAGGATTGATTCAATTGATCAACTATCACTTGAGAAAATTGGTCGTTCTTCCACTGATAAAAGTAATGGTAAAACCGACCCTGAAAGTTGTCCATTTTCGTGGGCTAGATCTCCAGAAAATTTATTGCGGCAGGAAACTTATTTGGCTCTAGCCACTACATTTGTGGTTTTGAGATTACTATACTTGTTTTTTCCTACGCTGCTTATATGTATTCAATATGCTTGGAGAAGGGTCATCCAAAATATTAGATTAGGGAGCTTGCTGGAGCATCCTTTGATTTATTTGAAGCGGCTAATACAGTCATTTAACTGTTTGAAAGAGCCATGCAAGAGAAGTAATCTGCAGGAAGGAGCAATGAATGCTAGAGCATGGGCATCCAAGTCCCTTGCCACTGTTTCAATTGGAGAGGAAAGCAGCAGCCGCGGGATGCACCAGTGAGTTGACTGTACTGAGCGGATTTCCTTGAAATATTCGAGATTTGAATACACCCTATGAAAGACTTGGCTGCAAGTTATGCCATGTACTTTTGTTTCAGGATCTTCTTCACACCCTTGGATCTTGTGCTTAATGAGGTCAATTATGTTACTGAATGATGTAATCGACCCTTATATGTCCCATATGATCAAGAAATACTTCATTCAGCGTTCTAGAAGATTGAGACTTCAATGTGTATAGTTTAAATGTAACAACTCGAGCTGAAATCTGCAATTCTTTGACTTGTAGGTTCTCTTGAAGGTCAAATCTTTTGGTCATCAGTTCATAAATTTATTTTTGTTGGGAATGAAATGATTGTAAATCCCGCATAATACTTATTTTGATGCATTGTTGATGTACTCGGTGCGTGTCATTTGTAGTTCAAAAATAATAAGATGGTGATAATCTGATTAAATGTCCTAAAGAAGTAATTTATATCAGAATATTAGTAATCTATTTGAATCCTTTCCTTAGAATAAATTATTGATCTTTATGAAAAGAAAGAACGTGATTTTTAGACTAGGAAACTGTGTAAACTAATTAGAGTATTGACTGCACATGATAAACACATTTGCATTTGCAATCTGATGAAGTTAAATTAGCCATGTATTGCATTTAATGTCATCATTTCTAGCCCGCAAGCAGAAATGTGGGTGAAAGCTGAGTTTCCTGCAAATTTATTTTGTCTTCTCCCTATATGGAAATAAAAGTTTTCCATTTTAAAATAAGTTTCTTTAATTTGCAAGATTTTGTCATTCATTGGATATGTCGTCCTCCTTTATGTGAAGTGAAGTTTATATGGACAAGGAAAAACAAGTTAATCAAAATTAGTACACCCGTCATTTTTCAGGTTACTTCCAATGCAAGGATTAATAACTGTTAGTTTTAAAATCAATCATCATATGATGCTCTATAAGTTCGGATAAGTTTAGCATTACGAATTATGGTTGCAGGTTGATTTGCCTCAAAATATATTTTTTTTGACATATTGACCATACAAATTTTTATTAGCTTAACTTTTAAGAATTAATTATAAAATTAATAAATTTATTACATATGATAACTTTTTTAACTATTACCAAAGTCTTCAAATAAACATGACATTTCAAATAAAATCAGGAATAATATGTTTTAAGGTCTAATGATGTTTTTTCAAAGCCACGAATACATTCAACTCTTATATTGTAAACTAAGGGAGTGTTTTTGAGAGGCTTTTGATTAAGTTATAAATATTAAAATTTTAAATTCAAGTGTATGATATGAATATTTTATAAACATTCTTATGAATTCTTTCAGGAGTAATTAGAATAATATAAAAGTTTCTTATATTTTTATTCAATTTCTTATCAATGTAAGATAAGGGAAAAGATTTCTAGTTAGTTGATAGTATAAAAAACTTTACATTAATAGTGAATAACAATTAAACTTTAAACCATTTCTCTATTAGAGCATGTTTGCGAAAAGGGTGAGAATTCAATACTCGCACTTAAGGAACAGTTTTTAGGCATACTAGTGAAACATTGTTTAACAGCAGTCAAACAATACAGAAATTACGATTTTAAAAAAAAAAACATGACACTTAAGAAATATAATTTTTCAGGAAAGATAAAATATTATGCATAGCAAAGTGTTTTGGTGTTTTGGTGATTTTAATAATCTCAGTTTTGGCTGTTTTGGTGTTCATATTTTTGTGACAATTTGGAATGTCCTCATATTTAGTCCTAAAACACAAACAAGAAATTGTGCCACATTTTAGCTTTAATATGCACTAAGAATCAAAGATGTTTTTGTTCATTGCATGAAATTGTGTGTAAATGCATGTAGCACTATACTTATGGTACCAAAAGCGTGTCACTGGCATGAAAAAACTCTGCAAAGGCAAAGCTGGGAACCTCTCATTTGGAAAATGGAACAAAGGAAAAAGGGTCCATGTCTATCAAAGAATGTGGAATACAACCGTGAATAGGACCAATCATCCTAGCACTCACTATACCCCAATCGATAACTAGAAGCATATTCGTCTTTTACACAGTCGCAAGGCTTTTTTGAAGAATAAAAAGACAATATACAGCAGATTCTGAGTACTCACACTTTAGCAGAAATAAATCAAACATTCTCAAACCACAAAATCTAATAAAAAAAAAGTAATTTCAGAGCTTGACAAACCCTTCTATTTTCTTTGGCAAATTACCTATTCAGAAAAGTTCAGTCAGGACTAACCCAAACAAGTATGTAATATATGTTGTTTGGTCCAGACCATAGGTTGACGTGCTTCATTGAGATTTACCTTTATTATTGTTATAAACTGCACCCAATATAGCACGTGGTTTGAAAGATACCATCACCTGAATTTAACCACAACACAAGATATATCATCTTTACTATCTCTTTTTAATGCTTCAGCTGTAAGTTGCTTAGCTGCTTTCTGTGGGTCTTTAGATCTTCTAGCAATATCCACTGCGTCTTGATTAGTCATTACCTGGTTTATCACATGCAAACAATTTTTTTTTTCGATTTTACATTGAATTTCTAAAAGCAAGAACCAGAAAACAACAATACAAAATTATTTCACCTTCCAAAGTCCATCACTTGCAAGGATTAGAATCTCAGTATCAACATCTATGTCAGCATGCTGTACATCAGGGTCTGATCGCAAATGTGACTTAAGACTCTTGTCTCCAAATGCACGAGAAACAGCAAGTTGTCCATTTACTCTAGGCACGTCACCTTGCATCATCATCATCATTAAAATCATTAATGTTACTGTGTTTATTATGTTATGGTGACTTTGTGCTGTCAAAAATGTAATCTCACTAATACCAGAAGCATTCAATAGCCCCTATTGTAGTAGTGATTTCACAATCAGGAAAAACAACTTAAGTTCTTTGTTGTTCTTGTTGCAGTTCTTTGATATTAGCACTTGAATACAGTTAATCTCCACTAGTAAAAACCTCATGATTTTTGGATATATGATTAGAGTAAAATGAAGAAAAAGAAGATTTCTAAGAAACCTTTTGTGAACTGCTTACAAATTTGTAATAAACTACTTTTCTATTTGGATACTTCTGGACTTACTTCCATAACCTCCCCACAGCCTCGTCAAGTAAAAAGTAGATGACGTACATAGTACTAACTTTCATGTTAAAATAAAAAACGCATAACAAACAAAATTATTTTCCAGGAAAAACAGTCAAAAAGCAGTATACAATGTATAGAAGACCATAAAAAGAATCTACACATTGAATTTAGTTATGATTTATAAAAGTGTACAAGAATTCGTATACTTCCAAATTCATTCTATAGCAGATTAAATGACTAGAATTCAGAAAGACCATCACAACTAAGGAGAATATTTATTCTGCAAGGTTAATTAATCTAGTTGTATGGATGCATCATTAATTTGATTTGTGTTATTTGACATCAAAAGGTAAATTCAAGCCGCTTCTCTAGAGTATTATAACAGCAAGAAAACGCTTTCTACCAATGATAGCTATAAATTAAGCAAAAAGTGGAGATCCATACAAGAAAAGAACAAAGGCACATAGACTCCATAAATTGAAAAAGTGGAATGGAAGCTTTAAAGTACCTGGCAAATTAGAGACAAAGCCACCTCTATTCTCAATGCTGCCTCGTTCCATGTTTGGCTCGTGATCTGTAGTCATTTGTACAGCTTGACCTTTTCTTGAAAGAACAGCTCGTGAGTCTCCAACATTAGCTATCCATAATCTTCACCCATTGATCAATATAGCAGTTACGGCTGTTGATCCTCCACGCCCAAGATCAGAACTGTGAGATAGAATTTCCTGATCTGTACTCTCGTATGCTTTTGAGATAGAAAGAGTGGGGTCTTCCCAAAATTCCTCCTGGGACATTAAATGAATTAGAAGAATGTAACAATTCCAATCTGAATTTGATCTCAAGCATAAAAAATATATTGATTATTTTTCACAACACTCGAGTTTCAACCAACCTCCCGCAGAATGTTGGTAAACAAATGTTTCTGTAAGTAGGCTGGCACGCGGTCTCCCAAGTGGCCATCATAGATAGCAAATAAACCCAATTCATTATCTTTTATCAGTGAAAACTTGGCAACATGATAATCCTCCATTGGGTGATTAGCTTTCCCTTTTACAAGGCTGAAACCATACTTTATGGAGCCTTCATGATTTTTCCCCTTACCAGTGCTGGATGAAGAACGTGATGCTACAAGCTGTAAAGCAACCAACACAGAGAAATTGAATAGTCCTGCCATTACAGGTAACATATGTAGAAGGGAGGATAAGTATTTGATTGCATAACAAAGCCACATTCATTACATAAACAACCCCCTATCAAACAAATAGAACCTTTCAGAGTTCTAGGAGCCATCTAATAGATGCTGAAGAATGGCTAAAAACAAAAATGTTTTATTTGATGTATCTCAGGTTGCTAAAATACAAACTTCTTGGTTAGTTGTCTTCTACTATTAATTACTGAATCAGTTTATTTCCTGGTCACCCCAAAAGACAGATTTCTAATCCCAATAAAACGAGGATGCAAACAAAAGAAGCATCCTATAACAAACTAAAATTACCAACCAAGCAAATTTGATACACTAAAATTCTAGATTCAGAGAGGGTAGAGTGACTGGAAAGAGTGAACCATGCTCCTTCCAAATATAACAAATACAGGATTCCAAGATAAGTATTATAAGATAATAATGAAGAATTCATAACAGTGAAATTTGGTCAGATAATTCGAGTTTTCCCCCAAAGCCAGTGACCAACAAAAAGTGAGAACATAGCCATACAATTTCCATCAAACTCAATATACAACATATGACGTTTCATGCATAAGGTCGAGACTACTAAGAGCAGAAGTTACATTATTACCTGAGAGTAGGAAGCCTTAAAACAGCACAACTTATCCATGAATGAAAAGAAAAAAAAATTTGAACAGCTACTTCAACTAGTTCTCAGCACAAACAACTTGGCTGACACCTTGAATCCAAATTTGAAAAGAAAACGGGTCCAGAATCAAAACCTGTGTGATAATAAAACGCAAAGACAATTATCAAAAAACAGAATTTTGAAGAACAACCCAAAACCCCAGAAAAGGCAAGCAGTGACAGAAGAAAAGGAAAAAGTGAGCTGATAACGAATCTAAGCTCACCCGTCCAATCAAAATTGAGAAAGGATTGAACTTGCACTTGGACTGGGATAGTCCATGCTGTTTGTCTTGGTAGTTGGCAAAAGGTGAATTACAGAAGAAGCAGTGAGATGAATGAGAGAGGGAGAACATAAATAAAGCGAATGATAAATTTTGAAGGTTGTGTTGTGTGTGAGACAGCAAGGAATCGTAGGATGCTTATGTTTGTTTCTCTGTTATGATATTATTATGTAACCGTTTGGGGAACCTTAAGACAGGTGAAAAAAATCATATTTCTCTGATGCCAAAGAAAAAGGGTTCCACAAACACATACCAATGACTTCTTTCCTGTTGACTTTTCTAGTTTTCCACTCTATTATAAAATAACTATCTTTATTTCTTTCTTTAAAAAAGGTAGTTGAGGAATTTATTTCCCTCTTCACAAACCATTATTGTTAATTTTAAAATCACTCAGATCCTAGAATCAATATTATATAATCTTCACATATTCTCATTTTTTTTTATCATTAAAGTAGTTTTCAAAAAAATGAACACTAAAGTGAGACTTACGCGGTTTTATCATGCTCCTGTCAAATACACTTCCGTGTTACACACTTCTTCAACCCATGTATTGCTCTTTTTTTTTTTTTTCTTTTTTTTAATAAATTTAAGAAATTTTCATTAATATAAGATTAATTAAGTTATAAATGATTCAAACAAATCAAACTCAAACTTTTAATTAAGTTTTGAATGAATAAATAAATCAAGTTTAAGCTTTTAATTCTTTTATAACCCCAAATTTCATGGTAAAAAAAAATCTTTTGTTCCTTTTTAAGGATTTAGGGTTTATAATTGATATTAAAGAGACGATGGTAAAAAAAATGTTTTCATCAAATGTTAAAAGTTATATAACTCAATATATTATTTTATAAATGTCTATGTTATATTATTAATTATATTTTTATACTATAGATTATATCATTAACATAATTATTATATTATCAACATTTCACATTATATAATAAGCTATTTCATAAGCATTTATTAATATTTTCTATTTTTTATTATAATAACAATAAAATAATTAAAAATATATTATAAAATAAATATTATACTGGATAATCTTATTTTTCTTTTATTTTTAATATATTTTTTCCATTAAATTTCATTAAAACAAAGTAAAAAATTAATAATTAATGATGATTTTTTTTTATTTTCATAAAATTGTTAAAAATATTAAATATAATTTAAAATATTGTTTATACTTAAATATCTTTAATAATATTTATTTATTATTACAAAATTAATAAAATAATTAAAATTATATATTTTTAAAAACTAGAAGATAAATTGATTTAAAATGTAAAGATAAAAAATAATTTTTAAAATATATATATATATATATATATATATATATATAAAGACTAAAATATATTTAATTTAATTTTAAAACATATAGTTTTTAATATTTTATATGTATGATACATATATCTATATCTATTAAAGTATCACCGTGGAATAAAAAAAATTATTAATTAAAAAGTTTAATTTATTCTGAATGCTGGTTTTAGGGAGGTTTGGCTTCGTTACTATTAAGGAGACGTACGTCAGAGGATTTGGATGTACATTACCTGATAGTGATTTGTATTCTGTAATAAAAATTAAATATAATTCTTTCAAGGACCTACTAAAAATAAATTAATAACTCATCCAGTTCTACCATCCAACTAAAAGTTACTATAAATTCTTAAAATTTATGTATCAGTAATGGTCCTACAAAATATGAGATATGAACTTAAAAAGGATTTTATAATTAGAAATGCTCTAAGTTTGTATAAAATACTAACATTTATTTATTTTATTGACTGCTTACTTACGTGTATTAGAATCTCAAATATTTTTGAAATAATTATATTTTTTTAAGTATAAATAAAACTATTATTTTAAAAAATAATAGTAGTGGAGTGTTATCCCAACTTCTGATTATAATATATTGGTCTTCAATTTTACAAAACGCAAAAGTACTTTCATTTTTGGGTGAAAGCCAAAGGGTCTTTTATAATTACTAATTAAAATAAACATTAATGTTAATTTAATTGAAAATGAACCAATTTTCTTGGTGCCTTGTTGAAACTTTTCTTTGTTGCAGTAATCAAAACTAAAGGATCATTGACCAACGAATTGAATTGGTCTAAATTTTGACTATTCGATTATATATATATTATAATTAAAAATATCATTTCAATTATAGAGATGAAAAACAATTTTTTTGTTTGTAATAATCAAAACCAAAATTTATTCATTTTATATAGATTAAAAATATATATTTAAGTTTTTTTTTTTTAATTATATGTATCTTACTTTTATACTGGTAATTCATAGATATTAAACTCCTCTATTTATTCTGTATCTTAATTCTGCCCTACAAATTGTGTTTTAAATTAATGTGTCAACCAACAAAACAAAACTTATGTATCAAAACAATATTTTAATTTCTAATATAAAAAAAAGGGAAAATTGATTGAAGGATCTCATTTTTATTTTATATATATAGAGATACTTTAAATACTATTATATGTATTCACATTGGACTTTATAGCGATGCTTTCAATATTTCTAGCTAGTTGTATTTTATAACCTATTCCTTCTATTTTAAAATTCTCATACTAATAAAATAAGTATAATATCTATGTCTGATATTACAATATGATTTTAAGGTCAAAGTTTATTTAGATTTGATGATCCTTCATTTTTCATTTTTATCCGGCCATATATAATATATAATTGGAAAAATAGAAGCATAGTGGGAGATAAGGGTGCATCGTAAACTGGTTCAAATAAGATTTTTATGGTATGTATGTGGTGCATTTTATTTTCAGAGGACCACATGAAGAACACTATCTGTGTGACAAATGGACAAAAATCATACATGGTCTTGATCAAAAGATAACTCCTTCCTTTTTTACCTTTCAAAAGCATTAGAACAAGTCAAACCATGCCGTCTTTTGATTCTTTTCCACCATTCATTTTCTCTTTCTCTAATTTCATAGCACCATTTTTGCATTGCAGGCTCCAAGTTTACTTTAATTTTATGGGGAGGTTTTCTTTCACATTCAAATTTCAAACCCATACTTTTTATTCAAATAGTTAGCATTCCATTTTCTAACTTTGATTCATATGATTCCCCCACATGCTCAAATTGCTAAGTTAATGCCACAACCATGCTCCATTCACTATATATTGGCTTTCAATATATTAATTAATGAACTCTACCAGTTATTGCTGTAGTTTGCATCCAAAGTGTTCAAATTTTCTGTACCATATTAAAAACAGCTAGTTGTGAAGCACCTGAAGCAGTTTTCAACTTGAGTTAATTTTTTAGAAACTGCATAAATTCGCAGGTTCTTTTTCTTCTTCTCATAATGTACATTAAGATGAAATGAGGGACTTTAAGCAACCACTTCCCTAATGGTTTAGTGAAAGTAGCTATTACATGCATGGCTCTAGCCTCTCTAGGCTTTAAGGGGATTGAGGTTGACTTGTAACGTTATAGGACACTACCCTAACACCTAAAGTAGAATCCAATGCTTTGATAGGTAGGAAATTAAGAAGGGAAAAAAAAAAAGGAAATAACTCCTTCCACGATTCTTAAAAGAGACAAAGCACACTCCCAAAATAGGCCAATGAGGAATATATAACCAGAGGATTCATCATTGGTAGGCTTTATGCCCTGATTTCTAGCTTCATTGTTCCATGATTCTCATTCTCTTAAGGCACAAAAAATTACTAATTGTCCACTAAACTCGTGGAGTATGAGCACTTTTTGTGCTTCTATAAAAACATTAAATAGAATGGGATGAGATTCACGTTTATAAAGTCAATAATACGATGTTTAGAGAGTGTTTTTAGAAATTTTGGTAATGCGGAATTTATAATTTTGACCCTAATACAAATACGTCCTTTCACGGTCAAATAAGCTTCTAAAAACAAATTTGAAGAGTTTATAGGAGAAAATGTCAACACGTCACGATTATTAAGTCGATGACTTTCTTGGTTTGCCTTTTAGTTGCTTGGAAGGCCTTGCCCAATGGAATCCAACACCTTTTAATCTCATGGAACTTCAAAAATCTCTTTAAACAATCACTTGTTATAAAAACTGAAATAAACATGAAGCATTAGGTTGCCATCCATCATAAGTTTTAAATAATATGGAATCCAATAAGATTTAAATAAAACTTTCTATGAAAAAAAAGAAAGAATTAATTCCAGTAGGTCCATATTTTTTTTTTTTGGCTTTTTAGAATTTTTTTTTTTGCATTTAAAAACCAAATTATCCTTAATTTTATCAAGGTCATTTGTATCATTTTATTCAATATAAACATTTTTCTTCATTTTTACATAACAAAACAAAAAATAAGAAAAAATTATAACTTATTTTTCTTTCAATTTTTTCTCCCACCATATACAATTTAAGATGTGGTTGTTTTTGTGTTTGAATGACATTCAACAAAACTTTTTACTTTCCAAACCAAAAAATGTAAAATTAACTTATATGATAGATGTAAGTCTTTTATAATTATCTATTTTCACTTTTCTTTTTAATCCATTTAAGCCATTTAGAGCAATACTTTAAATTTATATTATTGTTTTAGTTTATGTATTATAAAAGATAAATAATAATTTTAAACATATATTTAATATTTTTAATTTATAATCAACAATTTAGAATGTAATATAA
The DNA here is from genome assembly GCA_016859785.1 of Macrotyloma uniflorum. Lineage (NCBI taxonomy): Eukaryota > Viridiplantae > Streptophyta > Magnoliopsida > Fabales > Fabaceae > Macrotyloma > Macrotyloma uniflorum. The sequence goes on from BDMB01000001.1 coordinate 3,196,595, forward strand.
TATCATTTTTAATTAGTTCTAAAAAAGCATTAAAAATATAAATAGCTAAGAAAATAAAGTATACAGATAAAAAGAGAGTAGTTTAACATGTTGGGCAGAAATCTATTTTTGTTGGTTATAAAGGTAAACGTAAAATATATCTTCAATAACAAGAAAACAAGAAAAATAAATGTTTCATTCTAAAATAAATAAAAAATAAAAAAAAATAGAAGTTCCATGGTATAAATTGTACTTAGTAAAGAAATCCATACTAGATATTTTCACTTATACTTTTTTGTGTGAAAAGGGAATTATAATGGAATCTTCACTAATTGAAAAAATATAAAGCAAAGACCTCACTGTAGCTGTAATGAACATTTTTGTTGGGTTTAAAATCATGATTGTTAAATAAAGTGCTTCACGGTCATCTTGTCATGATTATCATCATAGCACTTAATGGAAATAGTGAATTTTGTGTGAAAGTTCAATTAAGAGTACAAATAATTTTCCTTGGCAAATCACATTGTTCCGCAGTTGCAACCTCTTTATGGCCATCTCAGTAGTTGACTTTTTTTAATTAATCATTACATTTGCACTTTATATGCAATTCAGAGGAGCCAAATTCTTTACCATAAAAAGAAGAACCAAATTCTCAAACTCTTAGGTACTCAAACATATAAAACTGGAAACTGCACAATGATTTACCTTAGTGCCCCTCAAAATATCACATCCATGATTACAGGAACAAGAACAACAAAAACAGAAAAGGAAGTGTTTTAGCAGTGTAGATTAATATGCTGCAGAAGATTCAGAAATGTGAGCAACAAGATGCTGTGCACTTTATGGTGGTGAACATAGATGTAGAGCACAGAAAATGTAAATAAAGCTCGGATCATAATTAATATATCTGCCTTAAGTGAAAGCACAAATCTGAGTTTATTATTAGACCAAAGATCCTATGGTGGCTCTTTCTCCCTCACTACACAAACTATACAGCAATTTGCAAATATTGTACAAGAAAACAAAAGAAACTGCAGATGAACTGCTGTATGAATTGAAATCCCATACACATTGGAGGTCAGCCGGTAGTAAAATGAGTAGGATATTAAAACATGTATGTTCAATGCGGCTTCAACATCCCACTTTATCTCAACATAAACATGATAGTGTATTTTCCCTGCTTCTAGTCTAATTGCTTTTGATATGAATTACCTGTGATAAGATAACAGAAGTCAACAAAAAATGAAAAGCAATTATAATCATTTAATTGAAAACATAGAACATAAACTTCAAGCCAAACATTGACAATTCATTTTATGTTTTTTAAATGTTCGGAATAGGCAATAATAGTATATATAAAAAGTCATCAATGCTTTCATTGGTTTTGGAAATCTTACCCGGTCTGAGGTAGCTGCCTACAATTCAGCAATTGGTGAGACTGAGGATGCCTTTGCAAGTAAGATGTCCCACTTGTAATACCATTTTCATCTCCTACAAATTGTTCTGAGTAACTGGAAGCTGGGGGAGACCATACTGGAACTACACCTCCATCTCTTTCTCTCCTGGTACCACTCGAAGATTCTATGGCAGAATCTTCAGCTACATTTCTCAGCTCCATTGTAGTATTGTATTGTACTTGTGTATTCCTATGAGCAGTATGCAACATCCGTTCGTTCAATGCAACTCCTGCATCTTGTTGTGCATCTACATTTATTGGCACTTCAGCTCTGCTGCTCTCTTCTGCTGAGTTTCGAAGATCAGAAGTAGTTTCTTCCTCTTCTATTCTCAGCAGTGTGGAAGTGAGGCTTGGAACCATCTGATCCTGGTAGCGTCGAGCAACAGGAAGAGGATTGTTCCTAACAGGTTCATGAGTTTCCTCCATTTGCGTGTCTTGAGGAAAAGCAGCAGGAATTGATTCAGAAGAGTCTCCAAGTCCTTCCTCAGTTCCATTCTCCATTGCAGCTCTTGAAGCTGCCTCTAGTTGCCACATTTCTGATAGTGCCTCTTGTAATCTGGTTTTTGCTGCATCTATTCCCACAATTGGAAGAGGATAGTTCGTTCCTAGCTCAATTCCAGCAGCTTGGAGCACTGATTCTGGTGCATTCCAAGGATGATGTATCCACTCAGTAGGTAATCTTGCAAGTTCTGGAAGCCAGCGTCGCACATATTCTCCATTCGGGTCGAATTTGTAGCCCTCAAACTACAAAATCGAACAACTGAAATGAGTTCATCTATTACCAGAAAGTCTATCAATTTACAGTGTTCAAATTCAATCCCATTGATCCTATACTTGGAAGATCAAAAGAAGGCATCAATCTAAAATAAATAAATTTCTAAAAAAAAAAAAACTAAAATATTTTCAAGAGTTGAACTTATGATCGGTCATATAACAGAACAAATTCATAAATAAAAAGAGTGAAAGAATATTTCAAAAGAGAGAAGTTGAGAGGGAGTAAAAGAAGACAGGGTTAATGTTACAAGCACATGCAAACAGATGATCATAAATCCAAAAGGTCACAGAACAGAGATGAATGGTGCAGCTTTCACACAAAAGTAACACAGCACCTGTGGATGATCTATTCGGTCAAATTCACGACCATCTGGTAGTGTACCAGATATGTACTGCCAACCAAGAGCATCACTCTCAAGATCTGCATCCAAAAGGGTGTCCCAGAAATATTTCATTCCCCATCTCCAAGGAAGCTGCAGAACCTTCACAAAGAAACTGGAAACTACAACACGTATCCGATCATGCAGCCAACCAGTGGCCCACAACTCCCTCATCCCAGCATCCACCAAAGGGTACCCCGTTCTGCCTTGTCTCCATGCCTTAAAATAACCCTCATTTACAACCCAAGGAAAGAACTTAAGGTGGCCTAGAAGAGGCCTTTCATGACTGTAGGGATGGTTGAAACTAATGTACCTCGAATATTCTCTAAGACCAATAGATTTAAGGAACAAGTTCACACTCTCTTCACTGGCTTTGTTTCCTTCGTTGGCCCACAAAAGTTGTTTGATACGGACGAGATGGAAGACCTTCTTGACACTCAACTCACCAAAGTGCAAATGGGGAGAGAGAAGCGAGGTAGTGGCACTGTCAGCCTTCCTGCAATTTATTGAGTACTCTATCAGTGGACCATTTATGAATGCGGTTAATGCCTTGTTAGCATTGCTCCACCCCGGTGACCATGCTCGAGCAAGAAGTGCATTGCTTGCCTTCTCTAATTCATCTTCAAACACCAATGTATCACAAGGGCATCTCGACACATCACCTGAAAGAGGCCAAGAGTTATCAACAACGGAAGATTAAAGCCTGATGGGTCAAGGAAAACGAACAAATGCCCCTAGATGTTGCTGAGTAGGCCAATTTTTACATCAGAAGCAAAAATTGAACAATGTTTTCTTCAATTTTGTATACATTTTTTCTGTTTTTAGTCGGCCATGTTTGAAAACTTATTATCTAATTAAGATTAAATGAATGGTTAACTATAAATTTGTGCATCTAAACATTTTTACAAGAAAGTTTCAAAGAATCAAGAGTGCTAGCAAGATTGAGAGACTTTTACAAGCTTTATTTTGCAGAATTGTTTACGAATTTTTAGATTGAATGAGTATTCGAAAATCAAACCTTCCTTCCTTTGGGCTTTCATCATTTGAGAGAATCGATTGATTCAGGTTGTCGTTATATCTGATGCTTTCTTTTAGGTGTCTTGTTTTCTTGTTAGGGTGACTAAGCAGGATTTATATGATAAAGTTTCACAAATTTAATCTTTGATTTTGTAGGGTTAAGGTCTTATATGTAGGTGTATTTTCTTTTCTTATTTTTGAAGTCTTATTATAACTTGAAAAGTTAGGGCATTGGTCTAATCAGGATGATTAGATATTTGGATGTAACTCCTTTTAAGAGTTATTTCTCTCCCAAACTTTTATTTTAACTGTCTTTTACTTTAATCATGCATATATCTTAAAAAGATTAGTTGTTATTTCTTTATGTTGTTTCTTTATCACTTTGTGAAAATTTAAAAATGTTCAATTCACCCTCTTATGCTTAGTCTATAATTTTAATAATAATTTTAAAGTTCTTTGTTAATTATTAATTTTTATATTATGTGAATAAAAATAATTAATAAATCAAAAAATTATTTATTAAAAATTATATAAGTAAATTACAGTTTAAAAAATGTGAAATGAGTTTTTATGAATATTTTTTGAACTTGATAACACCTAACAGGGAATTAGTTTAAATTTTTTATCATCATGTTTTATAAACTCTATCCAAACTCATCCTATCTTTTGTGAATAGATCAGTATCATGTTTAATCGATATCAATTATTGTTGTTATTATTATATTGATATTTTTTGATAAAGTTTTCTTTTATAATTATAATGTTCTTTTCATTTTTTTTTAATGATGATATTTAGAGGTATATTATGAAGATGCTATTTTTTCTTGTCATTCCTTTGAATTTAGTATAATATATTGAAAATAAAAAGTTAAAAGTTATATGCTTGGTTGGACGCTTTTATTAAGACCAATGTAGGATGTGTAATTCTTGTGTACAAGCAAGGTTAGCTTCATCTAGCACATGCTATTGTAAGGTCAAAATATTAGCAACTTCAGTAGCTAAAACATAGAAAACCAAAGGTTACATTTTTTCCATTTCCATGAAAACTAAATGTCATAAAATCCCTTTCAATTGTAACTACCTATTATAAAATCCAACATATTGGGAGGAGCATTAATTATAGCTTCAAAATTTAACGGGTAATTAGATATAAATACTACTATTTTTAATATTAATTTAATACTATTATTTTTAAAATTAATTTGTTTCATTTCGGATGATCCAAATTTTATTATAAGGTAAAAAGAAACATAATCAACTTAAGGAAATAAAAAGATAGTAGTTTCGGGTTTAAATGAGTTAAAAGATTTTTTTTTATGATAAGTGAAAATTAACTCAATTTATTTAATTTATAGGTTAGAGATAAGTTTACTTGAGATTTTATTTTAAATCTTTATAATTTAATTTATTTTACTTGTGTGAGTATGAATTTATAAAGAAAAAATTCAATAAATTTACAAACTTTAATAATTAAAAAAAAAAGTACATAACTAAATCAACTTACCAATATGTGGTATTTTTTATTGATTAAAAAGTTGACCTATTGTTAACTCAATTAATGGTGAATTAATTTGCGTGAATTGAATTGATTTATTTTGATATTCTTACGAAAAAATTTATGAGAAGGACATAAATTAGTTTAATTAAAGAAAAAATCTATTTATTTCTATCCATAACCCAACTACTTTCTTTTTAGGAGATTTATGAACACTTAATAAGTTATTATAGAAAAAAAAAAAAAAAGTCAATTTAAACATAATAGATGAAATGAAGTTTAAAAAATCTAATCATTAGAATGAAGTTGAAAATGAGTTAATCTATTCTAAAATCTCATGTAATCATATTCATAATTATAATAAGAGTTAAATGTTTTATATAATTAAAAAACTTAATTACTAGGTTAAAATATTTTTACTAAATACATATCGTGTTTCATAAGGGTTAATGTTGGATATAAAAAGAATAGGGACATAAACTAAATACATAAAAAAATATGACATTACTTTTAACTTAAAATTTTAAGGATTTTGATTGAATGTAATGTTATATTGTCTTATGTCATTTAATTTTTTTATTTTTACTTAATGTGACTTCAATTTATATTTGAACTTTAACAATCTCTTCTTCAAGTATAGATTTCTTTTATACTAGTATATATTTTCTTTAATGAAAGTATTAATAATAATTTTTACTTATACAGCCGTTAACTAAAACAGCTCGTACTTACTTGAAATCTCTATCAATAACATTTTTCATACAAAAGAACTATAAAGCTAAGATTCTGACCTAGTCTATATCTTAATCGTCTAAACTGTTCATCAAGACAAATTATTGATTTTAATACCTTTTATTAAACAATTACAAGAAAAAAACCAAAAAAATATTTATAAATAAATTACAAATTAAATATATATAAAACTTGATATCATCTCTAACCTAAAAATTTAAAGTTTTGAATTAAAAATATATCATGTTCTCCTAACACCACTAGCTTCTTCTTTAAAACAATGTAATTGTAAATAATGAAACAGTTAGAAATTTTAAATATGTCTAGATTCACCCAATATTATTAATTGAAACGTATGAAAGAAACAAATCTCATTTTCATAATGTGTCACGTATTTTATTATTCACAAGTTTACTAAGAATTGAAAGGGGTAGTTCATCACAATTTTCTAATCATATACACGGTCATTCCCGAACATGAAAGAACTTTGAAGACAAGAATCACAGCTTAACAACTTAACATGCTTAGACATTAAGTATGTCAAGTAATGAGAGCAACTATCACAAATTGGGCTGTAAGCATTGAACACCTAACATACTCCTAAGAAAAGTGAATAGCACATCAATTTAGAGCAAAATTACCTTGCAGCTACGCCAACATAAAGTATCATTCTCCTAAAATGGTTTTAGATTTCGAATCAACAAATTCACCTTATTTATAATAACTACTATAAATATCACTAATATTAGTAAATTAGATAAGGATTACTACTATACTACATCATTTTGATGATATTATTGCTAATTTGGGTATGAAAATATTTTTTGCTAGTAGCACTCAATTCTCATGACATCTTAGTCACACCATACTACTTATTTTTTTAATCTTGACCTACTAAACATCCTAGAGTCAGTATTCTAAAAAAATTAGTTAAAAACTATTTTCCTTGTCTCAACAATTCACTTCAAACACATTGTGTATATAGAATAGATCACACCGTGTACCATAAATACTATAGTTATATTTTTCACCATTTGATATGTAAAAAGAGGGCATGGTTTTGTTTCTTCTCTCATTTAGATAATTTTTTTCTTCTCCAGTTCAGATAATTTGAGTAATGAACAAGGAGCAGAAACTGAAGATTAAAGAATTGGCAAGTAATGTACATAAGGAATAAAATGAAAAGAAATCTGAGGCGAAAGGAAGTGAAGGAAGAAAAGTAGACCTGGAATTATTCTTTTAGGTGGAAGAAGAGGTGAGTCGGGGTCATAAGGCATGCTAAGACATCTGTCCCAGAAAGCAGCAAAAGTTGTGAATGGTCGACCATGGAAATCATTCACATCCCACGGTTCATACAGTAAGTCCGCGTTGAAGGAACGCACTGTTATGCCCTGAGCATTCAGAACCTCTTTTGCTCGATGATCCCTTACAAGTGACAGGGGATCTGCAATATACCAAATCACAAGCAAAACGTTATCATGAAGTAGAAATAGACAATTTAACTGTATTTTTCAGATTGTCATGATGCAAACAAAATCCAAAAGATGAATATATAGACATGACAAAGTAATCTGTACGGAGGACTAAACACAGACAACCATGTAAGTGGGGCAAACAAATTAATTGAAAAAACGGTGATGTCCTGTTCCGTACATTGCTACCAGATAAACAATTTATCCCAATTGATGTAATCTAGGATCCTATAATTCAAAATGACTAGCAAAGTTCCCAGAATCTGGGCATTCATTCTATTTGAGGGGATTACAAGTGTTGAAATGAAACAAAAAGTAGAATGGTATTACAGAAAATAAAAATGGAAAAGAAAATACTGGGGCAGAAAAGGAACAGTAAAATGATCCAGAAAGAGGCAGAGAGATATAGGAAGAGGGAACAGAAAACTGACCATATAAATGATTAAAAAAGAGTTGAGTAGCTCCAGTGGACTTAACAACCTCAAGGAGAGAAGAAACAGTATCAGTGGATCGCTTAGTGATGAGAGGGGTGCCAAGATTCCTGAGAGAAGAATCAAGATGAGCCAGACTTTGTTTGAGCCACCACCTGGAGACTCTGCCAGGGTAGTATTGGCCTTCTTCTTCGGGTGCCCATATGAAAACTGCAACAACAGCACCAGCTCTTACTCCAGCAGCCAGTGCAGGGTTGTCTTCTACCCTCAGATCTCTTCTGAACCAAACTATGCTGCATCCACAACCACCTCTCATCTCTAAAACCTTAAACTACTTTCACACACTCCCCTTCTTCTAACAAGTTTTAACCATCTCATCTCATGTAATAACTTGTCTCTTTACTTTCTGTCTCCTCGGTGTTGAAGAAAACCAAACAAAATATGTTAATCCAGTCTTATCTTTTATTTAGTTCTCTCTCCTCTCTTTCTATCTTGTCCTGGCTTTTGTGTCTAATAACTTGTTTAAGAGGAGATTTGAAGGCATAAATAGGTAAAAGCAACGTGTGATTATTGGGACGATGACTTTAGTTAGGACTTGGGTTTACTGTGAGAAATTGTTTTTGGTGAAATTATGAATATTTTGCAACAAATTCGTATTTTGTTGGTTTCAGTAGCTAGTTGTACGAAAAAGCCGAAAGGGTGTGACAGAATGGACAGAGTGAGAGGGATATGTTGGAAGGAAGAGGAAGTGAATAGGATTAGTTAACTGTGTGGGGAAGATACAATGAATTGATAGGGAAATTGTAGCCACAACTTTATGTTCTTTAGATTTTTTTCGTTTTTCTCTTCTCTTAGTCTTATCTTATGTACTATATGCGATAAATAAAACAAATCCATCTTCCACGTCTCTCCTTTCTTCTATTTTCACACACAACTATTTCATTTTCATGCCTGCCTTCTCCATTTCACTCCACACCACTCACAACCTGTCAAACTCACTGTGATTTTCAGTAGAAATTAGGGGCCTATATTAGCATTTCCCACACGTTGCTTAAATTAATGACCAAAGTTTCTTTTATTTGAAACCTAATCGCACCATTCCTATTTATTGCAAATATCATGACATTAAAATGCATTTACTCAATTATTATTTCTGTTTCATATATTCGGTACAGAGTCAAAGCCTAATCAAACATCTCTTTAAGACTTAACACTTTTTAATAAATTATTTTATCGTATTATGAATCTCACAATCCAATTTTTTTATTAAATATTTAAGGAGGATAATTGTCTCTACTCTTTCATATAAATTGCCATTCATTAACCACGTTGATGATTCTTCAATTTGAACCCGAATCCTACAATTATCAAATTCATAGGAAATGTCTACCATTTGTCTCTTTTAAAGTAAAGAGTAAATAACTAATAATAACCATTGATGAAAAAGAAATAGTTGATATCATTAATTATCTTCCATATATAACTATGATATCGTTATCAACTATTATAATTTTTTTATTAATAATTGAAATTACTTATTTTACTCATTAAGGTGAATTCTTGCTTTAAAAAGAATTAAATCTGAATGTATTTAATGTTGTTCTACATTTTATGCTATATGTTATTGGACTACTAGCAAAGAAGGAAAAGTTTTTTAAATTGATTTTTTACTTTTTCTTTAAGGACATTCATTGAATTACATAACTCAACAATCCAATTTTATGCAAACTGATTAATTTGATTTTTTTTAATTAAATTAAACCCAATCTAATCTAACTTTAACCTCTTATAATTTCGATGTTAATTTTTGAATATTGAATTAAAAATTTATTTCAACCAATCAAAATTATTAAATAATAATAATATAATTATTCTATTAATTAAAAATAATTTTGAAATATTGAATTATTGAATTATTCTAATATTAAAAAATATAATAATAAAGTTGTCTCTTACACAAGACCCGTGTGGTTCGAAAATATTATAATTAAAATCATAAAAATATTTATGTTTATAATAATAAATAATGAAAAAACTTCCCAAAGAAATAACAAATTTTCTCTAAAATATAAATTAAGCGCAAAGCAAAGTATGCTGATATAGTTATACTATGGACACGTATTTTATTTCATTTTCTATGTAATTAAATAAGAGAAATTTTTCATAACTTTTTTTTTCTTTAGAAAAAAAAATAAATTTAAGTAAGGGTTGTATTCAGTTAAGATTTAAAAAATAAATAAAATATTTTTTTTATAATTTTTTTTTTCGTATTTTGTTAAGATTTTTAAATACTTTAAAAAAAATCATAATTTTTTTAACGAGTACAAATTAATTGATATTTTAAAAATAAAAAAAATGTATTATTAAAATTAAACAATTTTTAATAGATTATTTTGTTGATTGATTTTTTATTCAAAATTTTCGCAATCTCAAAACAACAATATTAATATTTTTTATTTTAAACTTTTCTATATTGAAATAATTATTTTCTGTTATTTTGGATTATTATTTCCTATATTGTTTTGGGTTATTGAGTTTATAAATTTTGAAATTATGGCCATTATATATATTTATTAGTCACAGATTTTGGTACAAAGTACAGCATTTATTTGAAGAGAAATTTGGACCTTACAACAAAGTTGAAACTGCAGAGATCCTTTTAGATGTTAATCTTTTTGGTGGAAAAGCTTCTAAACGCTATAGTTCCTTATGCTTTTACTTCAGAATCCAGCGGAGTTTCTAGTTTTTAGTTTCCATGATACAATGTATTGAGTTGAGACACATTTTGTCTTCTGGTCATACGATTCTATTCATCTTTGTTACTCACATCACATATCACATGAACATATATATTGTTGTTCCAGAGAGATCTGATGTAGACTACCTTCAACAAACCTTTATAGGAACAAGACAGATAACAAACATGCACATACAGGTTTATGTCTCTTCCCACTGCTCAATTACTCTTAGTCAAAAATCTTTTAACATGTCCATTCAATAGTATATATATACAGAGAATACAATGAAAGAAACTAATTACTTATAATTTATATATACTATTATTGTAAAATGAATACACTGTCGTTTCGTTATATTTAAGTCTTAATTAACCAAATTAGTAGTCACAACCACTACCTACGAAGTATGATTTTTATTAACTAAAAATGTGATAAGTTCTTATGATTAAATATGTACCAAAAATTAATATACAAAAAAAAAAAAATGATATTCATATGGAAATTATATTGTTGTCGAATTTTGTTTGGTGGTGCGGTGCAATAAAAATTTCAAACACTCCCTTCAGGGGTTTTATTCTTTGCCTGCTAAGGTTTGTTGTTTCTGAATCATGATTTGATATGTCATGGAATATATATATCATTTCTTAGTTTAATAGTCATGTTTTTAATGTGATCTTAGTGTAAAATAATTATTTAATTATAAATTATATTAGTATTCTTTTTATTTTATTTTTTTATTATCTTTTTTTTTAAGACTTTAATTATATTTTTAAATTAGATTTGAATATTTTAAACTAAATGATTAAATAATGAATACAATATTATATTGGAACAAAAATTGTTTATCATAAATTTAAAATATAACTTATATGTATAAAATTGTATATTTATTATAATTTTTTAATATAATTTATATATTAATGGAAAGAAATGTTTATCCTTTGGATGAATATGAATGATTAGTGGTATCTGATTCTGGGGTCATTTTCCATTTCTTAGTTGAGGTGTTCTTTTAATTTGATTTCACTTCCTTTTTTGTTTGAAATTTTGATCCCTCAAGTTGATCTAGGTGTGTTTGGAAGGAAGAGAAGAAGTGGACAAAGGTGAGAGATATAAGATATGGATAAGTCGAGTATTGAGTTTAGGCATTTTCCCCTTATGGTGGCCCCTCTTCCTCTTCACTCAGATTCCATTCACACAAATATATGTCACTTCCAACTTTCTATTTCTTGTCTTTTATATTTCCCAATTCAAATTTCAAAACTACTTTTTCATAAAAATAATCATCAATCAAATTATTTACATTTCTATACACAAAATTATCATAATTAATTACACTAAATTTTATTTTATTTTATTCCATTCAATATAAATAAATGATTATTCCATTTTGGTGGAGGAGGAAAAGATAGATAAGAGGGGAGGATAGAAAGGGAGTAATAAATGATAAATGATGTGATGAGAAAAAAGAAGAAGATAAAAAGTGGAATGAGTGAAAGAAAAATAGATGAGATTATTATAGATATATAATTGAGATTAAAATATAATATTTTGGTCCTGAAAGAGAATTTATGATTTTACATTAGTCAAATCCATCACGTGTATTACATACTATGTGCTACTGGTGGGAGTACAGTGTATGGCCATAAATAGAAGCCATCATTCATATATTGTTTAAGCAGGTCCTCCTTATTACATAGCAACGTGTCCATAAGAAGAGGCCATGAAAGAGGGCCTCCTACCATGCTTCTAAAATGAAAGAGATAACTCACATTTATTTTATTATTTATATATTCAATAAAATTTCAAAAATAAATAATATATAATTAAAAAAGATTTACAAAAATATAATTTAATATAACTTTATTACAATCAATATTTTATATAAGAGTTTTTTAACAATTTTGTTAATAATTAAATTTTTATCACATGGTTAACTTAATTTCAATAATAATTTATATATAATTCATTCTTAATCTTTTAATTCATTCTTTTCGACACAAACATTGTGATAGAGTCATTAAATTTTGAAACGAATAATAGCTCACGTGTAGGTATTAATTTAATGATGTTAGGTAATGATTAGAAAGAAGATTAAAAAAATGACAGAGGTGATCAGAAATGATAGTAGGAATGTGAGAGAGGAGATTGTGTAGGTAAGAAATGAGATGCAGAGATGAGTATGTAGAAGAATCAATAATGGGATGGTGGTTGCTGAGAGAGGTTGTGTTTGTGCATATGTGATTTGATTAGGATGCAGAGATTGAATCCCGGAGAGAGAGACAACGGCGAGACAACGGCGCGGCAAACAAAGTATTTGTTATCTTGGAAGGAAACCAGTTTCAACAATCATGAACTTGTTCATGTACGATTCAATCACGCTATATATCTCTTAATATTAGACACTAAAATGTTAGAGGTGAAGTCCAAATCTCTCCATCAATATATGAAACTTATTTAGAACTTCAACGGAGTTACTTCCACCCTTAGCTGTACATTCTGCAATCATTATATATGTAGGCCGCCCTATATTCAATGCTCTCATAATTTCAACCAGATGACATGGTCCAGTGCTGTAACATGCTGCTCCTAATTATGTATCTCTTCTTTGCAGAAAGAGATTACTATAACTATGTTTATATACAACATTTTATGTTTTCCATCCATCATTCCCACCAAACACAAGTTTAAGATCTGTTTTCTACCCTAAAAGGGAGAAAAAGAGGATTAAGATAAAGAGAAAAGATTAGGGTGAGTTTGAAAAGTATTATTTACGATGACATGAAGAGAAAGATGGGTGGACCTCATTTATGGAAAAGAAAACTAAAATTGACTTGCTTGTATTTTTAATCATTAAAAGAAATTAAACTTAATCTTGTCCACAATAACAAAAATTTCTTTTTGTTAGTGCTATAATTTTACATGTGTATGCAAGAAGTAGTATTTCAAAGAAAAAGTCTATAAACTTATGACAAAATACAAAAGTCCATAAGAAAAATAGAAGAATTCATATGAAAATAGAAATTAGTAAGTTTATAACTGGTATATAATTTGTTAAAGCAATGACACATTAGTTTATGTTTATCCCTAGCATTTGCTGAAAAACTGAATTTCTCTTGGAATTCTGGAAATGCTGCTCTTTCTTTCTACATTTTCATTCCTGCTCAGGTTCTTTTTAAGCACATAATCAAACATGCATATGCTTTACTGTGAATGTCATCATAATGATTACTCTGACTGAATCATGAAATATTAATGCATGATGTGAATGAACAATGAAAATGAAATTGCAAATTTGAGTTGTTTCATGATGCTTGAATATTGAGATGTAGGATATATGTTTGTTCAATTTCTTTTGGAAAATTGGATGTCCACACTTATCAAATTGATTTTTAACTTTTTCATAGGTTTAACTAATTTAATAACTTCTACGGAGATTATTTATTGTTAATATTGACATTATTGTACAAGCAAAAAACGTCAATATGCATTATGTCAACCATCTTTTCAGACTCGACTATACTGTGCGGAAAAGGAAATGGAAAGAGAAACTATTTCCAGAATAAGTTTATACTAACATTTCTATAAACATGTGATATATACAAGGCAAAGGAAAAAAGTGAAACATGAGATAAGATAATAATGTGATAGAGATAGATAGAGAACGTGTTTTGTACAAGATAACAGAGATAACAGTGACAGAGTAGAGGAGGGTGATAACAAATGTTGCAGATGAATGTGTGGTACCACCCACCCAATCTGAAGGGAAAAATCCGAACCACAATCTCTATGAAGCTTATGCAGCATGTATTTCGTGAATAGTGAGAAACAGAAGAAAGAAGAATAAAGAGCCAAATCCCTTTCCCACGTGCGTTCTTGTAGACACGCAATTTGGAGAGATGAATTATTGGAGATGAAGATAGAGTGGTGAGAGAATGTCGCGTCCTCTTACAATAATGTGTGAGTTTCAGTACTTGCATGGTAACATCAAAACTGTACGTGTTTATATCACCCGCACCCAATTTTCCTTTCTCTTTCCATTAATAAAAAGAATCGCATTCTCTTGAATCATAGCACTCAAAAGGAAAATGTTCATGCAGATTACTTTTTCCTTAACAAAGTTTGAACCTCCTATGCTTGTTTAAGTTTCAAAAATTCATTATATATAATTTTATTCTTTATTTATTTTTACAATATTAAATAATTTTAAATATTATATTTAAAGTAATTTTGAATAGATAAATTATTTTTTACACCTTATTCAATTAGGTAATGATGTAAAAACTTTAATGTTGAGTTAGGTGGTTTAGGTAATGCAAAATCTCACTATTTTGGACAATGTACTTAGGACTTAATATTTTGTGTTTCGGTCACATGATTCCAGATGACAGATGTACCTACTAGAATCATAATTATAATTGTACGGATAAGGTATTGGTAACCTCTCGGTTACCCCTAAATCATTTTAATTAGGAATAATTTAAGCATAATGATCCTGGGAGCTCCCGGTTTAGGCTGTGAGCCTCCCAGCCATACTTATAATTTAAACATAATGATCCTGGGAGCTCCCGGTTTAGGCTGTGAGCCTCCCAGCCATACTTATAATTTAAGCATAATGATCCTGGGAGCTCCCGGTTTAGGTTGTGAGCCTCCCAACCATACTTATAATTTAAACATAATGATCCTGGGAGCTCCCGATTTAGGCTGTGAGCCTCCCAGCCATACTCATAACTTAAGCATAATGATCCTAGGAGCTCCCGGTTTAGGCTGTGAGCCTCCCAACCATACTTAAGGATGACCTAATCATGTCAATCAGGCATAATTAGGTGATTAAAGCAGACTTAACTCTTAAACTCTGGCCCATTGCTTCGACCCAGTTTATGAGGCTATAAATAGGTAATGGATGATGAGGTAAGAATGACTTGAATATTGTTTTTACTGTAGAGGATATTCTGTTTGAGTATTTACTGACTTGAGCGTCGGAGTGTAATCAACAGGTACACTCCCATCCGGTGGAAGGAAGGCTCTCAGCAGTTGACCGAGAGGCTCACGGCAGAAGCAGAGAAAGAGGATTAAGGAAGAAGGATTAGCTGGAAGGTCCATTGTTGCTTTCGGTCCTTGTATTAACCTCTCGGCAGGAACAATAATAAAGATAAAAAGGATGCAAAGATAACCACAATATGTATTGTAATTAATTAAAACAATTTTAGGTAGCTGTTCTGATACAAACTACGAATGTGATGGTAAAAGTAGACAAGTTAATTTAATTAATATTAAGAAACTCATATTTGTATAACACTTACA
Organism: Macrotyloma uniflorum; assembly: GCA_016859785.1. NCBI lineage: Eukaryota > Viridiplantae > Streptophyta > Magnoliopsida > Fabales > Fabaceae > Macrotyloma > Macrotyloma uniflorum. Next base: position 3,212,373 of record BDMB01000001.1, read on the forward strand.
TAATTGATAAATTTTTTTTTTTCAAATCTCATTGGAGATGTACACATGACTGCATGTAATTAAGTCAATATCATCTTTAACTCATAGTTATTTATCATAGTGTGAATTCGAAAGTAAAAACTAATGCTAATTAGTAGTAAAACCAGTTTCTAAAGTGTGAAAAAAGAGATTCTCACATTACTAATATCTCATGCAAACAGTGGTTGGAATAAGTTACCTATAATTATTGGTAGAGTAAGATAAAGAAAGGTACATATTTGTATTCATGCATGCATAGGTAACGTCTACGTTTACATGCTAGGGTGGATGTGTTGGAGAGTGTTTTTGTATGATTAATGACAAATTGAGCAAATATAGATGATTAAGGACAGGTCAAGTGCATGCATGCAGGATATAATTAGATGATTAATTCACTCAGATTCTGCTTCAAGTTTATAAGATGAATTGTATTGGATTAGAGGGCTATCATCAGTGTTCAAGTTTATTTAAATTCCATCTTTTCTTTTATTATTAGATTAAATAATGGGGTATATTTTTGTCTGACATGTGTGGTTGCATTGGGGTATATCAGGATTGGGCTTGAACACCGCCATGAGATTAAACAATGTTTCCCAGATTAGCCCAATCATATGTATTAAGCCAATTAGTGAATAACAGAGGGATCTGTATGTGGGTATAAATGTATGATCGTACATATAAGTAGGAGAATGAGTGTGGTTATTATGAATATGATTGTTCTAACTACCTTCTTTACATCATTTTCTTCATTGATGTTGCCACTAGCAAGACAAACATGGCTTCCAAGGCGTTACCACTATTTTATAATTCAATAATTGGCTATGTTTGCATATGCATTACCCCCATCAATCAAACAGCAGCAGGGGTCTAGTATGCTTAGTTTAGAAGTTAAAAATCATATTTAAATTAACATAATTGCAATGACATAAGAATCTTTAAGTGGCACACAACGCATGGGTAGGATTAGGTGGTGAAAATTTTCCCTACACTTAAAAATTAGGACTGTGGAGGAGAAACCTAACCACATTGTGATTTTCTTTGTTACTTTGACAACCATGCCAAACTTGACCTCAACAAATCGGATTATTCAAGTGCCTTTGACAAGGCATACTCCAAAAAGGTACCATTAGATTAATCACAAGTCCACTAGTGATGTATTGACATGTGTTAGACATCAGTTTCATTGCGAAGACTTTAATCTTAGCTATATTTTTTTATTTCTTTAGCAGTCAACTTCTTAATGGAAAAGGAATCAAATCTAACTGCTCACGATGGAAATAAAGGACTTGTTTTACCTTTTAAGCAGCCATTTCCCTTTATCATGGTTTACAATTTCCTTCATATTTCAAACACTTTCTAATGTGTCTTCGATAAGCCATCATTAATTTACTGATTAATGTTTAAATTTCTTGTCAAATAAAACCTCCCACTTGCTCTGTGGAAAGTTAGGGTGCTCACAAAATAATATTTCAGTAATTAGATCATTGTTGTAGATCTGCTCAAGGTGTTTTGTTTTCTGGTACTCTTTAGACTCCACATTTTTTCAAAGCAATGGGATGCCATTTTCTCTGGAGATTAAGTGACCTCGAGCAGAAAAGCATTCTACAAAGAACTTATTTAGTAGATTAGAGACTAAGAGATTTCTTTCTACAACATCCCATTCCTAATGATACTATATATATAGCTTTTCTTCATGAGGAGAACAGATACTATATATATAACTAATTAGATGGAGACTATCTGTTCAGAATATAACATATTTACACTCCAGATACATAAATATTTCATTTTTACTCTACAAGTATCACAAGCCAAACTATTTTTATTTTATGAATTGTTGAACGGTTGTAATATGAACATCTTTAGCTGATTTACAAGAGATTCAGCCATGATCAGTCTGAGTACTGCTTTAGTTTAAGCCCCGTTAGTTGGAGAAAACAATTCGTAACATTTGTTCTTTAATTTAGTAGAAAAAAGTTTAGCTTTTTCTCTAAACCTGGAGCTTGAGTAGTAATGAAGTTGAGAAGAAAGTTATCAGGGTATACGTTTAAACTGTATCCTTCAGTTTTCGGAAAAATCATTTTCTAGAAACTTATTCTTTTCCACACATTTTTCTCACACGTACCCTTCCTTGATGGTTTCATGAAGCGGAAATTCGGTAAAAGTACTTGGCTACTCATGTCATGTATAGTTATTCAAAGTAGACTACATAGATATATCATAAACCAAATTCATGGTTCTTTTCTGCAAGTAAGCTTATAGTCAACTCAAGATCTTCGGGTCTCATGTTCTTCCTACCCCCATTTTTGGACGGAAGTTTTCCCCTCCATTTCCTTAAATGATTTAATTCGAAGAAAAATTATAGATATCATAAACCAAGCAGTTCGATATACATTAAACTAACAAATGAAACAAAAAATTAAGAGACAACAGTAAAAGCCAAATTTTATTTGAGCCAAGAAATTATAACCGTTAAAAAAGATACTGTCATACTGACAATCAAACTAGTTCGATGAAACTCCCCGAGTTATGTACAAAACATGTATTGATATATAAATGCTTATGTATGTAAATGGCCATACATATATATGTATATGTACCTATACTAGAGCATATATATATATGGGCTAATTAAGTTGCAAGAAGCAAACACGGCATAACACACAATAATTCAACCTCTTTCTAATTAAATACTAAGATAGCTCATGCATGATGGGGTCCTCAAAAAATAGTTCAGGCCAATAAGATGAGGGCCCTCCTCCATAGCTAGAAGTGCTGCTGCTGGCATCTCCTGGATTGTTAGCTGATGTCCCTATGGCATTTGGAGGAATAGATGGAATAATCCAGGAAGAGTCATGATCAATCGTGTGATCCCCTTGACTTATCATTGCAAAGTTAGTACCTTGACCCATCTCACTATTCAAACATGATTGAGAACTGAAAGAGACTTGTGGGTCTAAAAGGTGAGGTAGCACGTTTGGATGGTGGAGTGGTTGAGAACTAGCAATGCCATGAGAAAATGAGGCAGGAGCATCTGGTTGCAATATGACTGGATTCTCTTTCACATTGGAGATTGAGTTTAACAAAGTGAAAGGTTCCATGTTGTTTGTGGTGGCCTTTTGGTCATAGGAGTTGGTGCTTAAGGAGTTTGAGGATTGCATTAGATAATGAAGGTATTGAAGCTTTGCCAGCTGGACTGCCTCTGCTTGCAACCTCATAGCATGTTCATCCAATGACTGATGATCCATAAGGTCTGTCATGTTGGCCAGAGCTAGCAGATATGGCAAGCTGGAAACAAGGTCAGTTCTAGGTTGGTGAGTCATTGGATCAAAACCCATCTGAATCAACTTTTTCTTTAAATGAGTATTCCAGAAATTCTTGATCTCATTATCCGTCCTTCCTGGAAGGTGGGTTGCAATAGCTGACCATCTATTAAAGAAGCGTGTTCATATAATAGTCAGTAATAGCAACTAATTATCATTTAAAAAGATAAAATACAAAAACTTGATTGAACCCGAAAATCAAAAGAAGGCAGTCATAACAGTGCAAATGGTATGGAGATAAGACTTGAGTAGGTTAAATTTGCAAGGAAAACTGGATGAAGAAAAAAGAATTTTGACAAGGAAAGTACTTGTTTCCTAGGATAGAATGGAGATGCAGAATTGTTTGCTCCTCTTCTTGAGAAAATTTGCCCCTCTTGATATCAGGCCTTAAATAGTTAGTCCACCTTAGCCTGCAACTTTTTCCACATCTGTTGAGACCTGCCAAAATTGCAAGAAAAAAGATGAATGAGGAAATTAACATTAAAAAGAGAGAAGAGAACTAGGTATATAGTTTCAGCCATAATTAATACCAAGCTAGAAATTTACACACCGGCTAGCTTAGGGAGAGCCCTCCAACTTCCATGGCCATGTTTCTGAATGTGCTGGACTAGCTTTTGATCTTCTTCGGGAGTCCAGGGACCTTTCTTAAGGCCATTCTCGTCGCAGCATGGAGATCTTCCCATATTGTGTGCTATACTTACTCTTGATCGATCAAAAACTATTATTATCCTTTCCTCTGTTACCACCAAATTAAACTGGGGCTGCAGCATACTATTTATATAACCATTATTCTTATAGAGTTCTTCTTGTCCTTAATTATCTAGAATATTATATAACATTTCACAATCTTTCTTAGGCCGATAAAAGATTTGACACTTCCATCTCGTTATTGTGTAAACAAAAAAGTGTTTCATGCCTTGACAAGTTTGCCCTTCAAGCTAATTAATTAGTAACATATATAAAAGATAATGTATATGGTGCCCAGAATTTTAGAATACAAAATGCTTAAATTTGTAATGTGTTGATTATTTTCCTTTTCTTTTCAAGAGAAACGAAACTCAGGTGTTATAATTCCACCATTAATAAATCAAAATTATATTAATATTACTTTTAAAATCATTGTTATAAAATTTAAGAAATTTATGATATAATACATAGTAATTAAGTGAAAGTATAAAAATTATTTAAAATTTTATTGTATATATTTTCTCTTGTATTTAAGTACTTCTAAATGATTGTATTTTTTTATTTGAATTAATTAAATTAACCATTAATTAATTTAATTATAATTTTTATTGGTTAAAATATACTATGCAAACATCAGTTTATAAGCAATTTTTTTTCAGTTTTTTACTCATACGTGCATGGCAAATGATTGAGGTTATTATAAGAATCCAATCAATTTCTCCACAGATACTGTGGAGTAAAGAATAATTGTTTCTTGTTAATAAGTAGAACAATACGTTTTTACTTCAGCAGGGTTCCCTCTCTGTATAAACTTCGAAAATGAATAAAATATGATATTCAATCCAAGCAAAGAGGACAATTTTGTAATTATGGACTAAACATTTTTTTAGTTTCAATTAACTAATTACTAATATGGCACTAAAGGGTTCTTAAAAAGAGGAAGTTCCAAATTAGATTACGTAACACGTGGCGAATAAATGCTTGTCGGAGGAACCCCTCCCATGCACGCAAAGAGGAGGCTGCTTCCCTCTTTCGTCATGGTTTGCATGGCATCCAAACACTCACGTCCTCTCTTCTTGGATTTCATGCCCTATAAACAAATCATTTACTCAACAACAATACAGTCAAAACCAATATCCTAATAATATATATACTTACCAAAATAATAGATTGTACGAAATATTCAACAAAAACAATACCACACAACAATTATCTAGCTGATTTCTATTTTACTCTTTCTTTTTATAATTTATTAATTAACTATTTTAAAATCCTTTATATTCATATAAATCGTGTATAAGTGTTTTTCGTGTTATTCAGCACTACAAATAATATGTGTGGCCATCTATTTATTAGGGTAATTAACCCTTGTTATACTTATTTCTTATTGGTGATTGGGTTCACATTTAGGTTGAAGATAACACACATAAATAAATTTATGACGTCAAGATACACACACTATAATCCTAATTAAGAAAAATAAAATAAAATCCTTGTGGGGGCAACCACCTCTCCACAATGCAATGTGGAGGTCCCTCGTTTCTTAATATACCATTTAATAACTTAGCATTGAACTTCATTAGATTGTAATTAAATCATTACATTTGTAATTGTTTTTAAATTTTTCTAATTGTTGCAAAAAATTAACTAGATGAACCTAATTAATTTTTGAATCAAAGTATTATAGATCTACATTTAGTATTCTCTTATCTTCAAGACAATATTTTTTCTTAAATAAACTAAAGCTGAACACTAATAATTTACGTGTCTTATATTTTAACTAATTGAATTAATTCAAGAAAACAAATTATGCTATATTGTTTATAGAAAATTACTTTGAAACATAAAGATCGATATATGTTGATTAGTTTAATCCTCTTGCTATAATATATTATAACGTAATCATCAGCATTCAGAAGACACTCAAACGCACACCAAACCACATATGCATGTGTATCTAGGTCAAATTGGCACGTAAAATATAGGCACATGATTCTCAACTTATCTGAATATCTAAACAGGTAAACAAAAAAATCTACGCAAGTTGTTGGAAATAGTTATAGCTATATGGATTGATTATGGATAAATAAACCATATCAGTGAAAGCCTGGAGGTTAAAAAGTCAGGACAAATCAAAGGTACCAGTAATAGCTGAATGCCTGAAAAGGACATAAAGGATGTGACTCGTTTGACTCGGAGGGTGGTGCAGTTGGAGACGTGAAGGAGAATCTGGTGCAGCAAACACCCAAATCGACCCCTATTTATTTTTAGCCCTTAAAACATTCTTTGCACGGTTGAGAAACCTTCAATGGCGTTTGTTGGAGATTTGTCCTCATGCACCTTGTTTTGATGCAGATTTTCTTGCTCATGGTAGGATCTTCCATTTTAAAGCCAATACAAAGTAAAAGGTTATCGCTTAGTACACACTAGTGTTTTAAAAGTTGTCTAAAATGTGTGAAATCAAATATACATAATATTTGAATCAACCAAATCTCACGATGCTTCTACAATGACACGCATTTACCTCGGATTTTCGAGCAGTGGCTTCATATAATTAGTTCCTTATTTAAATCCAAGTTAGACCCATTTTAATTTAGTTTAATTTAGTTTCTTTAATCAATTAAAGAAACTTTCAAACTTTAAAAACATGTTTTTTTTTTCTTTTAATTTAGTTTTTCATCTCTGTGAACTCATCATTTTATTAAAGTCCGAAGAAATTGAATTAACATGTTTCTTTTTTAAGTTTAGAGATAAAAAAAAGAAAAAGAAAATCAACACAAAGCCTTGATCGTATTTGATGGAAAACATAAAAAAATAAAAACAAAATTTACATATATATGTGTCTGTCAACTGGTGATGACCCATGTTGCTTCCCAGATAAGCCATTCATTTTCAAACCTAAAATCTATTCAATTTAATTACTAAGTGTCGACGTCTATGTGGAACAACAAAGGAGTTAGTTAGAAAGACTAATTTTTTCTTCTTTAACACATATTTCTTCTCAGTTTCTTGTTCATGTGTCACAAACCTAGCTCATTGTCTTTAACCTTGCATTTTTAGTAAAAGATTCAACACACAAATACTCTAATCTTTCAGCCAAAGGATCCTGTCGGGGACCATTGTGTGTTCCGACGAGAATAGAATTAAGGGACCAGTGATGTAAGATCAACTTTATAGTTTCAATATAATATCATCCTTTATTTCAGTGTCAGCTAAACAACTGATTTGCTTGCTGCAATGGGTTTCCAACCAACACTTCCATAAAACGTTAAAAACAATTCGAGGCCACCCACTTACATTTGCTACGAACTTTGTGTGCCTTTGTCTCCTACAAAGGGCATTCTCAACTGGCTTCAAGGACACTCTTTCCAACTCAATCAACCCTATCTCTTGGCTTCTAATGCCTTGCAAATGATACGGTTGCTTAATTTGGTCAGAGATGCCTTCGAAAGTCACTAATTAATGCAAATATGCAGAAAATGACACACCATTCAATTATAACAAAAATATACGGATTACATTAGATATGTAGCAAACCTAACAGATATATATGTAAAAGCTGAAATTTAAGTCCAAGTTCTACAGTATAATTTTCTAACAAAATTTGGAGAGAGGAACAAAAAACCAGATGGCATGAAAAGTAGATAACGCGTTCTCCTACATTGAGAACAATAAATATAATTTAACGCCTGATTAGCATTGACATGTGTGAGTAATTAAGTGCATAGTTAAGTTAGGACAAGAAATGAAGAAAACCGAAGGCAGAACATTGACAAATTAGGATCTACCATTAGTAACTTGTGTAACCCTTCATTGATCACCTACTTATCACCTAGAGAAAATTTATCTGATCATGCTTTGTCCCGAGGGACACTAACCAAGGTCTTGGCAAATGTAGTCAAGCTAACCCCTTTTCTCCAAATTGACTAAAAACCCTTTTCAAGAGAAAAAAAATGTCTGATGGACAATCTAATGCTGATCTCTGAGAGAAAAAGAAATAAAAGTGGTGATAATGTGAAAAAGTATTCAGTATATTAAAAATAAGAGCAGTGATTCATTTACAATTGGGTGGGAAAAAACACTCAAGTTTACAATCTTATATATTAATATATAATAATAGTATATTATTATTATTATTATTTTATTAATTTATAGGTTGTCAATTGAGTATTTTTCTTTTCTACCAGCTATCAATGGAATATTTTTGTAAAAATAAAGAGATGTTGAGAAATTATGAATGTAATAAGAGTGTTGGTAAAATATCACTCTTCAGAAAATTAAAATCTCCCTTTACTGCAAAATGATATAGATAAAAATCTCAAATACTGAATTTTTAAAAAAATAATATGTAATAAAAAAAATACAAGTATTATAAATGAGACGACTCAATATTTTACTCTATTAATATTAATTTACATTCATATATGGTCACATGAAATTTGTTAGGGTTAGGGTTGTCAATCTCATGTTTATTGGACAAGAGCTCAATCAAATTCCAATCTAGCCCAAGACCTTTAAGAAGTAGTGTAAAGCGTTTTGCTATTCCACACTCCTTCTTTCTATGTGCAGTATCATCTTCTTTTTTTTTGAAAAAAAATCCTAATTAAACTTCTTTAACCCCTTCCCCACCTTCATTTCTCTCTCCTTCACTCTTATTTTCTTCTCTTTGACTATGTCTCTTTTTCTTTCTTAACTTTTTTTGTTTCTTATTCTCCTTGTCTCTTGTTTTCAATTTCTTTTTGAAAGCTTCTGATGTTATTGCACATCATTTCAGGTCATCAAGCTTAAAACATTATTTTGCAGGAGAGTTCCAACCTTTTTCTTTTTAATTATAAAAAAATGATTTTATCATGTATCCAAGATCTTTTAAATTTTTTTTTCTGTTTAAGACAATTAATGGATTCATAATAATTTTATTATAAAGTAAATATTTAGTTAAGGAAGTATATAGGTTATGATAATATTAATTTTAGTACAAATTAACAATCTTATAGAATTTTGGTAGGTGAATAACTTGATAAAGGTACTTTATTAGTGAGTTAATAATTAAACTACATAAATCAATATAAATTTAAAATAGTTTTAAATATATGTATATATTATATTTTTTTCAAACATATATTACTATGCTCAAATAGTAAAATAGTCAAATAAGATTTTTTATAGGAGAGAGAGAGAAAGCAAGTAGAAGGCAAGGTAGAAAATATTATACAAAACTTAAGAAATCCAACAACAGTGAAGTGATTAAGTTGGACCCTTCTAACTAATAAGTCTTAATCAAGTTTAATAGAACAAATATTTAGGTAAGGACAATATTTAATTTATGACTATGCCTTTTACTAAGATTTAATTAATATATAAGGGAGATCCATACCTAATTACCCTATTTGAGGGAGATGCTCATATATAACTCTATTGCACAATTTTGTTATACCATTGAAAATTTTAAATATTCATACCTTCAAAATTTTAGAATCCATAATTGAGGCATCCTTTGATGTATGTTATAATTTTCTGTTCCGTTAGTGTTATTCACTAATGCATGAACTTTGACAATAAATTATATGAGATGGATGTAATACATAAAGCTTTTAGTTTTATCCTTCTTGATGAACTTCTGTTTTTATTCATAGGAATGTTAATTTCCAACTAATTTTTTTTTAAGATTGTTATTAATTACCTTTTACTTACAAAAATCTCTTTTGTATTCATAATTCATCTTCATGTACAAAACTATGTAATAAGACCAAGAACATTCATTTAGAAAATGTCATTCATTTTTTTTCTTCAGTAATAGGTTGTTCTTTTATCATATATACAAACAAATACTTCATATATTACCACCAACACATAAAGTATAGTCTTAGATAGGTTTTTCCTGAAATCCAAGTTTAGGAAATGATCATTGAGTATGTAAAAAGATATGTATGATGAAGAGTGAAGAGAGTGAAGAGAGTGTCCGAGAAAGTGGAAGCATTCGGAAGAAGGAATAGTATATAATAAGAGTAAGAAGAGCATATGGGCATTAAAGAGAAGATTTAGAGTAGAGGGAGCGTTGGGATTGCATTTAAAGCTCATACGCCTAACAAAGTTTCATCTAATCACACTCTACTTTTTGCTGTAATTGTGTAGTGGTGTCCACTATGGACCCATTCACCATCATCACATCACCAACTTCAAAATCTAATCCCAAATCTCTCCCACACCCTCTCACAAACTAATTCACCACTCACTCCACCACATCATGGCAAACGACGCCATTCTCAGAACCTCCCTTCTCTGCCTCGCAGCCCTTATTTTGGCCGTTGCCATATCTACCCACTCTTTCAAGAAGATCATCGTCACCTATGTCTTTGGTGTTCTTGGGATTGCTGCCATTCTCCTTCCTGATTGGGATTACTTCAACCGTGATTTCTCTCGTTGGGCTTACCCTGTCACTGCTGAGGAAAGGGCCAATTCTCCTCACGCTCAAGGATCTGGATTTCTAAGGTGCCCCCTTTTTCTCTTTTTTTCTTTCGCTTTCCTTTAATCAATCTATATAACAATTGTTTCACTTTTTCATACGACTATTTAGTAGTGATGTTAGAAAGAAAGCAGTACTATTTACTGTCGTAGAATTTGTTAGTCATAGGATTGAAATAGAGGGACATTAAATTGATCCTGTTGTGTATATATTATTTATAGATGAATGTTGATTGAGTAATTTGTGATTAGAAACTTGTTATCTGGTACAGGTTTGCGCATTCTCCTCTAAGGGTGATTGTTTATAGTGTGGTTTATGGATGTGCTATGTACAAATGGTGGGAGTATGTATCAAGCTAATCATTAACAAGTTTGTTTAGCAGCAGTAAACTACTGCTTCTTCTGAATCCTAAATTTAGATGTAAGATTTACTTTTTTTTGTTGATTTAATTTGTTTAATTTTGGAGGAATTCATAAACCCTGTTATTGATTGTCCAAGAGGTTATTCCTTTTGATGAGAAAAATAGAAAATCAAAAAGGAATTAATTGGTAAAGAAAATAAGTTTTTGATTGTGTTATTTTGATATGAAACATTTTGAAGCTATGAGCATTCATTGTAATGAGAGAAGGAAGGAGAGATATGGTATTTGATATAGAATGGAACAGAGGCTTCTTCCTCTGTCAATGTCTTTGTCAGTTAGGGAAAAGACTATTCTAGACTCCCCTTATATAATCGACTTAATTAGGTGCTTTAAATTTGAGAAGATGTCATGATGTCAAAATATAATCACAAAATGTTATCTTCAATTTCCATCATTATCTTTTTATTTTATCTGCAAAACTGTCCATTGATGAGGTACAACAAGGGCTATTAATAAATTTTGAAACCCAACCATTGACACCATTTGCAATTCTTCTCTTATTACTTAACCTTGAAAATTTATTATTTTTATAAAATTTAAATATATTAAATTCTTTTTTATTTAAACTATTTAATTTTAAAAATAATATATTTAGATATTAATTTAAATTTATGAAATTTTAATTTTTTTTATTAAGTTTTTTAATTATTATTAAATATAATATTTTTTAAATAGGATATTGATATAATTTTAGGTTAGTTTGAGTTAAATTATTTAGGTTTGGATTAACTAATGAAGGTTCGATTTGATCCAATTTAAATCAACCTAATATAATTTACTTCATTGATTTGATTTAGTTTATTCTAATCTTACCGATTTATTTCAGTTTGATTTAATTTAGTTTAATTTAATCCTACGAAGTTAGATAAAATCAAATTTAGAAAACCAATAAATTAGGATGTGTTGAGTTTAAATTTAAATGAGATAGATTCTAATTTAAACTCAAAACTCAATTTGAGTCTTGATAAGATTTAATACGAATATAGAGTCAAACTAAATTTGAATTAAATTAGATTCAAACTCAATTTTAAATTAAATCAAATTAAATTTAAATAAGGTTCTTTTAAAATTTATTATAAAAAAATATTTTCATAAAACATTACTAATTCTTTATAAAAATAATTATCATCTACAAATTTCTTAAAAATAAATATTTTTAATATATAATAATATTTTTATGATTTTTTTTAAGTTAAAATTATTATGCCAAATAAAAGTTACAAAAATATTTAATAATAAAAAATTCATTGAAATAAATGAGATAAAGATTAAGTAAGTCACTTAAATAAAAAAAACGGTTTAATTGGTCCCTACTAATAAAAGAATTATTTTTTATTCATAAAATTTAATATTTTTTAAGTTTAGCATTAATTTTAGCAATTTTGATATTATTGTATTTTTTTTATATAGTTCTTAAATTTGTGACCCTGTAATCCAATCCTAAACTAATTTTTATAGAATAATGTTGTCTATTTAAGCAACTTAAATAATGTATTGTTATTCACGGAAACACCTGTTTTAATTTCTCATTTTAATTTAAAAAATAATGTAAATGATTGAAAAACATCATATGTAACAAATTATATATTTTAACAAAAAGAAAACAAACATAATTATCTAGTACTATTGATAAATAGTACGTATATTTTTTGGATCACTTTCTTATGATTTTTTTTTTTACAAGCAAATCGGTCATCCAATTCTTTTTCTCCAAAACCTCAACTGATAACATGGTCGAATTATTTTTAGATAAAAGGCTTAACCATTATATGATAATTAATTTAAATTCATAATTTACATGAAGATAATTTTTTTCCTTTTTTGAATCAACATTGTTAAGGGTCAAAGTCAAATTCATAACTATGTCTGAACCAACGCCATCTAAGATCAATTTTAATATCATTGTCGAATATGAGTCAATATCATGTAAAAACTGAATTCATAATATGATTTTTTGCTTTCAACATAATACATGTCTTCGAGAGAACCATTCTCAACTCATCAAATGTCTGTCTCCTTACACAATTGTGTACATTTTGTCAATGAGTCAACAACATTCTTCAAAACTATAACAAAATTTTTATAGCCATTAATAAGGAAGATGAAGAAAGGAAATCAATAATTTTATGATTATTCCTCAACTGAAACTATTGAGTACGAGTTTTCATTGTTTGGTATATTACAAAAAAATGATGTATGAATTTTCATTGATTTGGTATATTTAAGTACCATACTCTTTTTTAGTATTAACCTAGAGAGGTATTCATTATCTTTAATGGGCCAACATTCACACCTACTCCTTTAGGTTCTTTTATTCTAAACTATGTAGTCTAATGGGCTTACTTAATTGATGAAACCGTAATAAAGCCCATTAATAATAAATAGCTATAGCAAATTTAAAATAATTATTTTTATATTAACTCTTCCTTTTCTTTTAATTTAACGGTAAAAAATAAAATATTTTTTAAATAACCCATCACTCATATCTCTTTTATATATATCAATTACTTTTTTTGTTGGAGTACATTAACAACCTACACAAAATTTTGGACAAAAAACCCAACTATGTCTTTTGTTTTGGTTATTTACTTTAGGAACATGATAGTAATTAATTTATTATTATTTTTAAAATAAAACCTACATCAATGCTTAACTACAAACAGATTATTAAAATCAATTTTATATAAGAGAAACTTAAACAGAAAATACATAAAGAAACCATTTTAAAGTAATTTTTAATCTAAAGTGAACAAAACTTTGTTAAAAACTGACAAGAATTTTACTTTCCAGTCATGGTAAGAGTAATTAAAATAAATTTATTTATTATTTTTTTGTGTTGAATAAAGTTAATTAAGTAGAAGAAGGTAATAGTTTGTGAGTATAGTATTATCAGCTGTAGATCTAATATTGATTATTTTGATGTTTCTGAGTTGAATATTCTTTCTGTACAGATATATTATTTTGAATGAGAGTGTGCATGCATTAATTTTGATAATGGTGAAGCATGTAATGTGTAAATGGTGTATGAAAAAATGCATTTATGTAACCGGCGGTGGGGGTTATTAGTAGTTATCAATTTGTTTGTTAAACATTTTAACGCATTTAAAGCATTTAATGAGAAATATGAAGTGGCATGGAATCTTCAATTTTTAATGCCAACATTTTTGGGGGCTCGTCGCTATTTCATTCAATGCTTACACTTTTTCCTATTCATCATCCACCCTACAAACCATGTGCTTTTTATAAAATAATTCGTCGCTATTTTATAATAATTTTTGTAAATTAACATTATTATTTTCAGTAAGATTGAGTCCCAATAATTTTAAAAAAATACTCCTGTCTCTTTATTATAAGATAGTTCTGACAAAATCATAAAAATTAAGAAAAATAATTAGTTCATTAATTTTTTATTTTTTTGGACTAATATTTTACTTTTACTCTTATGCATTATTATTAGAATAACTAATAATAATATACATAATCATTTTTTAATAAAAATATATATAAAAAATTAATATTAAATATATAAAATATTTTATATTAAAAAATAATTTTTTAAAATAAAAATTATGTCTTATAATAAAAACGAGAAAGAATAATATAAATGTTAACAATTTAAGGTTATTAACTAAATCAGCTCACTTTTTTAATATGTGCAAATAAATTAAAAGTGACTTATATTTAAGAATGAAAGTAGTATTTTACTTTTCAGATTTTCTTAAAAGACTCGATCGAATAATTTACAAGAATTAAAATAATTAAATAAATTAGCACTCATAAATTTGTGTTTTTCTAAAATTAACTCCAAAAAACTAATTCTAAAATTATCTCCAATGATACTTACTGTTATTATTATTATATTTTTTAAAATTAATTCTTTTAACCTCTATTTTATTAATATATATTGTTTTAATTTTTGTTGGCTTCGCATGTGAATAGTTATTCAATATAGGGACAAAAAACCTTCCTTAAACTTATGGATTTACCCAAACTTGACCCTGCATTCACAAAGAGTAACTACTTTAATTGGGTTTCGAGTACTTCATACTTTTTACAATTTTTTATTACAATATATATAAGATTTTATTGCTACACTTTACTATTTGTTATAATTGTTTTGATTAAAAATAACTATATATTCATTTATATTTTATTTTAAAACATATCAATAAATTAAATTTGTAAAAAAGATGTGCTTGCAAATTTTCTCAAATCAAATAAAACTTTAGGTATATTAATTTTTAAACTCATTTCTTCTAAATTTAAATTCGTCTCACTTTTGCACCATAACTATTCATGTGCTGAATGTGAACAGTATTTCGTATAACTTGTTTGGTCCAGATGTGCAAATTATGAAGAAATTAATGACTTTTGTTAGGAGCGTTCGTTTGGTCCATAACCTAAGTTAACAAATGCAAGATGAAGCTCCACCTTCTTGGTTGAACCGTATTCTCTGTTAGGATTGAGGCCAATATGAGAGTGGGATAGTTCCACTTGTGTATTTTTTGTTCTATTGTTGTTTTTTATTCATAACAAAAAAAATCTAAAATGTTCTTTGTTAGTTTTTATTATAAATCACTGTGTTATATATTTTTTTTTTTGTGTTTTTTGCACATATATTTTAAAATTATGTGAACCAACTCTATTATTTAATCACCAATCCATAATGAATTAATTAAGTGGTAAATTTTTTAACTCATAAAAAATGACAAATGAGATAATCCACGATAAACTCAAATAAATTTTATTTTGACTCATTTGGACTTGTTTATTCTCATCCTATCACTAACTGTTAAACAGACAAAATTTATCTTATTTTTTTCTTTGAACTATGGTTGATTTTGATTATTTTAGACTGAAAAAGTGTTGAGGCTATAAGCTCTCTATTCCATGGTATCGGCTTGATAAAGTGATGACCTAGACTAGAGCAGTCAAAGTGTGCTCTTAGTCTGATGTGAGAAGATGAGGAAAAACTTAACCTAACTTGACTCCCACTTTCCAATTTATGTACCTCTAGATGTTGTTAATGATCCTGTGAATCTCGGATCAAGGGTTGTACTACCCTGATCTTTCGGGATTAACTTCCCACACCTCATATACTTCATAATGTGAGCTTCCTGAGACCAAACTAATCTTCGAAGGGGTGGTTTTCAGGAGTGTTAACTTTCTAAAAGGCTTTTTAGCCCACATATCTTTGATGAAACCACAACCACACGGGATATTAAGATTGTGATACCATAAAACATCCACACGAAGATGTTATAATAGGAGTTCGAGAATACGTTCGTTAGGTGCTCCTAAGAATATCAGAAATACTCAGCTGAAAAAAGTCTTGTAATCATAGTCGCTTCTAAATTCTCCAGGCACCGTTACGGGATGTTACTTTCTTCGTATTTCACAATCCCACCAATCTTATAAGGTAGTGTCATTTATATACTACCTCAAGTGGAACTTTTCTTCTCAAAGTGGAGCAGGTGGTGGGATAAAAAACCGAAATAAAGTCAATTATTTGCATCTAAACACCTCCTCACCTGTACATTGCAGTGCATTTTGATGGCAGCTAACTAGCTAAAACTCACCACAGCAGCACTTTTGAACTTTTTTTATTGGAGCATATGCCTACAATCAATCTCACGTGTGAATAAGTTCTCAATGGACCGCACAGAGAAGTGAGAGATTTCTTTTTCCTAAATTGACTAAATATTTATTTTCTCTATTTGATCAAAATCCCAAAATCACGTGCACTCACAAGTAGATGATCTAGTTAGGTGTAATTGGAAGCAACGCAGAAGAATAGTTGATTAGCTACATTTCACGATACAACCTAAAGTAAATGGGCTTTGCTTCTACACCCCATGTTTATGATACAGACTTTGTGCCTGATTGAAAAAAGCTAACAAAATTGTGTAAACCTAATGAGAATACGAGTCAATATCTGGGAATGACTAAACAAATTTATTTTCACTTTGCAGCTTTGAAACCTGGGTGTATTGACTGCAGAGTCAATCCAAAAATTCTGTTGGTAATACACATGGCAAGGATTCAGTGATCAGTCGTACGGGGTGGCAGACCTGAATTATGCTTTCACCCTTAAAAGCAGACATCAAATTCGATTGCCAATTTATCATTACCATTCTTTAACTATTTTAGCTACTCGCCCGTGATCATGTTACAGCTTCTTATCATTGTATACCTGATAACTATTCGTTGCTTACTCCACTTTCAGAACAATCTTCATGAACTCATAGACAAAGAAACTTATTGAAGCTGATGGAAGTACCTGATCATGGGAAATTAAAATATGAAATTTATTCAACTTGTATGATCGATTAGAAGCAACCTTAAGCAGTACGGAAATCAAAAAGGAAAAAATTGGCAGAAGAATCATTATAATTTAAAAACTATATGAAAATAATTAAGACTATTAGATATCTAAATTTAACAAGGAAAGCAATCTTAAAGCTGCAGAGATTTTTCTGTTAAGGTCCCTTCTATTTTGGTCAGCTTTCATTATGTTCCCTAATTTACATCTCCACAATAAACAGATAAAATGGTTTGCTTTTTGGTATATAGAACCTACACTCTGGGGTGTAATTATGTGAGGAAACAGAAACATCGCCCTCTATGTCCCTTAATCTAAATCAATCTTGTACATTAGAAGAAGCCTTAAGCAGTTCTAATTTAGTTAATCATTAATATTAATGGATCGACAACCAGAGCGCAATAAGTAGTGATGGCAAGATGTAGTGAATTTAAATACCTGTAATAAGCTAGGAATGAGTCCTGCATAGAGAGCTGGAATTCCTCCCTGTTCAACTACTTTGACAAATGTTGCTAAAGAACTTAATTTGGTAGCCTGGACTTGCAATTGAAGTCGCCTCCTCACCACTTCAAATGGGTATGTAGCAGCTTCTGCACATGCACCAGCAATAGCCCCATACAACAATGTTCTTACTGGACCCAACTCAAGCTGATCAAAGGCACTCAATTCCTGACCCTGTTTATGCATATTCTGAATTCTCTTCTTTCCTTCCGGTGAACGCAGATAAGCTGATTTCAGCATGTCATATACACCATAAAAAACTGCACCAGATGGAGCCATACTTATAATTGATGGTACTAAACCCTTGTAAAGAGAAAAGAATCCTTCAGTTCGAATCATGTATTGGAAAGCACCAATTACGCCGCCCAATGCTTCTCCACCAGGTGCCACCAACTTGGTTCGGATCTGTAAGGAATCCCATAGTAATTTTTTCCAAGTGAGTACACAGAAAAAAGAGCTAAACGATAATGCTTTAATTTTTATCAACTACAAAACCTAATTATCTTTTATATATGATTCAGGTGTTCATTTTTACTGATTGCTGAATACATACAGACTAACTTACCAAATGTTGCATCATTTTCCTACAAGTCATACTTAGAAATAGAACACCATTATAAAATTACTTGGAAGGGACATGAAATTAGTTTGATCCTTTCATTTCAGCTTCTAACATGGCCTTGTATTTGTGATAGAACCCATCGTTATATCTATCACTCTATCTCTACCAACATGATAAGTCCATGTTATGACTTGGGAGATAATCTGAAAGAATCCATGTCGAAAGAAAACATCTTATGCCAATTAAACTCCTACTTTTCATTTAACTTTACATAAAAAATATTCATGCACACAGCTAGCAAGACAGGAAGAAAGAAACAATCATGCTTATCTAAAGGACTAAGATTAACTAATGGGGGCTGGGGATTAAGGGTTAGATCAGCGTAACAAAAAATTAGAATGTTTTTTCCCTTCCATATTATTCATTCGTAATGATGCCATATCCAGTCCAAATGTTTCTTTAACTACATAAGCTGAAAAAGGAAAGTTAAAAACTTAAAATGTTTGGCTGAACACAGACAGTTGTTAAAATCAGATAACAGGAAGGTTGCTATTTAGTCCCTAAAATTGAAAATGATTAACAGTTAAACACCACAACATTAATTGTAGTAGTTGAAAGCTTACTGGTAGAGGTTGAACACATACAAAACTATTAAGTCAAAGACCTCTCAATAATTATCAATTCATAAATTTGTGCAACTATCTGTGCTTTACTTTTCACATGTATGCAAATTTATTCAGTTGGGATGAAACAGAGAAATCGAACTACGAAATCATAATTCAAAATTCCACATACAGTGTCAAGTGGGAGGCAAATAATGGTAGCAGTAATCCCAGCACCAGCACCGGCAATAAACCTCTCAAAATTGGTAGTTTCCTCATTCCCAGAAAACCTCAGCAACTGCTTTCTATAAGTATCGTAAGCACAAAAATTAACCGCTTTGAATGGAGCTGTTCGCAGAATATTTACGAGGTTCCCTTTCCAAAAGCCTCTCAACCCTTGAGAAGCGGCAATTTTGCTAATAAGCTCGAGTATATTCCTCTTCTCACCACGAACTATGTATTCCAACTTCAGTCTTTCAAGTGGAGCAACACAAGTTCTAATAAAATAAAACAAAACAAAAAGATAAATGTCACACAAATATTAATTATTATGGAAAGACATTTTTCTTTCTTTTCTTTTCATATGGAAAATAATAACAGTAACGCGTACTGGAGAAATTAAATATACCTAGAAACCATAGCGGCTATAGCACCAGCCCAGAGATGCTTGGTGGTGTTGACGGCATTGCCTCCGCGTACCCTAACCTTTCTTTGCTGAACGACGCCGTTGGAGGTGGTTTCTTGGTTGGGCACGTGTTCGCCATTTGGCTGTTTGGGTTCGGTGACGTGTTTTGCAGTCGGTAAGCTCACGGACAAAAAACATCCAGCCGGAACCCTCCTCCGTTGGCGGCGAGAGTTGGATTCGGAAGAAGAGGCGGCGGGAATCTTTAACGAAACGGAACGAAGAAAGGAATCGGGAATTGTGGGGTCAAGAAACAACCGTCCAGTGAAGGAACCATAATCGAAAATTGGATTGAAGGAGCCATAATCGAAAATTGGATTGAAGAAAGTGAGGGGAGAATGTGAAGTTCGTTGGTGGCAGAGGTCCCCTTCCTGCATTGTCATTCTCACAAAGAAGGGCGTGTGCACTTTCTTACATGAGGATTTGTTTATTTATCTGAGATCTCAAATTAATCACAGAGAAACAAAGATAGAATGAATAATTTCTCAATTCAGTTACGGAAACAAATAACAACTTTTTCACTTTCACCTCCTTTTTTTTTTTCTTGCAAGTTTCAACTACTTCAATAGTTACCACTTCCTTTCTAACATTATCTCTTCTTTAATCACTTTCTTCCGCATTCCACTTCTTTTCTTGTTTCAGTTTTAAAATTCAAGTGTTTTTCATTGATGATATTTCTATTTCAATTAAAATTACTCATGTAACTCTTTAATTTATATTTTTCTTATATAAAAATTATTTTTAACTTTCTAAGATAATTTTTACATTTCTTTTCATTTATGAAATGTATGCAAAATATTTAAGACTTATATAGAAACAAAATATAGTTTAAATATTATTGTTTTTAAACTATTAATCAATAGATCAAAATTTTTCTTTCAAAAGTAAAAAATAAAATAAAAAATTGATGGAATGATTGTATAAAAGTAATCTTATTAGTGAATCCTAGATAAATGTAGATTTGATAATGATCCTGATATCTAATATATCTAACTCTTACCCAAAATAATTAAAGACCTACGCAAAAAGGTTCTCCCATTCTATAATGAACCTTCCGACATCCAACTTTCGTCGAACGTCACTATATTCCTCAAAATACATAGTTTTCCCACCTCAAGTCATTTACAACAATGAAATTGAAGTCATCAAATACCCATTACGAAGATACATTATTATTTTTTTAGTTAAAAATGTTTGAAATACAACTTTATTTCTATTAAATCAATTAATATGACAAGTAATTAAAATTTTTAATAAAAATGTTATATTACTCTTTAATTTTCAAAAAACTAATATATATTTTCTGAAATATTTATAATTAATCAAGAAGTAATCCTATTCATTTATAAGAATTATATATAGCTGCTGAACTTGATTTTTTTTTATTTTTATCTCAAACGCTTCTAAGAATATAATTGGGAATTAAAACTTTAAAAGAATAAAAAAAAAGTATTCACAAAAGTTATTGATCATAAATAAAGTAACTTTGTCGAATAAAAGTTTTCTCTTATGAAAATATTTATTGTTTAAAATGGATTATGTTAATGTTATAAAGGTTGAGTTTTAATGAAAAATTGATAGAATGAAGTAAGGAATATCTTAACTCATGCTATATATTAATCTTAGTAAATGGGAGTCCAACTAAGAAATTTAGAAATGAAAGGAACTTGTGATCTTGTGATACTTTTTCATTATAGTATTGGTGGAGGGACTACGTGGAATGATGGGAAACATTTAAAAAAGAGTTGTATGTGGGAAGAGGAAGGGTAAAGGTGAACTTAACCCAATACACAATTGATACTATATTTTTTGGAGAAGTGTTTATGATCAATGAGATAGTGATTAAAAGTATCATGCTTTTTTGAGTTAACATCCAATTTGAAAGTAAATTTTTTCAAAAATAGGTTTGGTGTAATTGGAGTGAATGTCACATGTGTTGAAAGATTGACATAAATATTAAGTTATAAGGTTTTACGTATATCATTCTACTACTTAAGAATTTCAATTGGTACAAACTGAATAAAGGAAATTATATGAAGGTCTATAATTAACAACATTAAGAAGAAGTTATGTTTGTAGAAGATAAAAAACTAATATATTTGATCAACTTTGTGTTATTTTCTTTACTTATTTTTTTTGATATGTTAAATGGAGTGGTGAGAGAAATATAAAGAATTCAAAACAACTTTTTAAAGGGGAAAGAAATGAAAGAAGGAATATGATATGAGTTAGATAAAAAATATTTAGGCACCAAGAAGTTATGGGGGTTTACGAGTCAAGGATATAACAATTTTGAATGAGATATTGTTGACAAAAGTAAGATGGAATAAGGGATATTATGGACTGAGATAATTGAAACCAAGTGAGATGGATAGAGAGAATTGACATATGAAGAAAACATGAAAAGTGAATATAAGTGATTTTTATGAATGAAACATTTTAGTACATGAAAAGTGAATATAAGTGATTTTTATGAATGAAACATTTTAGTACAAAGAGCATTACTGGAGGTGTGTTATATGACTTGGTTGAAGAATAAAATCAACTTTTTATAGAGAATCATGTCTTATTATAATATGTTTGTTTTTGTCTTAATATTCTAATATAGTATCCAGAGCAAGGTTCGTGATTAGAGTAGTGTAAGGTAATAAGTCTTGACACTATTTGTGATTCAACCCAGAAGTTTTGTTTCGCTGTGCAATTTGGTAGTTCATTTGGTGATTCTTTTTAATGGTTCCTTTTAGAGTTTTCTTTTGGGGGTTCCCTTTGGTAGTTCCCTTTAGGGGTTTCTTTTGGTGGTTTCCTTTGGGGGTTCATTTTGGTAGTTCTCTTTTGGTGGTTCTCTTTGGGGGGTTCCTTTTGGTGGTTCCCTTTGGGGTTCCTTTTTGTAGTTCCCTTTGGAGGTTCCTTTCTATGGTTACCTTTGGGGTTCTTTTTGGTTATTTCCTTTGGGGGTTCCTTTTGGTAGTTCTCTTTGGTAGTTCTCGTTGGTGGTTCCCATTAGTGGTTCCCGTTGGTTCCCTTTGGTGGTTCCCGTTGGTGGTTCCCGTTAGTGTTTCTCTTGGTATTTCTCTTGGTAGTTCTCTTGATAGTTCTCTTGGTGGTTCCCGTTGGTGGTTCTCTTGGTGGTTCTCTCAGTGATTCTCATGACACCAATGCCATTAGTTTCTTGTTAGCAAACTGTTGTTGGTTGACTTATCAGCATCAATTTGAGGGAGATGTTAATGATGAATATATTTTATTATCTTTTATAGACTAACCGTTAAGAATTTCTTAATTATGTATTTCCAAGAATATATCATATTAATGTAAAAGATATGCTTTATCACCTATTTAAGAAAAAAAGGCTAAAGAATAAAATTAAGCTTTTCTATAAAACCATACCTTATTATAATATGCTTGTTTTTGTCTTAATATTCTAACCTTAACCTTAGTAGTAATGGTTGAAATTGAAAACAAAATCCTTTCATGCATAATTTTCACTTTGGTTTGTAAATCTAAGATTATATTACTATCAAGAAATAGATAATGATTGATATAATATTATCTCATATGAAAGGATTGTATCTAGATTTCATATGGTATGAATGATGTGGTATGGTCCAACAAATGTTTCTGGATAGTAGGTACAAGTGGTCCTCCACTTCTATTTGATGTGTGTTTTCCTTATGTTATATCTATTATATTCAATGTGTGTTGGTGGACTTTTTGTGTTTAAGAATTAATATGTGATACATTTTTTTAAAGGTTTATGGATGTTATATGATGTGTAATTATAGTGTAATTTTAAGATAAATTTGAAAGAAAAGTATTGTTAAACTTCTAGTGAAGAGGTTTGAAAGGGCTTTCCCTGATTGATACTAGACTACATTTTCCTATTTCTCTTTCAAAAGAGAGTATGTATTACTATAGCTTATGAGAGTTTTAGTTTATTCTTTTAGCTTAATGTATTGAAACAAGGACTTTAGTGAAAGATGACATCTATAGTGAAATATATGTACAATAAAGACTTTAGTATTATATATGTAACATATTATATTATGATTTAGTGTGATGAATACACATTTTACATTAGACATAATTTCAACACATTATATTGTGATTTATATATAAAATATAACGTAGAAAAGTATTCTTAAAAAGAAGGGAGAAAAAATAAATTTGAAGGCAAACAAAATTTAAAATATGAAGAATATAATTTTTATTAAAAAAAGAATATACTATAAATTAATTATTTTGATAAATTTCTTGTGTGAATATTATATTATGGTACAAGTTTTATATCATTGAAATGTAAGAGATGATAAAGAACTTGATGGAACTCCTGGCACACTAAAAAACGACGACATTGGAAGGGGACATGTCAATCTTGACACTGTATCAGAGTTTCGCCGCCATCTCAAACGCCTTCGAGCTGCCAGAGAAAGCTGTGAACGTCATGTGACATTGTTCTTCCATGTTTATGTCTTCGTTTTATTCATGTTTCTATTGTGGATAAGTAGAAATGTCCTTGCCTCTTGCTGTGTTATTAGGGTGAATTTGGTAACAATGTTGGTGCCTTTGGAAGCGTCGTGTTTGGCCAATCCACTAGAAGCACCAAGTGTGTTGGTCTAAAAGTATACATCAAAGTCCAAAATAAATGAGTATTCACACTAAATTAAGCATTGGTTCAGGAGGATATTTTTAAATATTGTAAATTATGATATAATTTAATTTTTACAGATAAAAAATATTTAAAATATACATAAAGTCAAAATGAAACATATCATAATACTTTTAGTTATCTGAGTTTATAATCTAAAATTGTGGTCAACACGAAGAAATTCCTATAACTCTTTGTTGCAACATATACGAACCCAATAAAAGGTATGACTAAGTTTTTCTTCTTTTTCTTTAATGAGTCTTCCATTTTTGTCACCGAAATAGCTCTTTCTATTTTTTTTCATTTTATTCACTTCCTCTGAATATTACGTGTTCTTCATTTGATTTCTTTTAAAGAACATTAAATGAGAAATTCGTAATATTTATCCAAACAAATGTCATATTGGTAATATTCAGAAGGGCCAAACAGAAAATATATAACAGATCAGTTGTATCCGCAGCATATTTATGTCATGAAACAGTGTAATGGATAACATCGTTTGAAAACATGGACAGAAATAATTAATGTAAATCGATGAAGAAGTGTCCCCAAAGTAAGAGATATATGCTACAACCGACACATAAATATATAAGTACCAGTAGGAAAAGTGTTAGCCGCAGGCCACGTATCCCACCATTGGTTTCAAGCCACATTTGTGTCGAATTACCTTAGGTCAAAGGAATATCCTAACTTCATATCCCAAAACTTATCTCTACTCTTCGCGCAGATCGCCTCTTACGATGAAACATTTCATAAATGCAGCTGACATGGTAGTTCCAAAATCCAGGAGTTCGTGAATTATATCAGAGAATTTTTTATTTTATTTTTTTTCTGTAGATTATGTAAGGATTAATTATTTATCTATCTATCTCTCCGTCTCTTTTCCTTTGCATTTATGAAAATGAGAATGAGGTTACACTGGAACGTTAATGTGCATTCAATGGGATTGGTTCCTCAAACTAAGAGTGCATCTACCCTTGATTTGAATTAAAGAAGCTTGCTGATGGCTTTAAATTAGATATAGATCCATCCTTATATATCTACTTTATACATTTTCTCACCTTAGAGAAAACAAATCCCATGCAAAGTGGATATGAAATGTTCTTATTTAGCCATTCCACTTTTGGATACTGGTTATTAAGGATTAGTGTAGTTTGAATTGAATGCCACGCTTCTAGATAATTTGACTAAATTATCGATAGAATTTGTTAAAATTGAAGTGTGAATGTTAGATAGGTTATAGCTCCAGGGACTACTTATCTATCAAGAAATTAATAATGATAACCGACTTCTGGCTGTATGTTATATTTCTTTTTCAAACCTTCTGTTTGCCATCGTTGTAGAATCGACAGATCTTCATATGTTTTCTTTGTAGTCTGCAAATCCTTCAAATCGGAGTGAACATCTTGGTTAATTTTAAAACTCAATTTTCCGTTGTATATGCAGCAGGTTAGTTATTACGTATCCTAGATTTTTACTTTTGAGGGAGCAAAAAGAATGAATCCACATCTTAAGTTTTTTCTTTTAAATCTGAAAAAAATTAACTGATTTATTCTAGAAAATGATACATTGGTATATAAAATAATAAATCACTCCAAAATAGAGAAAAAATATAGATTCTATATACATTATGATGTGATAAGAAAAAAAAAATGATAGGTAGTATTAAGTGTTTAAAAAAAAGTGTTAATGTATGGTTACTTTCTGTTGTATAAGATGAGAGGGATGGGAAGAAGGAGAAAGAAATTACTCCAATTTTGTTTCACTTTCCTCTTTGCTTGAACATTATTATAATATACATGAAGACTGTACCATGAAATTAACAACCTACGTAAAAAACAACCCAGTTTACTTGTTTGAAGACTGCTTACCCAGCAACATGTTGAAAAGTCCTCTTTGAAGGAAACTCAGTATTAGTTATTAGAAAAAAATAGTCAAATTGAACAGTTTGTGCAACGTGAAGAAAAATCCTTAACAAATTAAGAGTCATTATCCAGTCAAATGGGCTTGGTTTCAAATCCATAAAGAATCTACCGAAATTCTGTTCTGGCGAGATAGATAATCAACATTCGAGAAAAGTATGTACACAGAAATATATGATGATGATACCAGGTTAGTTTTTATGGTACTCACTTATTGGCATTCGTTTTACAATCAGATTAAGTACCATATATTACGTAGAGCTAGAGTTAATCATCACCCCACTGTTTTTGAAAATACACTTGAGCTATATATATAAAGAAGAACTCAGGCTATTCAGAGGGAAAAATAGAAAGATAAACGTAAGGTCAAAGGTGAAAATTTATATAGTATCTCTTGACGTTCCTAATAAATAACTAGCAGAAAAGACTGCACCTTCTCTTCAAGAATTTTGAAGGGTTCTGATCTGGTGGGTGCATGAATTTGCAGTTAGGACAGGAAGGAGATGACTTGCATAGCATAACCAACATGTGGCACCGCATGCAAACTGTTGCCACCATCTCTTTGTAATCATCCTCAGTTGATGACAACCACGAGGGAGAACGAATATTTATACCTTCTGAATCTTTCTTACACTTGCTCGGTTCAATGAACAGATCCTGATCACGTTCACTCAAACGTCCAGGGGAACCACAACTCTGCTTCTCATTCATATTGTAACTGTCTTCTTTTTTCCTCAGTGATTCACATGTTAAATTCAGCTCAAGGTCTAAACTCATGTGATGAGAAGGAGGTGGTTCAGGGCTTCTTTTGTGGTCCTCTGATGTTGTTCGTGTGTTACACAACTGTATCTGTCCTGACTACACATGGAAAAAAGATCAAAGATTAACAAGAAGATCATGCCAGGTTGTGGGTTTGCAACATGTTTTGACAGTGGATGTAAATGTATACATACCTGAATAGTGAGGTATTGCCGCCATTTATCTGAAGAAAAAGGGGTCTCAGGGCGAATCTCTATATCAAAGATAGATTTCTTTTTCTCTATAGTTGCTTGATCCTTGAAGAAATCTTCTGCAAATGGCTCTTCCCATTTTCTCTTCTTTGATGATGCTTCAAATTCTGCATGAATTTCAGGCCTTGGACTCTCGGCCAGCGCTTTGTGAAAGGAGACCATACTTTCAAAGAGAGGTTTCACCTTCAAACCTTGGTTGTTTCTTTGTGATCAAATGTAGTATAAGACTGAGGTCTTTATATAGGACGAGTTTCCTTTGGACTTCTGAGTTATAACTGCAAACGGGCAAAGTTTGAAGATCGAAAGTAGAAGGACATTGCTTATGCAAACGTGCTTATCGAGTTGGCTTCTTAATAAATGCAAACCTTCAAGCTTGTGCTTAACGTCTTTGATGTGATGTAAAATAAAATAAAAAAATTACAAACATTCACTTACTCTATTTTCCATTTTTTCCTATTTATTTCTTTTACCTTTGTCACGTCAATGTTACCTTTAAAATTCTTATAAAAAAACTATTTTGAAATTTTTAATCAGATACTAATTACTTTTATCATCTATCATTATTTTTTTTACCTAAATTGCTGTCTTTTCTTTTTATTCCTCTTTCCTCTCCATTTTTAATGAACATTTATAACCACTCTAAAAAGTCTCTGAAGAAAATTTAGGTGATCACATCTGTCCTTACAGCATTTAATTTCTAAACCATGTTGGTCAAATATTATTTAATATGTGATTAATTTATATTAATGAATGAGATACTATTTGAAATGACTACATTTTACTAAATATCTATATAAAAATATATTTAAATTAATCATTCTAAAATTAATTCTACGCATCGCATTCAAAAAACATTTTTTCTAAAGCTTCATTCATCGAAGTTTGATAATAAAAATTTAAAATTAATTAAAAAAAGTATCAATTAATTAAAAATATTTTTCAAAAGATATATTAATCATCAATAACGATAAACATAGTTAAAATTTGTTTACATTTAATTTTATTGAGTATATTATTTTCTTATAAAGAAGTATATATACAATTAGTATGAATTACTACACTAGTAGTAAACTTTAATTCTAAGGTATTTCCAATTTCAATAGAATTAAATGATACCTTCAATTCTGGACGAAATAAATTCGTAAAACGATGTGTTGTTATATGAATTTAATATGTTAATAAAAATGTTATTCTCGCAATTTTTTTACACTATTCCTTGCACTCTATATTGATAAAAAGTGTATTATCCTTGGTGCGGAGTGTTAATCATCAATCGGAATTAGAGTTCTATTTTGATATATTTATAATAGAACGAGTTCGTTTAAATTTAAAACAATTA
The DNA here is from genome assembly GCA_016859785.1 of Macrotyloma uniflorum. NCBI lineage: Eukaryota > Viridiplantae > Streptophyta > Magnoliopsida > Fabales > Fabaceae > Macrotyloma > Macrotyloma uniflorum. The sequence continues at coordinate 3,240,867 of BDMB01000001.1, forward strand.
CTTCTTATATTCTAAAAATATTTATTGAAAAAAAGCTAATTTGTTAAAAATAAGCAGATATATTTTATTAAAAAAATAAAGTAAATACAAATAAACCAGCCATAATTAATTGAAATATTTTGGAGATAAATAGAGATGTTTAAGTTTAGAAAATTAAAAAAAAAAATTGTTATATGTAATTGGAAGCATAACTTAGTAGTAGTATGAATAAAATAAGATAAAATTAATTGAGATGCATGTTGACATGACGTACTACTACAAAGGGAAGGGAAAAGGAGAGAGAGAGAGAGAGAGAGAGAGAGAGAGAGAGAGAGAGAGGAAGGTTTGGCAGTTATGAAAGGCGGTGAGAAGTGGAAGACGATAGATGGAGAGGTATGGCATGGTCATTAATGTTGTTAGTGTGTACAGTTGAAAGGAGGGTCTTGAATGCCATTGCCATTTGCCAATGGTTCTTTAATGTAAATAATAACTCCAACTTCCCCAATTGGCTCACTCACAAAACTAATATCTTTAAAGCTCTCAACACCCTCTTCACCCATTAAAACGAACCACGCCTTAGATGACCTATGCTATTAAACAACCCAGAACAACCCTTTAAAGCCTCTCAACACCCTCCCCATTTAACCAACCAAGTCCTATGAGTTACCAAATAAATAAACCCCTATTTAATGTTCCTTCTTTTCTCTCTCCCTCTCTCTTTAGTAAATCCTCCAAACAACCCCTTCCCCCCTTTCTTCACATTCATCCTTCTACTTCTTATATCCTCACTCTTTTAATATCACTTACCTTCTACCATCACCCCCAAACGTCCTTTTATACATGCATGCTGCAATACAACTAAACATAGCTCCTCAAATTTATAATATGATAAAACCTTTTTCAATTCTTATGTCTATCTCTTCTTAGTTTAATTTGTTCTATACTATTCATGAAATGATGATATTCTCGTCCATAACTGAGAAATAGCTACGTGGGTCAACGTGTTACATGACAGAGTCAAAGTATAATGCATGTCTATCTTCATGTACGTTATCCACACAAAATCACCACTGCACACTCTGATTCTGATTATCTCGTAGACCATTCATTAAGGTAACTGGGCCATCTTAAAAACTGAAATCAAATGTTTTCAGAAAGTTAATCATTAACCCCATTTCTGTTCCTGCTGTTTTTGTAAATGATTAAATTCAGATTATAAAATCAAATTATTTAATTCGAAAAAGGCAAAGGTAGATGTGACAAAGCATCTGCAATACATGTGTTTGTGCGCTTTTAGGGGGGTTTTGGTTGTTTCTTTACATAGAGAATGGAAGAGCATAGGCTTGGCCTCTTAGGTTTCGAGGGTGGTTCATTGCTAACGTCACCAATTACAACAATATTTGCCATAAATAGACGAATTGCTAACTTAAATTTAACTGTGAATTACGCTAGAAAATACATTCAGACACTGGGTCAACAAAATGAGTATTGAGATGATAAGTATACAACAAACATTATTATAATTATCATTATTATTGAAGAATGAAATGAAATGAACGAAGCCGTCAAAATTAATGAATGTTCCTGCTTATAGCAGTATAACTCAAATCAGTTAGATATAGTTAGTGTAAAAAAAGTGATTGTGAAGTGAATCTGCATTTAATAGTAAATTTGAGGATAGTCTGCATAAGAATTAATATTTATATGAAATGTTGATGGTGGAGGTAAGAGTTGTTGTGGAAGATGGATGGTAGTAAAATAATGAAATTTGATTAAAAGTGAAGTGCATTGGATTATGAAATTGAAATGAATATGATGATATTAAGAAGAAAATGTGATATAAAGAGATAGGTGTAGTAGTAGAAGGTAATAAGAGAAAAGGGTGGCAACTACCAAGGCATTAAAGGCATATGGAGATAGATGGAGTGTTCAATTTGAAGTAAGTTCACCTGCCTTCATTAAACGTTCTTGAATTCACTTAAATGCAGACTTGAACAGCGACCAAATTAAAACAAGTCTGTTTTCTTGGTCATCTTTCTTCTTCATTATCAACGGACAGTTTTCTTCTGTTAAATGCCTCCAACCCACCCTGCCTTCCCTTCATTTATGTTCCTCTCTTCCTTCCTGTTCCAATCACTTCCCACTTACTACTACAAACAAACTGTCAAAATCTACTCAGCTACCTTACTTCAAATCCACAACCATTTCCCCTCCTTCTCCTTCTATCTACCATTACCACACCACCAAAGAAGCACTTCGTCTATAAGTGATTCAACACCAACTTTTCCTCACCTATATATTTTCTCTTTTTTAAATTTAATCAAACTTTAATCCATACACACTCTAAATAAATCATTTTCTTGTTATATCAATTACTCGATAAAATTCTATTTTTAATTAAAAAATCTTTCTCATCCTTTTTGGGTAGTGTAGTGAGTGCCCCCAACTTTTTAAATCATGTTTTTCTTTAAAATTAAAATTAGGTCAAACACTTTCTAAAGAATCTCTTAAAAAAATAAAAAAATAAGTAACTCATTTTTTTTAAGAAGAAAGGCCTAAATAAAAAAGGAGTTCACTGAAAATCTAGTCCAAAGAACTTATTTGATACTTATTATGATGGGGAACGTTAATTTTTTTGAAAAATATTAGGCTGAAAAATTTGTAGAATTTATTTTGTATTAGTTCTCTAAATATAATTTCCAACATGTAATCATTAAATCATCTAACAAATTGATAGAGAATGGAAAAAATATTTTTTTATAATGAATTTTGTATGTAAAAATTATGATTAATTTGAGTTTTTTTTTTTTTTTTTTAAATTAAGTACTTGCTTTTAAGACGAAAGACACGCATTGCAAATTATAATTTCAAACAATTTCATACAAATTACATATTATAATTATCAGTAAAATGTGGTTATAAATACTTAAAAAAATATATTTAAATCAAGTTTTTGGAGTTAATTTTGAGAAATAATAAATTGAACATCTCTATTCGGATAAATAACTTAACTAAGTATTTATTGAATAAATATTCATGACGTAAATATTTATGTAAAAGTTATTTTATGATAGAAAAAAAATATAATCAATCTTCTTTAGAAATAATTTGAAAATAGAATTGTTTCTTTTTTCAAAAAACTAAAATTAATTTACATATCAATTAATATGTAAAAAAATCATATAGGTTCTCTAAATATATTTTTTTTTGTTCTTATAGAAATTAATTTTAATTTATAAGAAATTTTATTTTATATACTTTTTATTCATCTTTTTTAAAATACTTATAAAAAAGTTATATATTTAATTTTCTATTAAAAAATAATCTCTACATAAATATTTAAATCATAAGTATTTAGTCAATAACTAATTAATTAAACAAATTATTTTTTTCTAAATTAAATGTAAATAATGATTTGAATATATTTCTAATTTAAATAGGTATTTAATAATAAATTTTCTTTAAATGAGATGATTAAAGACTATATCGTGTATTAAAAATGAGAAAAAAAATTCGTTATTAATTTTATTATTTTATATATAAATATTAAATATATTATTTATTATTTTTAATAAATATATTTATAAAAATTATTATTTATTATTTTTAATAATTATTTAAATATATTTAAATAATATATTAATTTTTTTATTTATATATAAATATTATTTAAATTTTAAAATTAAAATTAAAGTTTTTTATTTTTATTTTTTTATTAGAAAAAAAATACATAAAATTAAAAAATAGATTTAATTTTGTAATTAAATTTTATCAAGATGTAATAAATATTAAAATAATATTATTTTTGAAAAAAAATTTAGATTTAATCTTATAATTAAATTTTAATAAAATATAATTTTATAATAAAATATTAAAATAATATTATTTTTAAAAAAAATTTAAAAAATAAATTTAATATTATAATTAAATTTTAACAAAATATAACTATGTAATAAAATATTAAAATAATATTATTTTAAAAAAAATCTCATAATATTATTCTCAAAATTAGTAATTATATTATATATTTTATGGATATTTGTAAACATAGATAAATTTTTTGAGTATTAGTTGTTAATAAAAGTAGCTATTAATGATATATATATATATATATATATATATATATATAAAATTAAAAATTTTACATATAATTTCTGTAATAAAATAAAAATATATATTTTATTGATTTGATACGTTAATTAACTTTATTTTTGAATGAAACATAAGTTTTATGTTTTAATTTTATTAATAAATTTTAACTTGGGTTATATAATTATTTTTAATAAATTGTTCTGATATATACTAGATAAAATTTATCTTTAGAAAATATTTTTTTTTATTTATGTTTAAGAAATATTTGTCAATTGTGTAAAATAATGATTTTTTTGTTAAAAATCTAGTTATTTTTTTACCGAGTCTTTCGTTGATAAACAATATTTAGATTTGATGTCCTATTTAAGAAATCTAAACACAAATTCACTTATTAAGTTTTTAATTTTTTTTAATAAAATAATTTATATTATTCTTTCTGTTTTTTTTTTTAGAATTTTTTTTTATTTATTTTTCATTTATAAAGTTCAACATTATATTAATTACTCCTTTACTAATTATATCCTCACATCTTTAAATTAAGAAGGTCTATTGTATTTCTTGGTTCTGCAAAATCAACTTTAAAAAATAGATAAAAAAGAAAAAGATGGAAGTAGAAACATCTAATAATATATTTAGGAAAAACTATAGTTACATCCATGAAATTATGTTAGGGGATATCTATATTAAAGAACATTAATTTTCCTTATCTTGTTAATAAATAACATTATATTTCTTTAATTTGCAAATAAACTTTATGTTTTTAATAAATGATATAAACTTCTCCTATATTGACATTTATTTTTATTTTATTTAAAAACATCATGTTGATTACAACTTAAATAAAAAGTAAAAAAATAAATTTTTCACATATAAATATTAAATAATTTTATAAATAAAACAAGAGAAGTGACTATTATTATAATAAAAATAATGAGAATAAATATTTATTAAAATATGAGGGAGATAAATGTTTATTTAAAAATGATATAAAGTATGAATGTAATTTTAATGAAAAATAAATAAATGGAATAAGTGTCTATTTTTAAAGAAAATATAAATGTCATTTAATATAAACATGACAGAGATAAATATATTTTCTTTTCATATATTAAATGATTATATATATTTTAATTATATTTTTTAAAATATTTTATTTATATTTCTAAAACATAAGATAATATTCAATTATGTTTTAGTCAATTTTAAATGACATCTGAAAAGAAACCAAAGAATTAATTTGTATTAAAATACATTTTTCTTTTCTTTCTTTTCTTTCTATCATTAGTGTTTGAGAAGGAGTGATATTAAAGTGTTTTTGCTAATATTAATAAGGGGCAGATATAGATACTTTTGTGTTAAGTTCTTGCATTTATTCTTTATAAATGTTACACATTTCTGTGAAACACCTATTCTCATTTATGAGATATTCTCTTTAAAATCTTTACACATTTTAAAGAGTATAAAGAAGATAAGTGGTGAACTAAATATATTTTTAATTTAAAAACAATGTGGTACAAACAATTATAAACGAAAATAACTTTTGTCTTGATTTATTTTTATGTATGCTAATAATGAGGATTAAATTTAGAACCCCATATATATTATTCAAACTTCTTACCACTATAGTAAGTTATTTTTTTCTTCACTTTTTTTCGTAACTTGTATTCACATACCAGTCTTTATAACCACAGATATTATTACTCTACAAAAATATTTATGTTATTGTTTTATATAAACTAATACTTATTTCTCTAAAAAAAAATTCTTTATTATTGGGTAAATTTTAAGTGCAACTCACTTAAAGGATAATGCATTCATTTATAACTTTATATTAATCAATACTCCAATTTCTAAAAATATGTATAATTTTAAGTTTTAAATTTAATAAGAATTTTTTATCTTAATAGAATTTATAAAAGTTTAAATATGATTTTAGTTATTTTTTATATTTAAATATATTATTAAATAATATTTTTTTATTATTATAAAATTAATAAAAAATATTAAATTTATATATTTTTCAAAATTAAAAGATTGAATTGATTAATCTAAAAATATATATATTTTTTTCAATTGAGGAAAACAAACATATAGTCCTATCATAAAATAAAGACGGTTGGACCACGATCAAGTTAATTTTTAATGAGAATACTGTGAGAGTACAGGATTATACAATAGAAAATAGAGTACGCATTATATATTATTTTAATATTATTATTTCTATATTATATATGATACATTGTTAAATTTTTTACAGTATATTTCGTTAATTATAATTTTACACTTACACTTATAATTGTATAAAATGCATATTAAAATAATGTTTTTAATTGATAAATAAAATTCATTGGACATGCTTCATGACAGATTATCACATGTTTTTTTTTTTTTTTTTTATAAATAGTTAACTAGATCTATATGATCCATGTTTTGAAGATATATATAACAATCGTTAGAGAACTTTCTTTTCAAAGTCTTCTACAATACTTTTTAACACCAATGTAACTATACAAGATCCTTCTTTTCTTTTCTTTTCTCTGGTAGCTGTCCATCAATCTTCTACATCACCTTTTTGGCTTCATGATGTTTGAATCTTTGATCATTTATATTATGTCAGTTTGAAAAACGACTTGAAGTAGGTCAGTGATGATCTGATGAAGCGTGCTGAGAGCCTGAGACAGTTTGGAGAAGTCGTAATAAACTCCTGAGTATGTGTCCATTACTGTGCCATTGCAGTTATTTGATCCAAATTATTGCCTTTGTTGCTCATACCTTCCCACTGCACTTCCATTAATCCATACAAGTATAAGATATTAATTATTTGATGTTATTTTATTTATTGTTATCTTAATGCACAGAGTAGAGGCAGTTTCTGATGAGTCAACAGTCTGTGAAGGATAGGTTTTGATGATAGATTATTGTAAGAGTTTGTAGGTGGAGAAGGAAAGCATGAAACAGGATGAATGAGTCAAAAGTATTCGCTTTGGGTATGAATGAAAGATGAAAATGTTTGTATTTTGTACAGGATCATGAGTGTTCAGGAAAATCTATTAGGGGTCCCACTTTTTCTTGGGAAAATTACGTGTGGGGGAAGGTTCATTAGTTCATCCGCAATACTTTCTCAGTCCGGTTGGTGGAGTAATGATTAATAGTTATTGTGAAGGAGCTATGCATACCAGAAAACTTTAATGGACAACATTTCATGCTTCATTGTTTATGCTATCCAAGTTCTATATTCACCTCCAATCTCTTCCACAATATTTTTCCCTCACCTACTTACCTTCAAAATCTTCATTAAAACAATGGATAATATAAGCTATGAAACTACCATGTAACAAAAGGATAAGGGAAAATTGTAAACATTAAAATCTCCATTAGTACTTCATCCAGACAATAAACATTACTCACTTTATTGTCATTATTAGCCTCAGCCTTAAAAATAATATATACAATACTGTAATAATGTAGCTGTGACTAATAATGAGTAATTGATGTAGATGACCATTTTGACTGTGTTTGAATTAACTTCTAGTTTAATGTCAATTTGACCTACAATGCATAAAACATTTGTATTAGGGTTGCCAAATTTGACACACATTAGTATCTAGATCAAAATGCTCACTTTTGCTTTTCTTAAGCATTAGCATCGTCACTAGTATATAAATGCTTGTCAATTTAGTTATTTTTTGACTTGGATGACACTAAATATAAATATATTCAATACTGGAACCCTTCTTTCCTATTTTCTTTTTTCTCTATTTTTTCTTTCACGATCCTTTCGATGTTATTGTCCTTCAACACCATTTTTATATCTTTGTTACAGGCCTCATATGTAAGACCACCACCATTTTTTTCCCTTCTAAATTCCCACCATCGTTGTATCATTGAACTTCTACTAAATTCTCCACCCTCTTGTTATCTCATCATTATCGTGCCCCCACTAGTACACCACCATAATGTCTCTTAACTGGGTCATCCTCGTCACACCACCATGTCACCACAATCTATTTCTTTTTTTCTTTTTTTATTCTTTCTATTTTACATAAAATAAATATTTATCTTATTTATTATACATGTTCAAATACAAGTACAATTTAATTGCTGGTTGTAGATAATTTTTCAGGAAAAAAAAAAAAACTCTACATTTATGGCAACGGTACCCTGAACCCAGCAGAAAATGACTCAACAAGGTGCCATTTTTATTAGCACGCAATAAATAGCCGCATCGCTTGTTGAATTTAAATGTAAAGGGTTGCTTTAAATATCATTTTTTTTTTCTTAATTGCATTTGTTTTCTTTACTTTTTCAATTTCATGAATTTTCTCTTTTAATTTTCTCTGTAAATTTCATTCCCTCTATTTTAATTATGTAATTTTGATTTATTATTTAACATTTAATAAAAAAAATATAGCCGGGACATTCAACTGACAGGCATATTGTAGTTTTATTAAATACTATATTGAATTAATAGATAAATTAAAATTACACAATTAAATATTAGAGAGATTAAATTCTTAAAAAAATTAAAAGAACTGAATTCACGAAATAAAAAAAATAAAAAAGGATAACGTACGATTGTTTCCTATTTAAACGGGGATATAACAAACGGGGTTCTTGCAAGACTTTTCTGGGAAAAAATAAAATAAATTCGCGAAGACATTTTTAAAGCTAAACATTGTTTTGGGCCCAACCCAACTAAGTTTGCTTTACAAACCCAACTAAAGTAGAATGCCACCCCAATCCATGTCTGGATCTTAGCATGTTAGACTCATTTACTCACAAACATTAAAATTAGTTACGGATATAGTTTCTTCCGACGTCGGAAAATGCATCGAAAAGGTATAATTTAATTTTATATTTAAGTATTTCGGCAAAATTAAAAAAAAATTAATTATTTAAGTAAGTATGCTAACACGATTTCCTAAAATATAAATTTTCTTTGGCAACATAATTTTCATTTTTTTTATTAAAATTATGTTAAATAACACAATTTTAAAAAAATTTTTCACACATAAATTTCGTATTATATATACGATTTTTTTATTTTTAAGTATAATTAACTTATGTTATGTAGAAATCGTTCTATGTAATATTATATAAAAATAATAATAAAATATTAAAATAGTAGTATTTATGACACAATTTTAATAAAAACATAAAAATAAATCTGAAAGTCATATTATGTAAAATGAGTTTTAAGTGGTACATAAATTTTATCCAAATAGGTAAACATGAAATAAAATTGCACCATTTCGCTCCATTTCCCTCCAAAGTTCTTGATGAAAATTTTATGCCCACCCAGAAGAGTAGCATTGCATCCAAATCCAACACTAGAATTTGGGAACTACATTAGTATTAAACTTCTCTAGGTGTACCAGTATCATACAAATAGTTGTAACTAGAGATATTATTAGGATATAAACAGAACCTTTCTATAGGAGGGGAAAGGCAATGATTTTTAAACTATTTCTTACAAACAACAATACTTAAATGGATATTTGGTTCATGGAAGATTTTCTTGGGGAACTTTTACAAACCGGCCCCAAAACCAGTGTTTACTCCATACGATGTGCATTGACTCCAAAGGAATTCCTTTCGTCTCAGGCAAGAAAAATATAATAAAGATGGTCATAACAACAATCCAACCCGCGTAGAACACGAAGGCACCAAACTTAAAGTGGCATAGCATTGTCAAGAATGCTGAGATAGTATAAATATGGTTATGAACTGCACACCAATAGCTATGCTTTGTCCAGTGCTTCTGACTTTTAAGGGGAAAATCTCACTCGGAATTAGCCATGTGAGAGACCCCCACGACCCACCAAAGATTGCAGCGTACAAAGAGAGTAGCAACAACACCACAATTGCATTGCCCTTTGATATATCCTTTGTACCATGAACACCAGTTCCCACTGCTAGCACAACGGACACCGCAAGCTTCACAGTAGCCATCACAAAAATTGTGATTATAAGTACGTCAAATAATCCCAATAAAATGATAAATAACTCAAAGATGTTAATTGACTTTGCTTACCTGACAAAGAAACATGCCTATGCTACCAGTTATGAACAAGAACCTTCGACCAAACCGATCAACAATAGCAGTGCCCAAGATAATAGAAGTAAGATTGCATACTCCGAGTATAATGGCAGAAATTAAAGCGGCATCGTGTCCCAAACCCACCGACTGAAAGAGGTTAGGAGAATAGAATGCCACGATGTTAATCCCTGTGAGTTGTTGAAAAAATGTGATAGCAACTGCCACGACCAAGTGGGGTCGATACTGCCTCTCAAATATGGTCATGAAGGGCTCCTGCTCCACAGATTTTGCAATTTGAGACCACTTAATGAGTTCTTCCAACTCAGGTTCGACATCGATGGAGGATCCTCTGGCTTTGCGCAAGGCTCTTCTGGCTTGCTCTATTTTGCCACGTTCAACCAAGCTACTTGGGGTGTCAGTGATAAGCAAGGCACCCATTGTCATAACTGCTGCAGGCACCACGGCCAGGCCAAGAGAGACTCGCCACCCCCATGTGTGCTTTGCGGTTCCGAAGTTTATGCAGTTTGCGGCAACCACTCCTATTCCTACGAAGAAATTGAAGCCTGCGTTGAATGCTCCTCGCCATTTTGGTGGAGCGATTTCGGAAAGATACAATGGCGCAGCCTATTCCAAATTCATGCAACAGACCAACATCATGTAGTTAATAATATTGTACTAGTAATATAATAATAATTATAAAAAAAAATGAAGCGGAGAACACATTCATACTAATTTTTCTAATTTTGACGCTATGAAGGCAATGATGTAATAGAAGCGGAGAACACGACATACAATTTATGAACTATTAACAAGCAATGGTGTATAAAATTTAAATTTGTTGACTTACTTGATTAGTAAAACCAACCCCAAATCCGAGTAGCATACGACCTAAAATGAGCATACCAATATTTTCAGCCCCTCCATTTAATGCACTACCAACAAAAAGACAATTCCACCAAAGAGGATGATGTTTCTTCGACCAAATGCTATCGTGATTCGACTAGCTGCAAGAGATGATACTAATCCAGCAAGGTATAAAGAAGAGGTGAATAATGTCAATATTTGGCTGTCATACACACAATACATGTTTACTTCAGCACTTGCGATCTTTCTTAGTATATCTGGGAAGAATTTTTCCAGAAATGGTACCATTGTTGTGACACCACCTGAAAATTTGAAGGGAAAGAGTAAGTCTATTTAAATATAAAACTAGAAAGACTTTAGAGAGTTTCTTTTCTAGAAAGAGCTTTATATTTATTTGTAATAAAGAAACCCTCAAAAACAATTTTAACTTATCTCAATCAGGTTCTAAAAACCTTCAATACTGCATATCATCTATGCAACTATTTCTTTTGTTAAGACCGTGAGTTGCAATTAAAATTAAAGGTTTGTTAAGCTGGACTTTAGTTCCTGGGCAGACATAAATTGAAGGTCATTTTGCAATGATGTGAAACAATCTACAAACCACAAAAGACAATTATTTAACTTAGTCTTTATTTAGATTGGGAGGAGATAGCGAGAGGATGAAAAAAAGGGGTAATTTACTGTTGTTAGTTCATTGATTTGTAGAGAAAGACAGTTGTTTGTATGAACTGATTTGCAGAGATATGTGAAGAAATGGAGTTGGATTTCACTTATGACGATTTCCGCTCTCATAATGAAGATTTGAGATGATATCCACGTAACTATGATAAAATATCAAAACTGTCTATCCATCGTACATGCAAAGTGAGCGTGGTTGGTTGTAATGCATTTCACTTCTTTCTTTTTTCTATTTTCTTTGAGTAAGAGATGGTAGGATTCATCATTCCCTCGAATTTCAAAGTCTATGTACATCCAGCATTCATTTTTTTTTGTTTCAAAACTTTAAGATTGGTTTATAATTTAAATTATTAAAGTGTAAATTTTAAACTCAGCTACATATATTATTAAAAAAAAATTGTGATGTGTAATTCTCTTATTTAAAATGAAATTTCTTATTTAAATTTATTTTAACTCACTCACCTTTATATATATTTTTGGTATGATCTTGATATTTCTTTTACTTCCGAAAAATTTATTAATTAATTAAAAATCATATATAAATGATTTTATATTTTTTATCAATTTTAAACAATCAATAAATATTTTATAAATTTACAAAAAGTATTTATTTATTTAAATTTTTATTTAATAATATTTAATTTTTAACTAAGAATATTTTCATAATTTCATATTTTATCTAATTATTATATTTTTTTATTTTTCAAATTAATTATAAATTTTTTTATATTTTTTTCATTCTCTTACTTTTTATTCCTCACTCCAAAGAAAAAAAAAACTTAAGATATATTATGAGGAAATTTAAAAAAAAAATCATAAAAATTAATATAGATTCTTTGTTTGTATAGATATGAGCAGAAAGCGCAAAATAAATAAATAAATAAAAATTACTTTCTCCATCAAAACGGAGAAAAAGGAACGAAAAGTCAATGTGTGACGAAGTTAATTTTAGTTTGTAATTTTTTGCTTTGAGATTTGTCTTCGATTTCCTTTATTATTTTCTCTCAATTGTTTTATCATTTACAATCTAATATATATTGTCTCTTCTAAATCTCATCATAGTAAAAGTATTAATGTGTAATAGATTATGTATTTTTTTTATTAATATTTATTTTATTTTTATTTGTTATTATAGCAATAATTAAAAATAATAAAATTAATAATAAATAAAATTTTATTTTATTTTTAAATTAATATTTCATACTTAAAAAAATAGTAATTATACTTAATAATTATCTATTTTGGCAAAAAATGATTTTAATCATTCAATATTTTCTTTTATTAATAAATCTTTTTTATTTTTTTATATTAATTAAATCAATTACAAGTTTTTTACTAACTTTTTTCACTTTCTACATATTGTCCTTTGATTTAAACAACTCTAAAAAATTTACTAGAAAGTCATAGAAATAAGACTTATTTCTTGAAGTTGGCGATAATTAGACATTTAAAGTTGACTTGAGTAAAAGATTAATGTACATCTCTTATATATGCAATAGTTTTATATATCAACCCTTTATTCACGCATGCATAATTTCCTTTAAAACAATAGAACGAGTAAAATCTAAGAAAGGAAAATATAGTTTCTAAAAAAGGTAATTAAGTTTGAGATGTAATTAAATGTAGTTTTTTCAGAGAAAGCCAGTATAACAATAACTATGAATTATGTTATTTAAGAGTAACAGGAGTGTCTAATCTCCTATGTCTTTGTTCTTCTGGATTTTAAACTGTGTCTAAAATCACCGAAGTGAGGTTACTGATGAGAACCTAAAGGAAACTTTTTAAAAGAGAATATGATGCTCATATAAGAAACTTTAGAAAGGGTTAACTAAAATCAGAATTTGTAAGTTATTGGATTGAAATAAATTAACCTGAAATTCCAACGTCATATCCAAAAATGAGTCCACTAGATGCAGCAACGAGGCAAGTGATGATAACTGAGAGGGTGATGGTGCCAGCGAAGCCATTGGCCATTGGTGATGAATCCACAGGAATCACGCCACCAGCCATTTTGAAGAACCTCTCAGTCTCCTCCTCCTCAGGTTCAGTTCAATTCTGCGTTTTCTGTTTCTGCTTTCACTAATTTATAGGCTTAATGATGTTCTATTATGAACGCTGCGTCTATTGCAAGTGGAAGATAATGTTACTTCATTTTTTTCTATATAAAAAAAAAATGCCATTTTATACAATAAAATACCCTCCAAGTTGTTCAATAATTTATAAAATGATTAATATAATTCAAGATAAGTATGAAATATAGTTTATTCCGTTGATCAACCGAGCTAAACTTTTTTTAGTTCCTGTTCCAGATTTCATTAAAATTGGTTTCGATTCCCACATCTTTGTATATGTAAATTAGAAAAATATTATTGAATATAATAGCGCTTTCAAAATTATTTTGTAAAGAGAATGCTTTTGGATAATTTTCTTTAATGATAGTGTTCCAAGGAGTTTACTTAATCTCTTATTTCTTTAATTTGCTATCTCATCTTTATTTTTATCTTTTGAAATAAATTGTCTAAAGTAAAAATTTACTTTCTATCACAACATAAGTTGTTTATAAAAATATAAAATATGACTTATATGTTTAAAATATTTATTTATTATAAATCTTAATTATAATATACTTTTTAATAGTATAAAATGAATATTTATCATTAGCATTGGAAATAATGAAATATTTATTATGTATATATAAATAAATAGATAAAGAAAGAGGGAGTTATTTCTCTTAAAATACTTGGTTATTATGAAAAAAAAATCATTAAATCATTTTTAAAAGATCAAGATTAAAAGAACGTAAATGATTTTTTAATGTAACCATTTTAAATTAATTTTATGGTTTTAATTATTTATGCATAATTATATAATTTATTGAGAATTCTTTTCGTTGTAAAAAATGAAAATAAGTGAGAGATTAAAATTATAAATTAATTCGTATTTAATGGAAATTTTATCAAATTAGAATATATTGAATAAATATATAAATTACTTTTTTTTATAATTAAGTAAATTTAAAATTCAGTTTTAATATCTTAAATTTTATATATTAATTATTAAGATTTAATATTTGATGAGCATTAAAAAAATGTTATTATCTTTTTAAAAAATCAGGTGAAATTTATTATTTTAATCTTAATCATTTAATTTTAGATTTATTTATTTTTTATCTTATATAAAAATTACTTTCTTTTAATTTTCATAAAGATAAATTTTGACCCAATATAGTTAAGGTTAAAAGTTTGTTAATGCTATTTCTTAAAAAACACTGTAAGCATTCTCTATATTTATTTTGAATATAAATTATATTATGATTAAAAATTATTTTCAAAATAATATAATTTATGTTCAAAAATATTTTTTGTATTATGAATCTTTTTTATATAAAAAGATAAATCGCCTTATATATTGAACATGCTAAATATTAATTTTGAAAATAGTTTTGTTTCTTGTATTATTAAACATAGTGAATCATCCTTAACTTCATACTTCATTTTAACTTTAGTAAGAACAAAATCCACTAATTAAAAAATATAAAAGAATGAAAAACACTATTTTTAAAATTATAGGACCAAGTTTAACTAAATATAGAAACACCTACATCATATTTTACCCTTAAATTTATTTAAGTGCTGGTATGATACATTGTTTTAGTTAGTTTTTCTTTAAAGAATTTTAGTTAAGTTTGACTGAATGCACAAGTGGCAGACAGGCAAAAGCAAAACAATGATTATTAATTGTTCAATCTTTACTTATCATTTATTAGCCAGGTAGCATTGTTTTTCTGGGGGATATATTACTAATAATCGTATAAAAAGTCTTCTATAGATAAGTCAACAAGTGTTTATTAAATTCAACTGCAAATTAAGAATGCCAATTCAAAAGTTTTTGTTAGTATGTTTTGGTTTCTGTCTTCTTTTTTTGTTTTCTAAATTTATTTTTTATTTTTTATTTTTAAATTTATAAATTTGGTCTTTTAATTTTTAAAATATATAATTTTGATTATTTTCTATACCTAAATATAATATTTATTTATGTCATAAACTTGATAAAAAGATTAAATTTATATATTTTTAAAAATTTAAAAGTTAATAATCAATGTTTAAAATATAAGAATCAAAATCAATTTTTTTAAAAAAAGAAAGATATTTAATCTTTAATAATTTGCTGGTCAAACAGAGCTACTCAACTCTACGCAAGTTGCTCAAGTTGATATTTTTGTACTTTTATTTATATAAAATCTGTTTGAATACAAATTAAAAGTAATTTTGAGAACTTTACTATAAATAGTTTTATTTTATTACTCTCAAAAGTCTTTCTAACTTTATAAATGTTCAAAATGAAATTCTAAATAAACTATTTTATTAAATTGTATTGAAAATTAAATTAATTTATGTTAAATATTTAAATTACTTTTTTTTACTCGAAAAATATGAATGTTTATTTTGAAGAAAACAAACTTAATCATTACTAAAACCATATTGTTTGATTCAAAATGAATAAAAGAAAGAAAATTTACCCTAATCAACCTACTTGAATTATTAATCTAAATAAAAAAAAATTATGTAATAAGTCAACTCACAATGAATAAAGTTATAACACTAAGAACAAGAACATGATATCCAGTTGTATGAAAATAATAATAATAATAAGAGAGAAGAAACAAAACTAATAACAATTTAAAAACATCATGTTGGTTAGTTGACAGATGCACAACACAATTCTTCCAAAAGAAATAAAACACGATAATTTAATAAAAGAGCCATTACGTCACACCTGCATAATTAAAACTACAATTTATAATATTCAAAAATATACTATAAGGTGTCAATCGTTAAATAATTTAAGACAATTAATATAACAATCAGTTTAATTTCAAATTATAACATAATTTAGTTCATTTAAATAATTAAATCATTTAATTAAAATTATGTTCAGTTTAGTTTTATAATATATATATCCACCCTACTTAACCTTTAGTTGGTTGGACTATTGTAAGGTTTTCCAACTTAAAATTCATCTCTAGTTTTATCATGTGTTCATAAGAAATTCTAGTATAAATCAAAATAAATCCAACTTATTCGTAAATTAAACTCACTTAAATTTAAATCGAATTAATAATAAATTGTTTTCTGATAATTTTTTTTAAGCTTTGATAATTTAAATTAGCCTACTTTAATCTAATTGAATTGAATTATTTTTAATGTAGTTTATAATAAATCTACCCATATCAACTTAATTGAATCATTTTCACAGTCTAAGTAATATGATGAAGGTAATAATATATTTACACTCTTTTAATGTAAATCTGTTTGATATTTTTTCCTTCTTTCTATATCTCTTTATTTATAAATTATATTTTCTATAATTTTTTTTCCTCTATATATTGATGAGTATATGAAACATTTTTCATAAACCTACTATGATTATCTGCAAGATGAAACAGAATATTATAGATATAGTTATTATTAATAAATTAAAATTGGTTTTAACTGACACCGTAAATTTTATTTTTCAAGATAAAGACATAAATTATAAAGTAGGGTGTAATGTAATGTAGGTTTTTTGATCTACAAATAACACCAATGTAATTAGCTAAAAAATATATTTTTTATCTTTTAAATTGGGCGAGACCCAATTTGTGTCCTATAGACAATGTTATTCTATTTAAACGTGCATACGCAGATTTCAGTTCACATCTCCTTATAGGTTTCACGCTCTGGAATACGCACTGTATCATTGACTGCGTCATAGGATCTGTTTATCTATATATAGAATAGATATGTATTGATGTAAAAAAAATTAACATGTTTAAAAACATTGCCAATGTATTTTAAAAGTGGGCACCCTCTGAGCTTGATCCTCAATCAGATATTGATGATGCTATATATGTATACACACAACATGTTAATGAAGTTATTTTAGATAAACTTGATTACACGAACTTATCCACCAAATGTAAAATGATGAAATGCTCATAACGTATATCTTCAAATGAGTTGTTGCAGTAAAGAAAAATAGATAGACAGAACATATATATATATTAAATAGTTATAACTAGTTAAATACAGATATGATCATAAAAAACATTGTATCTTTAGGAAGACAAAGTCAACAATTTTTAATTTTTAACTGTTTGTTATAAACCACAGCACCTAAAGTGATTTTTAGTTCATGGAAGATTTTCTTGGGTAACTTCTTTTACAAACCTACGCCAAAACCAGTGTTTTCCCCATATGGTGTACATTGACTCCAGAGGAATTCCTTTTGTTTCTGGCACGAAAAATATGACAAAGATTGTCATCACTATAATCCAACCCGCATAGAACACGAAGGCACCAAACTTAAAGTGGCATAGCATTGTCAAGAACGTCTGGGATAGAATAAATATGGTAATAAACTGCACCGCAACAGCTATGCTTTGTCCAGTGGTTCTGATTTTTAATGGGAAAATCTCACTTGGAATTAGCCACGTGAGAGGCCCCCACGACCAACCAAAACCTGCAGTGTAGAAACAAAGTAGCACCAACACCACAATTGCATTGCCTTTTGATATATCCTTTGTACCATGAACACCAGTTACCACTGCTAGCGTAACTGATACCGCAATCTTCACAGTAGTGATCACGAAAATTGTTATAATTAGTACCAGCGAAGAGTCAAATTGGACAGATACAAGGAAGTTACTTTTTTTTTTCTTACCTGACAAACAAGCATGAGAATGCCTCCTGATATGAACAAGAACCTTCGACCAAACCGATCAACAACAGCAGTGGAGACGAGGAGAGAGGCAAGGCTGACTGCTCCGAGTATAATGGCAGAAAGTAAAGCGGCATCGTGTCCCAAACCCACTGATTGAAAGAGGTTAGGAGCATAGAATGCCACGATGTTAATCCCTGTGAGTTGCTGAAAAAATGGGATAGCAATCGCCATGACCAAGTGGGGTCGATACTGCCTCTCAAATATGGTTTTGAAGGGCTCCTTGTCCACAGATTTTGCAATTTGTGACCACTTAATGAGTTCATCCAATTCAGGTTCAACATCAATGGAGGATCCTCTGGCTTTGCGCAAGGCTCTTCTGGCTTGTTCTATTTTGCCACGTTCAACCAAGCTACTGGGAGTGTCAGTTATAAGCAAGGCACCGATTGTCATAACCGCTGCAGGCACCACGGCGATGCCAAGTGAAACTCGCCACCCCCACGTGTGCTTTGCGGTTACGAAGTTTATGCAGCCAGCGACCAATGCTCCGACTCCTAGGAAGAATTGGAAGCCTGTGTTGAATGCTCCTCGCCATTTCGGTGGAGCAATTTCAGAAAGGTACAACGGCGCAGCCTTTTTTTTTTCCAAATTATTGCGACATGCCAACATCATAGTATTAGTTAGGGTTGTTAAAAAAGAATTAAAGTACACTAAATTGTCAATAGTTGAATTGAACTGTAAAAATAATTTGTACAAACTGAATTGAACGTGAATTGGACAAACTAAATCGAACAGATTTTCTTCTCTTTTAACTGTTTTAAACTGATAAGTTATTTGAAAAAACTCTTTTATTTCAGATTAGTTGTTTTTTAGCAGCTCTAAATGAGGTGGTATGTTCACATTTATTTTTCTAGTTTTGATTTTTTTGACTTGTGTAGTAATTTAATTTTGTGCATGTGTTTCACGCTATAAAAATAATGGTGTGATAATGATAGAAGGTTGAACTTAAGGCTATGTTCCTTTTATTATTTTTTAAAAGAGTACTTAGCTATTATTTATGTATTCGACTATGTTTGAATCATAGTGCCGGCTCTATACGTGGGATATTTTATCTTAATATATAATAGAACATTAATGGCTACTCGTTAGAAGTCAAAGTAAAATATTGAAGGATGACGAGTATTTGTTTATATGCACTTGATAATTGATAAACATGCAAGTAGCAAGAGTTAAGAATAGAAAGAAAGAAAATCAAGAAAGTGATATACAATGTAAGTTGTTAAACAGGGAAATAAAAAAGATATACAGAAGAAAACAATGAGGCGAAAAGGAAAGAGTAGATAAAATAGATACATTGTTAAATATTTTCTTGGTGTGAATAGTGAATATGAATAGAGAAAATATAAGATAAGCTATGCGTGGGAGATATAAAATATGTGTACGTAAGAATGATATATAAAAGTCCATTGTTAGGGAACTTCCTCTTCGTCTCATGATCCACGAGACGTAGTATTAAAAGAATAGAGTAAACTACAGTTTATGAATTAATAAAACAGCGCAAGCAATAATTTTTTTAAATTATCTTACAATATTTTTCGCTATTTTTTCTTTAATAATAGTAAATAATAGTAAATACATTTTTATATTTTTAAGATATTAAATATTTTAATTTAGTACTTTATTTATAATAATCTATCCTGACATACATGAAGGGGTGTACAAGTATTGTGATTAATAAAAGTTTGAATTTGACTTACTTGATTAGTGAAACCGACTCCAAATCCGAGTAAGACACGACCCACAATGAGCATGGCAATATTTTCAGCACCTCCATTAAGAGAACCACCAATAAGAAAGACGACGCCACCTAATAAGATGGTGTTTCTTCGACCAAACATTGTTGTCACTCGACTAGCTACGAGAGATGATATTAATCCGGCAAGATATAGAGAAGAGGTGAACAATGTCAACACTTGACTATCGTACACACAGTACATGTTTACTTCGGCACCACCAATTTTTCTTAATATATCTGGAAAGAATTTTTTCAGAAACGGTACCATTGTTGTAACTCCTCCTGAAATTTGTTAACATTTATTGGAAGGAAAGAGTAAGCTTTCTACATTCAATTTTATCAAATCCCTGATAGTACATAAATATATGCAAATGTTTTTCTCAAAATCCTATATTGCAATTAAAAATGAAGGTTTATCATTTTAGTGTAAGATTTTATTTCAAGGTTTTTTTTTTTTGTGTTGGAGGGATCTAACATTAATTAAAAAAAAAGAAAAGGTAAAAGAGGATGTTTTTTTTAGAACACTCAATGAGCCTGATTAAGTCTCTTTTATTTGATTAATAGGGGTTGCTAACTTGTTACAGATTGTGCGGATTCTGATGCCATGCCAAATTTCTCGTGGACCTAATGTGACGTATGCAAAGTTACGTTAACACTATATAAATGTTCTGGTCCCAAAAAGTTTAAACATTTTTCAACGCACCAATCCAACTTATATACCATTTTCTTCTATCATGCCATCTGATGTAAGATTTGATTTTTCAACATATACAATTAAAGAACATTGCACTACTTTCAAATTCAAACCATGTGCGAGCCACAAAAGAAGGTCTTTCGTATTTGTGTGGCCATTGAAATTTGCCTTTACTATCTATGATAAAATATATATATATATATATATATATATATCTTTTAAAACTCATTTTTGTGGCGTACTTTTTTAAGAATAAATTTAAATATTTTTGAAATACCTTCTTTTAATCTTTATCATTATTACTATATTTATATTCTAAGACGCTAAATATATATATATATATATATATATAATTAAATATTATAATAATTTATAAAAATTATCTTACGAGTCTAGTAATTATAATCAATCTTAGAGAACATGAGCCAGTATAATTATTCTTAAATTGCAGAATAATAATGTTATTTAAGAGTAACATCTGGTATATCTCAAAGCAGTAGATTTTCAACCATATGTTTGAAATCATTGAGAACTTAAAGTAGACTAATATATATGATGCTGCTTCTACTGAGATTTTCAGATGAAAATATTAGAAAAAAGCAGAAGCTAGATTGTTGTTTTGTTTCGGAATTGGAAGAAAATAACCTGAAATTCCGAGGTCATAACCAAAAAGAAGTCCACTGGATGCAGCAACGATGCAAGTGATGACAATTGAGAGCGTGATCTTGCCATCGAAGCCATTGGTAGTTGGTGATGAATCCACAGGAAATACCCCACCTGCCATGTTGATGAACCTCTCACTCTCCTTCTCAGGTTCGCTTCAATTCTGCTTTTTCTATTGCTCTCTGTGCAATGGTAATTGGCGTGGCCACTAATTTATAGGCCCTAAGGATGTTGTATTGTATGGGCACTGCATTTTTTTCTATTAAAAATTTGTCATTATGTATTGATTATCTTGTCTATGTACACGTTTTAAGTTGCTCAAGAATTTTATAAAATGATTCATGGGCCCTGAATATATTTACACCAATTTACTTGTATTCCTCAATCAACCTAAATAAACTCTTCAATAAATATAAAAGTGTTTTCTAAAAAGTATAATATGTTTTTAATTTCTACAAAATAAGTAATATATTAAATAATTTTTATAATTTTTTTTATATTAATTTAGTGTTTATAAAATTTAAACATATTGTTTAAAAAATATGCTGATGAAAACACGATGAAATGTTAATAAGGACTCTCTATTTCTCTTTGTTCATTTGGACCATGCCATGAAACTTTCCACTATCCCAAAAGAAACAAGACAATAAGTATACTTGGTAACAGCTTAACTTCTACTAATTTTCTTTTCTTTTCTTTCCCTCTGAATATCAGAAGATATAGGAATCCCACAGTCAGTGCTCATCAATCACTTAGTTCATCATCAATGTCATAAGCTTTCATTCTTGCATATGCTTGCTTAGTCCGCTGGACGTTCTTCTTAACCTCGTGGCTAACCTTCTCTTCTTCCCTCACTGCCTTGTTCAGCATCTTCTGCTGCTTCTTCATTGAGAAGCTTCCCAATTCGGACAAAAACTTGTCACTCCAATTCTCCTTGCTTTTCTTCTTCTGCTCCTTCTTCTTGGGAGAGAACCACAAAAACTCCTTCTTCTAGGAGGCGAAGGAGAAGAAGAAATCGAAGACCTCAGAGGGAAGTCCTATTTGGAACCGTCCTTTTGCATTGGTTTGAAAATGGAAGACATGGAACCTTCCTCGGAGGAAAGGGAAAACAGAGGCGAAGAAAAAGACCCACTTTAGGTTTTTCTCCCACTTCCTTTTTATCATGCGATAAAGTGTATCAAGAATCTGGGTTCTGTTTGGAGGGCGAAAGATTGAAACTTGCACCGTTTCTTGAAGTGGAGGTGGGAATGGTGGGAGGTTTGGTTCGTGGGAAGGAGTTGAGGTTGCGTGAATGGGTTTCGAGGTGGGAAGGGAGAACAGAATTGGTGATTTCAGAGTAGTTGATGGCGAAGAGTTGGTCGAAAGTGCATGCGTCTTGGGTCTGCAAGATGATGTCTTCTATGGCGGACTCATTGTCGGTGTCCGAAAAGAGTCGTAGAAACCCACCAATGATAAATAAAAATAAAGTGTGATTTTGTTTGGTTTCACGTATTTCCACACCAACACTACATTTTATTAAGTAGAGTGACATATGAAATTAATTGATACTAAACGAAATTGATTAAACTCTAATTTAAACTTAATTGAAGTGGAGAAAAAAAAAAGTGAATATATATATATATATAAATTCTATTTCAAAAATGGAAAGAATCTTATTTTAAAAATTAAAACAAGTGAGACTTTTTTAATAATCAAATTAATTTGAAAAAATTTTAAAAAAAATATATTTTAATTAGATTAAAAATATATTTTATCATTTTTGATAACTATTTTATAATGAAGATACTTTTAGAAGTTTTCCTAAATCTTTTAAAAATATAAATGTTTTAAGAAGTTTTGGAGCCTCTTATTTTCTTTTTAAATTTATTATTTTCATCTGTGCTTTTAGATTAAATTTTAATATTATTGGAAAATAAATTATCAAATAAAAAATTAATTTTCATCTTTTTAAAAATATAAATTATATATTATATATTAAAAATTATTTTTTTATTGTGAAATTTAATTATAATACACTTTATAAATTTCAAAATATTTATTTATTATAAATTTAGTTACATAAAATAAATATTTATGATGTCCATTCAACAGAGTAAAGCACCAATGTGCGTATATAAATGAAGAATAAGTTATTTTTTTAGTTATAAGTGGATTTTTCCTTTTTTTTTTAATATATAAATATTTTTATGTCATGATTATTTACACTTAAAGAAATATAAAATTAATTGTTTGATTATTTAAGATATAATTTATTTATTCTATTTCAATTTTTATTCTAAGAATTAATTTTTTTTCTATTTTTTTTTCACCTCTTCTTCGTTACAATTATTTATTACTCTTTTTTTTTTTTCTGATTATCATTATAGTTATTACACTGTTATCACATTTAATAGTTATTGTTGTTATTATTAGTGTTGTGACCACTTTTTTCATATACATCTCATCATGTTATCATCTTTGGGCAACAATTTATACCATTTTTATTATTATTGTAAAAACGTATTTCTTCACTCCTATGTCGTCACCATCCTCATTAATATCATCATTATTTTCCTTTGATTTTCGTTATCATAATTATATGTCACCACCATTATCAACATCAATAATGCTTTCACCCTGAGCAATAAAAATATTGATATGGTGTTATTATTGGTTTGGTGGGTAGTGCGTATAAAAAAAATTGGATTATTAAAAATTTAGTTGTTTTGTTTGTAAATATAAAATGGTGAAGTGCAGAGTTTGGACATGGCTAGCCATTTTATTACCACTCTCACTATTATCATTATTATCTTATTAATATCTTTTTTTATTTATTTATTTAAAATAATTATAATTTTTATTTAACTCTTGCTTTTGGAAGAGTTTTAAAATATCATGATATCACATAGGCCTTAAAAAATTTAAAGATTAGAAAAATATTACACCCAAGTAATTAACATTTCTTCATTAATATATTCTTTGTAACTATATTGGTATTATTTAAATTTTAAACCAGATTTCAATAAGTATAAAACATTTTTATTTAATATTGTGTTATTATTTACATTTTTGTTATTATCATTGAAGAATTTGATTATATAAGAAATTATTGTTGATGGTTATTGAACTTTATTAAAAATTAATGTAGTATATAAAGTTGTCACAATTCTAGTGGTGAAAGAGATGTCACATCATATCGGATCGATCCTCTTAATTATTGAAAATCCTTTTACTTTTACCATTGATGAAATTGTAAAAAGGACTATTTAAATTAACCCTTGTTATAAATAAATAACTATTTTCCTGTTTATTTTCTTCTTCCTTTGTAAAAACAAAAATGATTTGACTGAAAATGAATAACAACGGAAATCACATCCTAATCAACCCCACATGAATTATTATTACTTAAAATAAAAAGCATGAATTATTGAATACGTAAGTCAACTCATACTGAATAACGCTATAACACTAAGAACAAGATCATGACATCCAATCCAGTTGTCTGCATGAAATTAATAATAATAATATTAGAGAAGAAACAAAACAAATTAATGAGAATTTAAAAACATCATGTGGGTTAGTTGACAGTTGACACAACACAACACAAGACTTCCAAAAGGAACATAACAGGAGATAAGGTCCAACAATTCTGCTTAACTAATTTAAGATAAGAGCCATTACGTCACGCCCGCATAATTAGGAGCTTCACTAGAAGGAAATTGGAATTCATGAAAAAAGTCAGTAAAATATCAGTTAAAAATAAAATGAAACAAAACGACAACAGCTTGCTCTGAGAAAGAAGATATAAAATCCAGTAACAAAGAAAGATTTTTGGCGTGGTTTGAAGGAGAATGATACCCCAATGTAGTAGAACTGGATACCGTGTGAGTTTATGAGCATTATATTTGTAAGGGCCCTAAGGGGTGATGCCAAATAGCTGAAGAAAATGAGTATTTCTTTATGATTCTTTAAAACTTCAAATAAGGTTGTCACTTAAAATACATTATACCATGCATCTATATAATCATAATAATTATTACTTTGATAAGTGAATATTCTGGAAAAAAAATTGAATTTATAAATTCTTTTTCATCTTAATCCTGAATTGAAAATCCCTTAATACTGGGAAATAATGTTCTTGATCATTTAGATCTTTCATGGTGATGAATTTCTATTGAATCAGTTAAATAAACTCATGAGATTCTCTTTTAGTAAAGATTGTGGGGGGGATATAATGAAATTGATGTAGAAATGTTTTTGGGCTATTTTTCTTGGGGAAGCTTTTACTCAATCTTTTTTAATTATTAGAATAAGTTAAGGTTTCTGATTATAGATTTAGTTAAAATATGTTGATATTTGGATTTTGATAAGATGAAAGGGTTTTATTAGGGTGTTATGATATTTTAAACGGGTGAATTTATTATATTAAGGAATTAAGGGATTTTGAGGAGACAAGATTTTTTTTTTTTTCTTCTTAAGTGATGGGTTTTGAACAACTTGTGAATTTGATGAAGTAGCTACGTTGAAGGTTTTATTGAAATTTGTAATGAAAAAGGAACAACCCTACCACTCAAAAAAGCCTTCAATTAAATTAAATTTCCCTGTACTTTCAAAGGAGTTGTCGCAGAACCGATACATATTACCAATATCATATAAGGAAACAAATAATAAGTAGATATATACATGAACATGCTCACGAAAGTGTTTATTATGACATGGAGTTTTTTTGCATATACAGAAGCTTTCATCTGTGGGAGGGGAAAGCTGATAATTTTTTCAACTATTTCTTACAAACAACAGTATATACCTAAAGTTATATTTAGTTCATGGAAGATTTTCTTGGCCAGCTTCATTTTTCACAAACCGACTCCAAAACCAGTGTTTACCCCATATGGTGTACATTGATTCCAGAGGAATCCCTTTTGTCTCTGGCAAGAAAAATATAACAAAGATTGTCATCACTACAATCCAACCCCCATAGAACAAGAAGGCACCAAACTTAAAGTGGCACAGCATTGTCAAGAATGTCTGGGATAATATAAACACGGTTATGAAATTCACGCCAATAGCTATGCTTTGTCCAGTGGTTCTGATTTTTAAAGGGAAAATTTCACTTGGAACTAACCAGGTGAGAGGACCCCACGACCAACCAAAACCTGCAGTGTAGAAACATAGTAGCACCAACACCAAAACTGCATTGCTCTTCGATATATCCTTCGTACCATGAACACCAGTCGCCACTGCTAGCAAAGTAGCCACCGCAATCTTCACAGCAATGGTCACAAAATTTGTTATTATTAATACAATCCACATATGTCAAATAATTCGAATAAAATAAGATATATAGACATTAGACTTAGAAACATGCTCATTGAAGAGTAAACAACACCTAAAAATAGCATCCTTCAAGAATAAATCGAAAGTGGATTGAAAGAAGTTAATTGACTTTGCTTACCTGGGAAAGAAACATGCATATGCCACCAGTTATGAACAAGAACCTTCGACCAAAGCGATCGACAAAACCAGAAGTGATTAAGAGAGAAGCAAGGTTGACTGATCCGAGTATAATGGCAGAAAGTAAAGCGGCATCGTGTCCCAAACCCACTGATTGAAAGAGGTTAGGAGAGTAGAATGCGACGATGTTAATCCCCGTAAGTTGTTGAAAAAATGGGATAGCAAAAGACATGACCAAGTGGGGACGATACTGCCTCTCAAATATGGTCTTGAATGGCTCCTGCTCCACAGATTTTGCAATTTGTGACCACCTAATGAGCTCTTCCAATTCGGGTTCAACGTCAATGGAGGATCCTCTGGCTTTGCGCAAGGCTCTTCTGGCTTGCTCTATTTTGCCACGTTCAACCAAGCTACTGGGAGTGTCAGTTATAAGCAAAGCACCAATTGCCATAACCGCTGCAGGCACCATGGCCAGGCCAAGAGAGACTCGCCAACCCCACTTGTGCTTTGCGGTTCCGAAGTTTATGCAGCCTGCAACCAACACTCCAATTGATAGGAAGAATTGGAAGCCTGCGTTGAAAGCTCCTCGCCATTTCGGTGGAGCGATTTCAGAAAGATACAACGGCGCAGCCTTTTCCAAGTTATTACAACATCTAGTTAATAACTCTCTTTCTAGTTTTGACTTTCTTTATTTTCTCACTAATTCAATTTTGAGCATGTCTTGTACGCTACAAATATGTGAATGAATGATGATGTCATACAACGTTGGACTTAATCCCTTGTTCCTTTTACTATTAGATAAAGAATTTGTGAATGTGTTCTTATATTCACTAGCTTTTATTATTTTTTTTGGTTGTTACAAATGCAAGGATAAGACTACTAAAATCATTTTTTTTAACGTTTAGATGATTCTGCTGCTCTATATATAGCTGGGATATTTTATCCCAATATAAAATCGAAAATTAATGTCTACTTATTGGAATTCAAAGTAACATGCTGAATATAAAAATTATATTTACTATTGGGAATGAAATTTGAGGAAGTAATGGTGTATGAAATATGTATGTGTTGACTCACTTGATTAGTGAAACCGACTCCAAATCCAAGTAAGATACGACCTAAAATGAGCATAGTAATATTTTCAGCACCTCCATTAAGGGCACCACCAACAAAAAAGATGACACCACCTAAAAGAATGGTATTTCTCCTGCCTAATGTCATTGTTACTCGACTAGCTGCAAGAGATGATATTAATCCAGCAAGATAAAGAGAAGACGTAAACAATGTCAATACTTGACTATCGTATACGCAGTACATATTCACGTCAGCACTAGCAGCCTTTCTCAATATGTTTGGAAAGAATTTTTGAAGAAATGGTACCATTGTTGTCACTCCTCCTGAAATTTATTTCAATTTTTATTCAAAGGACACAGTCAGATTTTCATATCCCATTCAATTCAAATATATTTCAATCTTCAAATCTTTAACTGCTACTAAACTTAAACCTATGGTCTTTATTCTGGACTCTAGCTTTTGGGTAACATAAAAATACGTTAAAATGGAAACCGTGTGCAAACCATTGTCATTTGTTATTACCATCCACAACGAAATTTCTTTTTTAAGAAAATTTTTTATATACAGTTAATGTTTTATATGTATTAAGATGGGACAAAAAAATTGTAAGAGGATATATATGTTATTATTATTTCTAAATTAGGTTTTTTTTGGCGAGTATAATAAATTAAATCAATTTATTTAGTCCTATGACCGATTCTTTTAAACAAAAAAGTCTCGTGATAAATCTTGTAAATATAATTAACATATAAAATCTCATAATCATGATCAATTAGACTCTTCAAGAGAAAAACTACTAAAACCTTGATGGTTCAATTATTTTTTTATTAAACACCTAATTAAGTTCCACAAATAAGTCATGGCTCAATTATTTTGATTGAACACGTAAGTTCCACGCTTGGAAAAATACAATTTTCTTCCCCTTGTGGAAACAATACTCCTTTCGAGTTAGTCTTCAGTAAAAATTTAGTAGAAAACGTAAGTATAATTACACTGTTATTACTTAAAGTTAGCAATGATTACCTTTAAGTTTTACTTATTCAAAAATTATATCCACATCTATTATTTATAATTAATTAACACCCTTTAGTTTAAAAAAATGTTATTTTTATATACAAAAAATACACACACCAGGCCGTAAAATAGTAACATTCAGATGTAATTTAATATAACTGATTTTACATAAACCCCATATAATTATCCTTAAATTCTATTAATAATATTATTTAAAGTAAGATCGTTGTATCTCCGAACTTCCTCTTATATCTTTTTTCTTTCTGATTTTTTCAACCATGTGTAAAATGACGAGAGCCAGTTTATGATTAAGAACTTGTAGCAGGTTCCTAAATATAAAGGAGGAAGAAAATAACCTGAAATTCCGACGTCATATCCAAAAAGGAGTCCACTGGATGCAGCAACGATGCAAGTGATGATAACCGAGAGCGTGATCTTGCCAGCGAAACCATCGCTTGGTGAATTCACAGCGAAGCCTCCACCGGCCATTTTGAACCTCTGCGTGTTCCTGAGTTCTAAGCAGCAGCAGCAGCTATGTTATTTGTATTACTCACTCTATAACTCTGCGCAGTGGTGCTCAGAATAATAAAAGCTTGCGTGCATGGCTACTAATTTATAGGCTAAGGGTCTTGTATGGATGCTGTCTTTTGCAAGTTGCTCCAAGTGGAAGAAATTCTGCGGCTTCTTTTTTTAAAAAAAATTCCTACAACAAATTGCCATTATAGATGATTGGCTTGTTAATCGTACACGCCAACATCAATTAATTTTTTTTAGTACTTGTTCACTGTGATACATTCTTTTAGACAATTAAGAACCATAAAAATAACCTTGACTATATATACATAAGTAGGGCAAACACATAATAATGGTAGTATACAAGTCTTCTCTTACACAGTATACCATGTTTATTCGTTTGTATGCAAGTATAAATATAAATATAAAGTTTTACTTTGGATATATTATGTTGAATAATGAATAAATAAGAAAGAGTCATAGATTTAAGATGCAGAATGAATCCACTGTCATACAATCACAATTCCTGTGATTTACCCACGGAAAATTATTGAACGAACCACAAATTAATTTACATTATTACTATATATATCAATCGCTATTAAATGTGTTTTGATGGCAAATTGTATTACCAGGTCCTCCAAAATTGAGGGTCAATGATGAATTGAGAGATTAAAAATTTGAGTTTACTTGGTCATGTAGAATATTTTTTGAATAAGGAGGTGTGATTTGCGGGTCTAGTGCAGCTGATGGAACGTTACCTTCGAAAGTCATTAATTACGACTTTTGGTATATTATAAATATTGTTAGGATTATTAATTAATTTAAATTGATATTTTATTTAAATAGTCACCGTTTAATTTATGTTTTGAGATAAAAGCAGGGCTGGTATGAAGCAAGTGTGATGTAATGTAGATTTTGATTTAGACATAACAAAACATCAACTGTGTGTATAATATTGTGGTTGCGCAACACTATTGAGTTTATTCCATGTGCTCATTATTTTACAAAGTTAAAGAGAAACTATCAAAAGGAACAAAAATAAAGAATGACAGAATATCAGAAATCGTGTTATGAGAGGTCCTCGTATTTTATTCAAACCCCGATTCGTGTGTACATGAACATTTGTAAACTTTTTTTAAATTTATTTTATTTTAACTTATAAGTTATTAGATTTTTACTTTTACTAATCTAATTAACTTATGTTAAAAATTAAAATTTTTAAGACATTTTACCTTAATCTTGTTAAGTTCTTCTAATTTAATTAACCATCTTATAATTTTTTAATTTGGTGTAATTTTTAAACTCAAATTTATAATATTAAAATATAGTTGTTTTTTATTATATTTTTAATTTATTGATATTTTTAACCTATCTTATTAAATATGTTAGAGGTCATTTATAAATATCTAATTTTATTCTTTAATAATATTTAATGTAACAGACATATTAAATATAAGATATAAACTGTTAAATTATAATATATTAATAAAAAAAAATTAAATTTTTTTTTTATATTATATTCATTATTTTTTAATATAATATTTGAGTCTCTCTTAGTAAAATTTGATAGATTTATATTATATTATGTACTATATCTTCAATAAACCACTTCTATGTTCTTAGTTACACATTCAAGATATTCATTCTTGGATAAGAAAATTTATTGAAAATCCATATTCGATTTATAAACTAACTTAAAAAGTCAGCTTTTATGGTATGTTTAATAAAAAATTAACTATATAACTTTAATTTTCTGAGATTTTTCGAAATTACCAAAAACTAATTTTACCAGACAATTTAAATTTTTAATCTTTTTAGGTTAAAAAATCACCAATTTACAAAATCAAACAATATGAATTATAGGCATTAAAATTAAGATTTTCAAGAAGCATAACCACATGTTTCGCCTGTTTTTCATCGTCCTTTGTTGCAATTCTTTCGTGGGTTTCGCTCAGTTTCTAACCAACCTTTGACGAAACGGCTGGTTTCTAACGAGAACTTTGGGTATCCAAATACGGTTTTTATGAACCTTAACCACCATAATTTTCTTCCATTCTCGTTTTGGTCATTGAATAATACAAAATTTGAGTTATTGATTTGTATGCTCATGCTCTATAGAAGCCCCCACAGTTTCAGTTCCAATTTTTACAAAACATTTACACAAAAATTTCACATATGATGAAACAAAAATTATCCAAAAACTAAGATCAACGCAATTATTAAATATGACGATACAACAATATTCAATAGTTAAGTCTTAAATCATGTGAAATTGGCTCTCTAACCAAATGGTAGAAATATTTTTCTAAGAATAACAAACTTTACATGAAGAAATTAGAACATGTCAATATTTTTAGTACACTTTAATATAAGAACTTACAAATAACTACTGCTTGTATCTAGAACATTCTGATATAGTACTTACTAAGCATCGAACTTGCGAGCACAACCTACAGAAGATGATTATCATCTTTTGAGCCTTACAAAACCTACAGAAGGGAATGCCAACAATTGTCATGGAAGATTATTTTGGTCAGCTACTCCTTTAACAAACCTCCTCCAAAACCAGTGCTTGCCCCATATGACGTACATTGACTCCAGAGGAATTTCTTTGGTCTCAGGCAAGAAAAATATAATGAAGAGAGTCATCACTGCAATCCAAACCGCATAGAACAAGAAGGCGCCGAACTTGAGGTGACACAGCATTGTCAAGAAAGTCTGTGATAAAGCAAATAGTGTTATGAATTGCACCCCCACTGCTATGCTTTGCCCGGTGGTTCTGATTTTTAAGGGGAAAATTTCACTTGGAATTAGCCAGGTGAGAGGACCCCATGACCAACCAAAACCTGCAGCATAAAAGCATAGTAGAACCAATACCATCACTGCGTTACCCTTTGATAAGCTCTTTGTACCATGAACACCTGTCAGCATAGCTAGCAAAGCAGACACCGCAATCTTCAAAGTGGCGAAACAAATTATGATTATTAATCCGAACATGCGTGCAATGTGAGAAGTAAGATGAGTGATTCACACTCACATAATTTTAAAGTGAAATCTTATTATATACTATTATAGTATAAAATTAGGCAAAAGCACCAGAAAGATTAATTACGTACCTGACAGACAAGCATGACAATGCCACCAGTAATGAACAAGAACCTTCTACCAAACCGATCAACAAAAGAAGTAGAGACGAAGATGGAAGCAAGGTTGACAAGTCCAAGGACAATGCTGGAAAGTAAAGCTGCATTGTGTCCCAATCCCACGGACTGGAAGAGGTTAGGTGAGTAGAATGCGACGATGTTGATGCCCGTAAGCTGCTGAAAAAGTGGGATAAGAATGGCCATGACCAAGTGAGGTCGATACTGCCTCTCAAATATAGTCATGAAGGGCTCCTGCTCCACAGATTTCGCATTCTGCGACCAGTTCATGAGCTCCTCCAACTCGGGTTCAACGTCAATATGGGATCCTCTGACTTTGCGCAAGGCTTTTCTGGCTTGCTCTATCTTGCCACGTTCAACCAAGCTGCTGGGGGTGTCTGTTATGAGAAAGGCACCAACCGTCATAACTGCTGCAGGCGCCGTGGCGAGGCCGAGAGAGAGTCGCCATCCCCAGGTGTGCTTCGCCGTGGCATAGTTTATGCTGGCGGCGGCAACCACTCCAATTCCAAGGAAAAACTGAAAGCCTGTGTTGAAAGCGCCTCGCCATTTGGGAGGTGCGATTTCGGAAAGGTACAGTGGCGCAGCCTTTTCAAAATTCATGCATACAGTCAAGAAAATGACGTTGGAATAGGAGGAAGAATGTCGTGGTGAGTGATTTCATATAGGTCATTGGTATAATTGATGTAGGTTTAAAATTTTTATAATTTTATATATGAAGTTTTAAAAGTTTTACCATTTTAGTGAAGAAACAGATGCTTACATAAACTAACCTGATTAGTGAAGCCAACTCCAAGACCAAGAAGGATACGACCAAAAATGAGCATAGCAATATTTTGAGCAGCTCCATTAAGGGCACCACCAACAAGAAAGATGGTCCCACCTAACAAGATGGTGTTTCTCCGACCAAATGTTGTTGTAACTCGGCTAGCTGCAAGAGATGATACTAATCCAGCAAGATATAGAGAAGATGTGAATAATGTCAACACTTGACTGTCATACACGCAGTACATGTTTGTCTCTGCACCCGATGAATTTCTTAGTATTGATGGAAAGAATTTTTTAAGAAATGGAACCATGGTTGTCACACCTCCTGAAATTACATAACATTTTGTGTTAAATTCATCTTCAACTTTATATAAGTTCAATATGTTTTTATCTTTTAAACTTTCTAAAGTTTGTTAAGCTACAGATTAGTGAATGACTACGAATACAATCAATACACATATTAGTTACACTTTATTTTTATGTATAATTAAAGATGAATGCATTTTTTTAAATAAAAACAACAGTAGCACCATCCTACAAATTCTCTAATTACTACAAATCTATTGAAATATAAAATTAATAGTTTTTTAAGGAATTGTTCTACCAAAAAAATTCTATATATTTAGTGCACAAACTAATAAAAAATTGATAAATTATATATAAAGATACCCTGCATACAATTCACAAGACTTTTATGACTTCATGTGCCATTTTCCATTTGGAATTTGGTGATTGTTGCTTTCCATCATAGACTTTTATATTTTTTGAAATATAAGAGCAGTCTTTGCATTTTGGTAGGTGGTATTTGGTAGGTAATTGACTACTTGACGAGCCAAAAATAAGACAGGTTTCTTTTTTGTTGACTATACAACTTGAATTATATTGTCATCAAACACTTTAGATTGTGGAGGCACATTATTGAATGCCACTTCAAATTTGAAATATAAAACAGAAATAGCATCTCATTAATATTAATATATATATATAATCAAATTACATGGATATATTTTTTTAAATAAATATTATGTTATATAAATAAAAAAAATTCTAAAATTTTATGAGATTAATTTAATTACTTAAAATTATAAATTTTAAGTTTCAAAATTTTTTGCTTCTATCTTTTACCTTTCCTTTACTGTTTCTTTACTTTTCTTGATAAATTTATATTATCAAAACTACATCTTAAAAAATTATTTTAAGTTATTTACTAAATAATTATTTTATTTGATGATAATTGAAATTCTCTATTTAAGAAAAAAAAATTCAATTTCGATGAATTTAAATTATCCTATTCAAATAAAGCATGTTACAATTTAAATTAAAAACAATTCATATTCTATGAATTTTAATTTTCTTGAAATTATGAATTATTTTTATCTAAACATATACTAAAAAAAAAA
Source organism: Macrotyloma uniflorum (assembly GCA_016859785.1). Lineage (NCBI taxonomy): Eukaryota > Viridiplantae > Streptophyta > Magnoliopsida > Fabales > Fabaceae > Macrotyloma > Macrotyloma uniflorum. Next base: position 3,275,734 of record BDMB01000001.1, read on the forward strand.
TATTTATAAGCCTTTGTTTATTATATATAGTAAAAATTTATAATCTTTTTTTATTCTTATTTCTCTTCAATAAAAAAAATGTTTAATCTTATCATATTATTGTATATATTTTATTTTCTTGTTTACTTAATTTCTCTTTTATTTCTTTTCTTTATATCAAATAAATTATAATATCTTCATCTCTAAAATAGGATATTGTTTAAAAATTTACCTAATATTATTATAATATTTACTAATATATATTGTGTATTAATTATTTTTATCAGAATATTCTTAAATACTATAATTCATAAATATTAAATTTTTATAAATATTTTTTTTTATTTTATGAAAATTGAAAATTTTAGTTTTCAAAACTAGAAGTATCGTTATTCTTTCTTTATATATTAACTTAAAAAAAAATAGAAATATTACAATTCCAAATAACTTTAAAGTTATTGATTAAATTATTTTTTTATAAATTAATTATAAAAATCTTATATTTCAAAAGAAGTAATTTTTAAAGACTTTTTGAAATTTAACTAGTGATTTGACTATCGATAATTATTGATTATTTATCGTGGTCCATAAATGAAATAACATTGATAATTATTGATGATTGGTTGTGGTCCATAAATGCAATAACATGACATTTATAGAGGCTATCATGTTACTGACTTTTCAAACTCTTTTTCTTTACATTTTGTTTTCTTTTACGAGAATTGAGTGTTTGATTTAGCTATCATAATTTACAGTTAAAAATCGTCCATATATTTTCTTACAGTGGGGAAAGAAGTACAGTACAAATTGTTAGTCAAATAACATAATAAATCTGAATATATTTAATTATTAGTTAAATTTATATGAATACTCTTGTTATTTGATAAAAACAATATTTAATTTAATAAAAAATATATTAAAAAGTGTCAGAGAATGCATATTATTCCTTAAGAAAACACATATTAAGAGGGAAAGGAAAAAAAGAAAACCTGAAACTCCGACATCATATCCAAAAATGAGTCCACTTGATGCAGCAACGATGCAAGTTATGAGAACAGAGAGTGTTATCTTCCCATCGAAGTCACTCGCCGGAGCATCGACGGCGAATCCCCCACCGGCCATTTTCAGCCCTGTTCGTTCTTCTGCTTCACAACTTCCAAGTAGTTTTGATGGAGAACACTGCGTGGCCACTAATTTATAGGCTAAGAAATTTGTGGCACATGAATTTTCAACAATGCTCATGGTCCCACATGGAAGAAACAAACAAATGGATTTTCTTTTTTTATATAAAGATTAAAAGCACTATGATAATATACATGTTGTATATTAACCTCTTTTAATCCTCATGCATATTTTAATATTTTTTATTGATTATATCTAAACTTGTAGAGATTAAATATAATATATATATATATATATATATAAAGATTAAATTAAGATTTTTGAAAGAAAAAATTTAATTTTGGTAGTGAAAGATTGATTTCTAGTGTTAGAACCAATACATTGATATGTCAAAACCATTATCTCCCATGGTTATCTTCACAATCATTCACTGCAAGCTCAGTTAAATTTATTATAGTAGTTGTTGAACTGATGCATTCTTCTAATAACTAACATTGACTATAATACATCGCTGTGGCATGGAACAATTTGTTACTTCTAAATATCTTCATTTAGTGTCAATGATTTATTGTTACTATCATATACTAATCATCACTTTCAAGTAAGATAATGTTTTATTTACAGTAAAAATAAAATAATAAATGTTTTATATTGAATGAAAACAAGTAAGTAAGACATGTGTTTTTTATTCATTTGAATATTTTTTGTAAGTCTATTAAATAATAAATGGATGAAAACAATAATGGGTCAACGCAGAGGCTTTATGAATTGATTTACGTGCTGGTATTTTTTTTTTTTTTTAATTTGCAACAATAGAAAGTTAAAAAGGGTAATGAATGAAAGACACCTCTGGTTTACTTATTCAGCACCATTCACATAAATTCCAAGAATGGTGTATGCATGATACTGACATATAAACGCTACAGATAGAGACGTTAAAAAAATATCATTCATTCAATTCAAAATTATAACTATTAAATCATTTTCAACACTGCATCAATTTCAAGAAACGGTTTTGTTCCATTTGGGTGAACAAGTTTTATCTGGAGAGAGAATTATTTTTCAATTCAGTTTGTTTTGGTTTCTGTGTTATATAAATTGATCATGATTGTTTAAAATGTATCTGTGAACTAAATTAAAAAAAATATCTCAACAATTTCTAAATTAAACAAACAGGTATTTCAGTTTGATTTGATTGATTGGAGTTTTTGTTCTAAGGGGAACAAGAATGAACAACCTATCTTGATAAACAAATGGACCGGTCAAAGTGAAAGTAACCAAAGTGAGGAGTGCCTAATTTGTGTGGGCACTAGTGGAAGTCAAATTACATAGTCAAAAATTTATCGTTCAATTCCTTTGTTCAACATGTTCCATTATTGTCTATTATGGATGGAAATTGGAAAATGTCTAAACTGTCATTAGCAAACAGTGAATGAAGACTTTGGAAAAGGAAAAATGAAGTGAAAAAAACCCAACAACCAAATTTAATTGGCTAAGTAAAATCAAGTCTAGTCTATGGTGTTGGATCAAGTGTTGAAATCTGAATACCATTGTCTCCGAACTGAAGCTACCATTGAGCCAACTTTCACAAACTTGCTGACAAAACATGACACATGAACAATGAATAGAAATAAATAAATAGCACAAAACAAAACATGCATATATATATATAACATGACAAACATAACCAAAGTGTTATGAAAAGCAATAAATTGTGAAAATAATGTAGCAGAAAATTGAAGACAAGAATGGTTAGCTTAACTTGTAGTACATGCATGGAATGTTAATGATAATAGTTGAAGTCCTGTTGTGTTTGACTGTATTCAAAACTAAAGAATAAATTAACTGAAGTTAATAAAAAGTTAGTACTACCTTATTAAATTGAAATTGATTAATATAATTAGTCATTAAAGTAGTTGATAAACATGAAATAACATAAATGACGTTTAAGAAGATAAGATAGTACGTTAAAAACAAGTTTCCTTACTAAACTAGTCAAATTTAATTTGATCACATACTGTGTTTTATTGGTTGTTTTCCAACATAGCTTGTGGTATTATGATTGTTAAAATAATGCCCATAAAAAAATATTAAAAAAAAATCCAATGTGAGAAGAATTTTAAGTTCAACGTGAAATGGTGAAAGTTGATCAACCATGACAAAATACTAAATTTTTTTTAAATAATTTATCAAAAACAGTAATTTTATTAAAATTTACTAAAATAACAAAAAAACTGATTTGTTCTTTCTTTCTTTTCAAATAATCACTCTGTAATGTGTTTAGGTGAAAATTTAATATAGAAAAATAGAAGTAAAATAATTTTAGATAAATTTATACTAATCAACATAAATAATAAATATAATAGAAAAAATTGTTTAAAATATTTTAAGTATATATCATACAAATATTTTTTACAAAACATTATTAAAATATGTATCTAAACATTCATCTTTTAAAATCATTGAAAAATCTTCATTTCTATATGTACATTTTCCTACCATTCTTAAGTCCTAATTTAATGTCATATTCAATATGATTATAAACTTGAAGAGCAACTTTAAAATAAAGTCTTATAAAATTATTATAAAATAATTAAAAAAAACTATAACCTTAAAATATTACTTTAAATTTGTCTTATAACTGCTATTGTAACACAATGAGTTGAAGCATTAATTACACGTTTTGAAATGATAACGTATCATAATGAAATAATAAACCTCAATAAACCCAATTTCCAAAATGATGAATATTTTACAGCATATAAATTCATTCATCATTTATCATTAATATATGTCTATCATATTTTATATATAGAAATTTAATTAAATTATACATAAAAATTTAAAAAAATATTTGAAAAATATTTAAGTAATTTAATTAAAATGGTTTTATTTACTTAATAATATAAAAATATGAAAATGCAATATCAATAATTTAACTAAACAAATATTTATTAAACAAACATGACTTAGGAGCAAGGAAATGTGTCATACATCCCACAACAACAAAAAAATAATACAAGACAATGCCTTTAGTCATGTGGACGGACATATTTAGACTGACTTAGATATAAAAAATGAAAGACTATTCAAAACAACAACATAATATCCACTAAGCATCACTTCCTTAGCAAGTTTCCTGAGAAAATCCTCTTGCAAAATGGACTGGTGCGCAACATTTTGTAATTGCGAATTGCATCAACCAAAGATGCATGGAGAAGACCCTGTCACAAATCATTTTAAGTAATTAATAAGAATTCTCATAATGATATGTTAATAATAATTGTACAAGTAATCTTTCAAACCTTGGTGAATGTCAGAGCAGATTGAATAACATAGTTAGCATATGGATCTTGCAGAAGTCGTTCAAAATGAGGGGCAGCCAGCAATTCTCTAACTATCTTGGACCTGCTATCTCCAACATTTCTCAGACATTTTTCAACCACATGACTGCTGAATTTCTGGGTTGACAAATGTACATAGTTTCCTTTAAACTGACCAAGCATCTTGGCTATGGCAGTTGGAGTATCAGTTTCTATAATATATTGAACAACATAATTTCTGCAAAATAATGAATCATATCCAGTATATCAAAACTTATGAAACATTTTAATTATAATAAATCTTTTCTGATTGAAACCAATAAAATATTTGCAAAAAAATGTAGTACATTTAACTCTTAATTTCTAATATAATATAATAATATACAGATAAAAAATTATATATGTAAAAGATATATTAATAAAGCGGATACAATAAATCAAATATATTATTACCCAAATGGATCCTGGGCGAGGAGAAGTCCATGCTTGCATATTTCTGAGATCAGCCTATCCCGATTTTTACCCGTAGAGTAATAAATACAGCGTTGCAGTACACAGCATCCATGCTGATGAGTAGCTATTTCAACACAAAACTTCACAGAAGCATCGAAGATAAACTGCGAGAGAAAAGATATGTTGATATGTAACCAAATATGATCGTCGTGAACGTAAGAGTCCTTGTCACATGTTCACATTAACATTATCAAGGACCCTTCACTTATGCTTAAAATGACATCTTTAAATATAAATAATTTCCATTTCCATGGTAGACAATGTCAAGGATAATATTATGATAATATGAATGTTCTAAGAATACTTTTATATACTGCATTGCCATATACTTGATAAATTCAAGAAGAAACACAGGTAAGATTCGAACAAAAATCAACATTAAAAACATAAAAAGTAAAAGATGGTAGAGTGTTATACCTGATTATCTAGAGAGCTAAAGCATTGCAAGCAACGTTGAATGACATGATTTCCATTCAGATCCTTAATAAGATCAAGGAAACCCGGTTGAATGGCAGACTTGACCAATGAAATTTGATCATCGGAGTCGAGGGTCTCAATCAACTTCTGCACCACGCGCGTGCTGTTTACAATTACACTATTAACTCAGTGACCAAACCACACATCAAAACAAAAAGCATGCTTCATCTTGTTTCATTTTTTCTATTCATCTCTAAAAGAAGAAACTTTTTATGAAATTGAAAAGAATATACCCGTGAGTATTCAAGGATATTCTAACGAGCTGGCCTGGTCGATTAGTCAACATGAGCACAATCTGCAGTCGTTGATCATCGGTGCAAACATCGAGCAACTTCTGCACGAGATAATTCCCGAAAGAGTCCACCATGAGTTCAACAACACTCTCAATGATTCCCTCAAATACCAAACAAATATCTCCGAAGTTTCCCTCATCAACAATTCGTTGCAGAAAACGACAACCGTTCTGATCCTTTGCCAGGTCGTAAATTTGACAGTGAGAGCCAGGCACTGAATAAAAATCCCGCAGCATGGACAGTGAGAATTCCCCAATGTTTTGACCAGAAGGACCACCAGGAAAGAAGTTCTTCGAAACACTCCCACTCACACCAAACTCATCACGGGAAGGACCCCTTCTATAAGAAGAAGGATACCGGTTCTCGAAGCAGTGTCTTTCATCTCTCCCTTGTAAGATAATGCTATTGTCACACCTAAAAGCTGCAGGGTCGCCCCCAACTCTCCTCGGAGGCAGAAAGTGAGGTAGTTCAATCTTCTCTTTCGCAGCAGCATAATAATGAGACGAATTATTAGCATTGGAATTCATAGTCATAATAGGAGATAACCTGATGGGGTTTTTGAGCCCTCCGAGAGAATGTGGAGCCATATAACCATCACAAAGCATCTGATAGTTGTCACTGCTTGTGCCCTGTAGATGATTCCTCCTCTGGTCCACGCGATGATGAAACACATGGTTGATGTGATCATCTGGGGTGTCAAAAGTGTAACCTTTATCGAACAGCCCCGGGTTATTAACATGCTGGTGATACGGGAAGAGGGTTCGGGTTTCATTGAACAACCCCACATCGTTAACATGCTGGTGATAGGGAAGGGTTCCTGTCTCGTTGAACAAACCAGCATTGTTGACATGATAGGGGAGGGTTCCTTGTTCATTGAGCAAATGGGCATTGGTAAAATGGTGATGGTATGGTAGGGTTCCTGTTTCATCGAAACAGGAAGCGTAAGGGTTTGGAAGGGTTCCTGTTTGATTAAAATAAGAAGAATAGGGGTCCAAACCGGTTTGGGTTTCATCGAAGAGATTCATTTTGGAGAAATCGGAAAGGAAGGAGGGATCATGGGGCCAGTTGGAGTGGGTGTGAGAGAGAGTGGAAGAAGGGTTATGGTTCAAGCAGATTTTGGGAGGGGGAGGAGGTGCTGAAGGAACCCTGGTAATGGGGGACCCAACGGCCACGTGGTCAGGGTGAAGGACGCGGAGATAGGATGGTGGTGTTGGGGTGGGTGTCGGATTGGGTGCATTGGGAATCCGAACAAACCTGGTTTCTCCCTCCTCTGCTGCGCTTCTCTTGTTGTCGTCTGACATCTTTACGCTGATGTGGGCGTCCATGATTGAGGTGATTTTTTTTGTGTTGTTTTCACGTGAAAAAGAGTGGGACGGAATTAGAAAGTATTGGCGGCTGCAGCAATGGATGGCTATGAATCTGGATTTGATTCCATTGGGATTTGTGATTAAAGAAAGGAGGAGAGAGTGTGGAAGGGTTTTTGATTGTGAATTGCTACACCACTGAACGAGTGAAGCAGGTTTAACAACACAGCCATTACCTTCCTAACCCTTCTATTCATCTAATCCTTCTTATATTATTCCAAACTTACCCTATTTCCTCCTTAATTAATATCATTTTTTTTCTTATTTTCTTTCTGTTTCAGTTTATTTAACAGAATCCAATCAAATAAATTTAAGTTTATTTTATTCTGTTAAAATGGTTAATATTATATCCATCATTTAAATTTTTTTTTTTTATTTAATTTAATTATTTCAGATTTTATTTCAATTCAGTTTTTGAAAATATCTCAGGTGTGGTTCAAATAATCTGTTTATAAAATAATCATATACTATTAAAATCACAAGATTATCGGGAAACAAAATAATGAATAACATGTTAATTTTATATACAAGGTTGATCTCTTTTTTAAGTTTTTCTTCTTTTTAATTAATTAATTAATATTTATAGTTTTGAAAATAAAAGAAAAAAAAATTAGGTATCTAAAACATCACATAATTATAATAATTTTGTTTTACAATTTTTTTTTTAATCTAAATATGCTATTATACCATTTTCCTTATAACAAACTAAAAGAAATTATAAAAATTTATCTCATTTAATATAATTATTTTAATTTATATAAAGAAAATAATAATAAATTATTATATAAAAAAACTACTATATATATGAATCAAACATTTTTACCAGACTAATATTTTAACTATATGCTTAGAAATTTTTCAAAAAAATTTTGAAACAAATATTTACTAAAATTTTGTACATAAGTTATAACATTAAAATAGGAATAGAAAGAGTTATAAATTCGAAAATTCCAATTTCAAATTTTAAATATTAAAGGTTTTAGATAATCAAATGATTTGGAATCAGTTGAAATTCATAATAGTGATTTTGACAAATTTTATCTAAATTTATGCTTGACATCAATTTGAATTAAATTATTTAATTTAATACCCAGTAATTGCTCTGTTACTTAATATAAGACACTCATCCATATATTGATTTGTTCATTATTAAATGGATATACTCATAATATTTAATAGAGAAAAAAAATATTAAATACAAACCATGAGAAAATATAATATTTAAATATAAGTGAAAAATAAAAGTTTATGTACACAAACATGGTAACATATTCTTACATGAAATAGTGGATAATGAATAGGTGGTAGAAAAGGTGAAATTGAATTTAATTTATTATTTTAATAGCCACTTGTTAATTTAACTCTCCTTGTATTAGTTGATAGGGTTTAGAAAATTTAATAATTATCTAATCTGTGTTTTTTTTGTTATTTCACTTTTTAAAAAAAATATATATAATTGTTCCATTTAATGTATGTTTGTTTTTTTATTTCTATGTGAAAGGTTGAGTATATTTGTGTTTAACTAATTGACTATTTTGTTTATAGAATATATAAAAAAAAAAATATATTATATAAATATAAGCTATTTTTTTAAAAAAATTTAAAAAATTATAGAAAGGTGAGATTATCTAAAATTATTTTAGATGGTTAAATGTGTAGTATGGAAGTAGTATAATATTTTTTAAAACATGATAAATTAATTTATTGTTATACTAGTTAATTATCTAAAATTAATTTACATATATGGGAGTATTAAAATCTAAAAATAATTAGTTAATAATAACACTTATACAAAAGTTTAAAAATAAAAATATTAATAAGAACGTATGAATAATTTTTTTTTATATTATGATTGAGTAGTAAATTATGATATATGATAAAATTATTATCTTCTGAAATAAATATTTAAGAAATTATATTTAAAATAATATATTTAGATCATAATAAAATAAAACACTTTTACTGGTAAAAAAATTAGGAAATTAATAAATATAAATATATATAATTTAAAAAAATGGTATTCAGAAAATATATATATATATATATATATATATATATATATATTCAAGGAATACAATTTTTTTAAATTATATATATTTATATTTTTTAAATTCGTATTTGATTGGATAGTAATTTGTCTCATTAAATCTAATAATATTTCAATTTCCAAAAAAAAACATACTTAGTTACAGAATTTATAAAAATCAATGATTAAATTATCTTAATTATATTTTATAATTCTATACATTTTTATTATATCAAATTTAATCGTATTGAATAAATATTCAGTTAACACATAGAGATATAAGAAAGGTATAAATAATTTTTATATAATTTTTTTTATTATATTCATAAAATAATAAAAATTTTAAAATAATTTGTTAAATATAATTTAATAAAAGTGATAAAACGGAGTTAGTTATTCTATTTTGGTTACTTATATTTGGTTTTAATAAAATTTCCGTCACCAATAAAAAAAATATAAATAATATTTAGATTTCTAAAACACGTCATATAAAATTCAATAGGTTTAAAATTTAGTTTTTTATTTATTTTATTTTACTTTTTCAGGTTTCTTTCCAAATCAAATAAAATTTATCACTGCAACATAAATTTAAGAATTTACTATTTATCATAAATTGCCCATAACTAAAAATAGAGAATAAATATTTGATTTTATGTAAATTATGCTGAACAATTGATCTTATTCCACTGTTTAACTTACATGGTTTGATTTTAATTGTTATTCTTATAATCTAAACTAATAAATTTAAAATAGAATAAGTTATTATTACATATGATTGAAAATTTGAGAAAAGATATTATAAATTCTGACATTAAATATTTTTACGTTAAAAGTTAAGGGATTTTTTGGATAAATAGAATATGTGGAATTTTTAAAGATATGAGTGTTTTAGGAATAAGTTGTTTTGCACATAATATTATTATAATTTATAGGTGAATGGTTGTAAATAGAGATATTAAATAGGTCGATTTATAATCCAGTTTAATCTTACAGTTTATCTAAAAATATTATCTCAGTTTAATTTAATTTTAAATAGATTAGTTTTCTATATCTTATTATGATGGTTGGGTTAATTTAAAAAAAAATTAGAATTATTTTAAATTAAACATATATTTTAAAATTTAAAATATGTTAATAAAATTAATTTTAAATTTATATATGATAACTTGATATATAGAGTATAAATATATATATATATATATATATTAATAAAATAATATTTTTTAATACTTTTTTAATATAAATATTATCTTTTAAAATAAAGATATATGTACGAATCCGGTTCAATTTAAATTATATACTGAAGGGATGATATCAAAATTAAAATGATTTATTATTTTTTAAATTTAATTAAACTATTTTAAAAAAAATTGAGTAGAAAAATAAAGTGAGACAATTTTCATTTATAATAATAGAAATATATATATATATATATATGAATTTTTGTTTGTCACATTTTATATTATGGTAATCACTATAAAATGAAATTGTGTGACATAAAACAAATATAGTTGAAAAATTTTACAGAGAAAGATTTTTTTTTTTTTTTCAAAATAGGTATAATCTTCCTAATTACTAGTTTAGATAGATTTAGGTATAATCTTCTGCTGGGCCTCATTATTCGACATAGGTTTTTTTTTTGTTCATGGGTTTTAGTTTTTTTGGCCTTGGGTTTTGTACATTCTATTTTTTTTATGATTATATTTATGATATGTTGCAGATGATAGAAGAAAATTGGAATACTAATCTTAATTAGGATCTTTATAGAGACGGTCTCCATATCAATTTTATAAAAAAAAATTACGTGTTTCACTAAATGTTTTAATATTTTTTATTATTTATTAATACATTTTGTGTATAATAATGGTATTTCAACTATGGAAAGTCTGAAATCTTGGAAGTTACAAAAGAATCCTGTAAATTTTAATATATTTTTAAGATTATGATATAAAACAATGTATATTTTATTTTTTTAAGAAAATGATGATCCATATACTTAATATGATTGTTGTCAATTAGTTATAACACAACGTTAGTTATGAAAACAGAAATGCTAATTAAAATCAGCAGAAAATATCACGAAAGATTCCATTACCAAATCATCAAAGATATTTGGGTGTTTTTACTCTTAAGTCGCATAAGTTATTAATCTGAAGCTCCATCCAAACCCTATCTATATAACTATAAGGAAAGAAATTTCAGTTTGTTTCCTGTTATTTTTAAACAACGTTATCCTCAATGATGGTTTAGAAAGAAAGCAATAAAAAATTTAGGGATAAAACAATGTTTAGTAAAATGCAATGGAAATCTGAAATACTTGCTTCAAAGCAAGGTTTCATTCCCATTTGAGTAAGTGGAGGAGTCCAGTCCTGTATACCAGCCATCAGAGGCGGAGTCAGGAATTTTAGGTAGGGAAAGCCGGACCAAGTCGGACCAGGTCGAATCGGGTTGGATAAGATTGGACCAGATCGAATCGAGTCGGATCGAATCAGGTCGGAGTAATTAAAAAAAATTAATATATATATACATTAAAATTAATTATCACATAAAAATAAATATAATAAATAAAATTATTAATAAATTATAAATTATTTACATATATTTAAAATCATAAATAATTATATATAAAATCAAATATATATTTGGTACATTTAATTTTTTAATTGTACTCGACGATGTTTCATGTTATAAAAAACATCAATTATCACATCTGTATTGAACCTTTACAGCAATCTCCTTTTCAAGGTAAACAATAATGCAATCAATAAGAAAATAATCTTTCATCCTATTAATACACGTTCTGTTGTTGTCGTAGATTCAAGAAGAGTCAAAATGAACCAAATTAATCTATCAATTAAAAGATATGTATCTAACTTTCTAGTATCTATTAATTTCTGACACAACTCAGCAATAGTAGACAAATTCTGAAAAAAATTATATTTAGATTTAATTTATATACCATATTATATTATGAGAAGGACCACAACAGGGCCAGGGGATATATATGGATTCAAAATGTTCGGGGGGGAGGGGGGGGGCTTCGCCCCCCTAGTACCCCCTCCCTCCGCCCCTGCCGGCCATATGTATCCATCCAAAAGGTTATATATGGCGTATTTAAAGGCATTCAAACTTCAAGTCAATGTAAACTATAAAAGCGACTAATGATGAATCACAGGATCAATTAAACAGTTCAAATCACTTCATTAAAAAGCAAACACAGGGAAACACAGGATTATGGACATACAACCAATTAGCATATGGTTCTTTTGGTCAAGATATCAAGAAACCTAAAACACCAATTCCCAAAACCCAGAATACAAGGTCAAATAATATAATAACACATCCCCCCACTAAAAATTAATTAAAACAAAACAAGACAGTATGAAGATAAGTTAGACCTAATAAATTATACCAAGGCAATGCTGCTCTCACCACCGGGTGGCTTCCGTACGCCACCTAGATAGTCTCTTGCTTCTACCTTCCCATCAGCAAAGATGTTGCTGCCACTCATCTCTCGTAGTTTAGCCCCACTCAATGATTTCTCAGCAGATGAAGGTGGCACATCACCTTTGAATATGTCATTCCCCGAAAGTTCTGCAAATTTCTTGTTATAGATTTTCTTTGCTGTCTTCATTGGTTCCCCAGCAGCGTTGGTTTCACCTTGATCTCCGTCGGCCTGTAGACCAAGATTACAACACATGCCACTTATTTAAAAATGAACAATGATAAAAGCTAAACAAAAGCATCAGCTTCATAATTCCCCTGCACTTATATAATTTATATTCACAACATGTTTAGATTTCCAAATTATGTCCATAATGCAATCATTTCAGATTTACTGCCTCGTAAAATCATTGCACAGGTGACATGTTTGTCTAAAAACAGTTCCATATATTTCTTTTAGGTCTTCATATATTTCTTTTAGGTCTTCTCAAGGAGTGTATTCCCTCCCCCCCCCACCAAGCATAAGACCTAATCTCCTCTCTACTGAAGGCAAAAGGTAGATCGGTCCCAAACCAGTTTTGTTTCATTCACGAGAGATGGATATGGAACCCAATCTCTTGTTCAAGGGGGAAGAGCACTTGTCACTCATGACAACCTGAGTTGATAAACAGAGTCCTATATGCACTCTATTTGTCCTTAGATGTCATTAGAGTATCCAAATTTTAAATTTGTCATGAGAGATATCAAAATATGAAAAATATTCACCCAAACAATTCAGTGTTATCAACTTAGAGTGGTGCATACATGACGTTCTCCAATGCCTATGCTCCCTTTTAACTCAAGTATGCGAGGAGTTATTGGACTGGGTTTGATTTCTGGGGGTGGAGCAAATATGTCATGACCGCTGAGCTCCTTGCACTTCGCATCAGAAAGTTGCTTTTTCAATATAGCGTCTTCACTTTCCAATGTTCCACTTAGCTCACGCTGCTTGGCCACCTCAGGCAAGGAAGTAGGTTTTTTTGGAGAAATACTCTCCTCCTCACCAAAGGAGATATGGCTGATTCCAGCCATCGCTTGCTTTAATTCAACAGTGAACAATAAAGATCCAAGTTAGCAGAAATCCGTGATCGATACAATATGTAAAAGCATCTGTGTTCTTGTATGTAAAAGCATCTGTATAAAGTACCTGGTACATACGTACTCCTGTCTTATTTGGGTTTGTACTACCATCTTCTGAGGGGTCATCTTCTCCATTGGCTACAAATATTCCACTACCAGTTATCTCCTTCATCTTATACTCCGAACAAGGCTTTCTGGAAATTCCACAGCTAGATAATTTCAGATGCAACAGAAACGTAGAACCAAAGCAAAATTGATCTAGGATTCGCAATACTACCTCCTGTCCTTATAATATGATTAAAAATTTGAACTCATATTCATTTTACTCAAGTCTAGAATCATAATACAGTAGGAACAAGAAAATGAAAAAGAAAAATTGTTAGAAAAGAAAACCAAAGTTACATGTATTTTACATCTTTATTAACACGCACCCTCCAAGACTGGAACAAAGGGAAAGGGAGATAAAGGATAGACGAACAAATATTGTTTCTTCACTCTGAAAAAAAAATAAAAAATTGAGCCATTTCCACAAAAGAGTGATACTGGCAGCTCAAAAAGTCACACTGAGGAATTAGAACACAGAATGAATGAGTGCTAAAGAGTTACGGGTTTTGCAGGGTCAAGAGTGAGAATGAACACATCTTGAATTAAATTTATTGTCACTATTTTTAACCAGCCTGATGTTGTAAATGAGACTTCCCGACACTAATGGTAAGAAAAACAGGTAGCCGAGGTGAACAAACCAGCTCAATTCATCACTTCAGTTTCTAAAACAAAAGAATAAGAAGAAGTGATGGAAATCAGGAGGAACAAGAAAGCAGGGTTAAAACGATAGATCCGATCATCCAAATCTAACAAAATCAGCCAATCTCATTTGCACCTATTTCAAACATCAGCTTCTATTAAAAGGGGTGAATAAGTAAAATAAGCAGGATACTCCACAGAAAGACTGAAAAATAGACACAAATTATTGATCATAGATCAATGACAGAAACAAAAGGTAAACATATACAGCCTGTCTCACACAAATTGTGTATATTTTGGAGAAAAAAGAACCAGCCCCTTTTCAAATTTCAAAAGAAGAGCAAACAAACGGGTTCAAAGGTTTAATAAATAAACAAATGATGAGAGAGAATAGACTAGATCTCACCGTTTGTTTAAGCTCTCCACTTCTTCATCGGTGACCTGACCGCCAAATACGACCTTTCTGATCCCATCCGAGGGCTGAAATTGGGCAACAGCAGAAAAATCAAAAGATAAATAAAGAAAAAGAAATAAAGAATAGTTAAAATTAGCGAAAGTAGAAAGAAAGAGAAGGGAGAGTAAGTAGAATATACCTGGTGAGAACGAAGGGCGGAGGAAGGAGGAGGTGGGGAATCAGAAATAGGAGTTTCCGACCAAGTAAGCAGATCTGCGGTTGAAGTGTGTGGCTTCCTCACCGGAGTGCTTCTGTCCATGTTGTTGAGTACTACCCTGCTAAACCAATTAATCGACCCTTGTTAGCTATCACTCATTCCTCCCTCCCTCTTCAGTCTTCAAAATCTCCCAATAAAACAAAACACAAAAAATGACAAGAAAAAAATGGAAGGGGGGACCGTGCCTGTTCCTGGGTGCGCGAGGTCGTTATGTTAATCTTCAGCGCAGAAATGACGACGATGACCTCCCCGATCTCCAAGATTCTTTTTGTTTGCTCAATGGTAGAGAGAACTCAGCAGAAAGTGAATTTATTTATATGTATAAGGCCAGGTAATGGTAATGGGTAGAAAAAAAAAAAAAAAAAAAAAAAAAACAGTGGAGTGTAGAGTAGTACAAACAAAGTAGAAGCTACTCTTCTTCTATTTCAAAACAAAGCAAACGCCAACAAAACACACATACTCACCTCTTTCTTATATAACCCTTTCCGTTATCTTTCTTTCATTTATTTCCACTTTTTTTTTTCTTTTTAATTTTCCCTGTTAATTACTATTTACTCTCTCTCTCTCTTCCTCTTTTTGAATCTCAAACCGCTCTTGTATATTTGTATTTTGTAACTAGGACTGTAAACACGTGCGCCGCATGTACCGCCACATGTCGGTTGTTACAAGGGAGCAAAGCAAATTTACATGTTTGCCCTCAACCCAAATGCCACTGTTGTGCTGTGTTGTGTGTTGTGTGTTGTTGTTCCTTTTTCTTCTTCTTTAGTTTCCCTTCTTAAGCAAATCACCACCCACTTCGTGATGATGATGATGAACTCGATTGATTTTACCTTTTCTTTTCCCTACTAAATTTAGTCAAAGATTAGCCACATAAACCCAACTGCTACTGAAAAGCATTGATGCAAAAGGGAAATAATGTAACGTTTGTGGAGTTTGATTCATCAAAAGATTATTTCATAAACATGACTAATTGGCAACTTTATTAGCAAATGGTAGCTACTTTTTTCAGAAGAATCAGAGTGAAGTGAAATTAAGAAGGCATGAAAGAAAAATGTGGTGGTTCTTAGGGTTGTGGGGGGAAATGGGAACTAGTGGGTTCTACATAGAAGCAATACACATTCCATGGGATCAGATATCTCGTGATGTTCATGTGCAAAAAGTCAATGGGTGCCAACTAATTAGTGACTTTATAAAATTTTATTCTAGGGAAGAATGGTGGAGGAGGCATTGAATCAAATGAGGTTTTTCCAGAATTGTGAGATTGAGCTTGAATTCTCTTTTATTATTTATAATTTGAGTGAATGATAAACCTAAACCATTCGTGGGACAGAAGCAAAAAACATGAAAAGGGTTCACGTGTGGGAAATGGGCATCTCTCATCAACATTGTGATTCATAATTATGGACTTGGTGCTCTCAAAGATTAAAATCCCCTCTATCACATGCTCCCAACACAAGCTTTACCTTTTCAGCTTTTCTTTTCCTTGTTTGGCAAAAACCCCAGTCCATACTAAAATAAATAAAAGTAGTAAATAAAGGGACCAAACGGAACAGAGGGCATTTTCGTCTCTCAACATAATTTAGGTGATTGTGGGAATTCAACGGTATCCAACCCCAACAATAAAGTTATCCGTTAGAAAGCAAACTCCAACCCACTTATTTCTCCCATTTTTTCAAATTTTAAATTTCTTTTCCAACTCAATTACAAAATTCTCCTTAAATTCTTAAATTTAAATTCAGTTTCTCACCATACCTTTTGAAATTTGATTTTAATCTATTCTAGAAATTTTATATGTCTTGGGAATTGTTACTGCTACCTCTTCCTCTAAAATTAAATCTAAGAATATTCCTAATCATTTTGATCATTTTGCTCTTCCCACTCCTCGGAAGAGTTTTTCAAAACCCCAATCTTCAAACTAGGACATGAAATCGCGCAGAACTTATGTTCTAGAGGGTTCAAAATTTATTTATTTTATATAATCATCTTATGTTATTTTTCTAAATAAGTTAAAATATTTACTATTTACTTAAATTATAATCATCTTATGAAATTAAAGCTAACATACTAATAAATAATATGTTTTAATGTGAAATTACAAAAAATGTATTAAATTTTTAACGAAAATCAAATTTTGAGAAATTTTGAACGACCAAAACTACATTTTAGTTATTCAAATTTCGTTACTTTAATTTGTATATTATATAATAAATATCTTATAATCAACAAATATTTTTTAATATGAAAATTATATTATAATTATTTTGAATATCTTATAATTTTTTAGTAAATAAATATTTTGAATATGTAAATCATCTATTTTAATTTTATAATGAATCGCTTGAATTATAATATAAGGATATTTTCAGATATTGATATTTTTAAAAATGATTAAAAATTAATTTAGGTATAGAGATAAAATAATAATTGAATCTATAGACACTTTAAGAAATCAAGTATCGATAAAGATTAAAAAAGAAAATATAGTTTGAAATTATCAAGAGATTTTTTTTTTTCATTTTTGCCGTTTATTACTTTTCGTACATTTTACTTTTTTTACTGTCATAAATTTTACACATTATATCATTTTATCAATATTTTGGTGTCACATCAATATCTATGTCAATTTTATGTATACATCTATATCAACATTAAAATATCATGTTATCAATCAATGTGTCACTAATAATCTAATAACATATAATAAAATATACAAGAGAAAATATTTTTGAATGATAAAATTTGTAAAATAATGATAATTGAGTGGTAAATTATGTAAATGAGAATAATTTTAATATAGTCATAGGATCATACTATTTTGGAACAACAAAACGCTTATAATTGAAACTTTGAAATAAGGGTATTGAATTTTAGTTAATCTTTGAACAGAGATAACTTGCATATTGAAAGCATAGGGTTTTCATGACTATATGGAGTTTGAGGTTTGGATTTAGATTGGTAAAATTTGAAGGCGAACAAAAGGGTGGACCAGAAACCATGTGTGAAAGAAATATGACATCATGTCCCGCACTTTAGTGCTAACCTAACTTGAAGCACACCCAACCAACACAATCGAAGGACGATTCCTTAAAGAAGCCATAAGGTCACTCTTCTACTAGGTCTTTATGACTCTTCATTTTCCTACACCATCTACCCAGTTAAAATAATATTTAAACTTCCCATTTATCTGTTACCATCAAGATGGTCTTTAGATAACAACAAACATATAATTGGACATATAGCATTGTATTGTACGAAATGAACCACTCCAAGCTGTAGTTCATGTTTAGAATAATATATAATATAATGATTAGTTAGAATCATTTTAATCTTAGCTCTGTTTTCATTTATCTGCAATAAAGGCTTGCCAGCTGGTGAGCTTTCATCCGAATTAACTGAAGAACTCACCTCAAAGTCTGCATCAGGGTCTGGTAGTGACACCAGAAAAGCTTGCTCAGAATGGCAGCAAAATTTTAAAACTATGTTCTGACAACAGAATCAACAATATTTCTGAATTACTTAGCTGGTAAGCATTATTGGATTTTACTATTTATAATTTGCATAAGGCAATACAGCAATATTTGCTACATTTTCTTTCATTTTAATAATAAACCTAACATCATACACTTAAATCCAACTCATGTGAGAAATGTTTGAACTTGAAATGAATTTATGAAGAAATGTGTGCTCATCACCAGTTCAGGCCAGTATCGAAATGGAGTTGAATTATCAAACTTAAATATTAAAACAGTTTGATGGCGGGATGGTGACCAACAAAACATTGCCAGTTGCTTGTGGTCCTCGATGCTTTTAATTCAATGACTCTCTGTTTGTAATTAGGCCTAAATAGAAAAAAAATTAAAAAAAAAAAAAAAAGAGTATTAAAATAAAAAAGCACGCGCCCACCGTGGGGCTCGAACCCACGACCACAAGGTTAAGAGCCTTGCGCTCTACCAACTGAGCTAGACGGGCAAGTTGTTGTATCTGTTTTAAATATTTTATCTATTTATTAAATAATTTTGACTATTTCTATAATGTTTGCTCTTTCTGTTTCCGACACCAGATCTGCTAATGGCTACGCGCATAGCACTTGCCGGTATGTATACACTTACCCCCACACTCTCTTCCTTCAAGCACCCCACGCGCCTCTTCTCACGCGCTGATTTCGGTAAAAAGCTTCGATTTCCTCTTTCACTTCGAATTCGAGCTTCTTCCACAGCCGTCATCGACACCGAAACCAATCCAACGGTAACACTTCTTTTCCCTTCAAAATTTCCTTTTTGCGCACATATTGATTTTCGTTCCCGCTCTTTATCAAACACTTGCGTGAGTAATTTTGTGTTTAGGAATCAATCGTGGTTGAAAAGGAAGTTAGCATTGACAGCAATTCGTTGGCTTGTCCCGTATGTTATGATTCCTTGACATGGAACGGTGGTCCTGGTTTGTCTGTGTGAGTTAATTTAATAATCGATTATTTCCTTCCGCTATATGTGTGAATTAGGTCATTTGTGCTCTTTTGTATTAATTGTGATAATCTTTTTGATGCAGAGATACTATCAGCGGATCTAGCTTTCAATGTAGCACCTGTCAGAAAACTTATGTTGGTAACCAATCGCATATTGATCTCACCGCAACAGGTGGAGCTAAGACCTATGGTGAAACGATGCCAGCCTCCACAGAGTTTTTCAGGTATTCTAGTTCTCTTTCTTTTTCTTGACGTAAAGTGCTATTTTGTTCCTGATCAATCTTTTGTTGCAATTGATGATTCTAGAGACTGGTTTCGCTTTCCTTTTAGATATGTTCCTATATTTCATATGTTGTTTTCTTCAGTTTTAGCGAATTTTGGTACCGCTGAACAGTGATATCGCATGCATATGAAGATTAGTTTGTTTATATTTATAATGACACACTGCTGCTAAAAAGTATAGTTGTTTGTTGTCAAAATGCTGTGGAGTTGAGTTTGAAACTAGTTCGCCACTTTTATCCATACTGATTGTTTGTTGAATCAGGGTGCCATTGATATCATTTCTCTATGAGAGGGGCTGGCGTCAAACCTTTTCTTTGTTTGGTGGTTTTCCAGGTCCTGAGAAAGAGGTTAACCGAATATCCCTGTTCCTAAGAACAATTCCTTCTTGATGAACCCACATTATTTTATTGTATTTTGTTAGAAAATATGTAAAATCTTTTGTGATATCTTCTTAGAGTATCTAGATGATCTCTTGAAATTTATTCTTCTTTTATATTTTTTTATTTTTTTTCTTATTTAACTATGATATTTGTAATTATAAGGATATTTGATTAGAATTAGATTTATTAGAATTTATTTTATAGGCATATCGTATCATGTATATAAAAATAAAATATCCTATGATTTTGAGTGTTTACTGTAATCAATTATGTTGTTGAATAGTTCATACACATGCTTTCATTTGCATAAGTAATAATATACACAATGTTAACACTTGAGTATTTGTGAATCGAAGCTACATATCCTCCTTATCTTGTTTGGCTTGTGAACCTTAGATCGATTACGTGCCTCAATGAGGAAGCAAAAAACATTGTCGGGCAGGACATTGAGCCTGACGGAGGTGACAACTGTGATAATATAATACCTTCTGTCGTGTTTGGTATTGTGTTCTTGAGAAAATCAATCTTAACATCCTCACTGGTATTAATCTCCTTAAAAGACGGTGCAAAGCCTCCATTTCGTAACTTGTACAAAACTCCACAAACGCCTTGAACCATTCAAAACCATAATGCCATCTGATCAAATGCTTCAAGGTTTTTATGCAATTTTGTACAAGTTATGCAATATCTGCAAGAACACAATACCAGGCACGCTAAACAGCATTATTGTCACTGCCTCCATTAAGGCTCAATATAGTTCTTGACATTTCTTTTTCGCTTTCTCAGAGGCGAGTACACAATCTGAGGATCACAAGTTAGACTATCCTTATTTTTTTGTTATTAGATATGTAGCTTTTATTTGCAAATAATTAAGTCACAACCTTGGCATTTACAGAACTATAAATAGTCGTTATGTCTCTTGCAGTGAGATGTTCTTTCAATGGTCCTAAGTAGTTCATCCCACAAGCATGTTGCAAGTTTATATTTATAAGCTAAAAATTTGAACATATCAAACTAAGTAGAAGTAATTTATCCGGATTCAATAAGCGATCCATATTAGCCAATAAGCCCACTCTTAGCTCGTGGACGTCCTGAGAGATATATCATTCAATTTGTCTTATTTACCTTTGGATGGTTGGTGAAAAGAATATGAATTTGGATATGGTGCTGCAAAATATAAGATGAAATTCTTTTATATACTAATGAATCTGTCTTCTATTGTCATATGTACTTTTATATCAGAATTATCTTGTTGATGTATGACTGACTACGTTATGTTCGTTTCCTTTTGAGATGCTTTACACCTTCTGCTGAATTTGACTGCAGTTTGAATTGATGAAGGGTTTCCTGAAGCCAGTATTGGGAGGAAGTATCATTGATGCTAGTTGTGCAAGTGGATTGTTTTCTAGATTATTCGCAAAAAGTGGACTGTTTTCTTTTGTTGTTGCTCTAGACTACTCAGAAAACATGCTGCAGCAATGTTATGAATTCATTCAGCAGGAAGTGAACTTTCCAAAAGAGTACACAGTTTATATTTCTAAATTAATTATAAATTTTTTATATATAACTTTTGAATTCAAAGTTCAAAGGGAACTATTTAAGCCATCTTTTATTTTTCTTACGATTATATTTAGTTAGTATTTCACTTTTTAGGAACTTCATCTTGGTTCGAGCAGACATAGCTAGGCTCCCCTTTGTTTCTAATTCTGTCGATGCTGTACATGCTGGCGCAGCTCTCCACTGTTGGCCTTCACCACTGGCAGCTGTAAGTGAATAATTATTCTTTATGTTTTTATTTTGCAAAAACATGTTCCATTTGTTCAAAATACTAATGACAGTGGCTTAGGGCAAATCATTTAGCCATGGTTTTTGAGATGTTTACAAAGTTTTTATATTAATCTGAAATAAAAAATGGAATCCCTGTCAACAACGACAAGAACATGTTTCATACTTTAAATGATGCTAGCTGATTTTAATATAAGCTTCTTCTGCAAGATTACCTTTACATTATGGATAAATTACTTCAGCTGATTTATCACTTAAGCAGTATGCTAGTTGAGTCAGATGGCCATGCCTTGCTTCACTCTGTCACTTCACTTTCTTTTTGTGTGATCTATTTTAACAGGTGGCTGAAATAAGTCGTGTTTTACGACCTGGAGGTGTATTTGTTGCAACCACCTACATACTTGATGGTCTTTTCTCTGTTATCCCATTTCGAAGTACATTGCGGCAGGTATTAATTTTGAATTATAATTTTTTACACAACATTTTTTTACGACACTTGCTACTGTCTTATTTTTTTAACTCTGCCGTCATTACATTAGCCATTTCATTCCACACTTCTCTTTCTTCTCTTGTAAAAAGAATTTCTATTAATCTCTTGTATGATGATAATTTCTCCGAATTTTTTAGCTTGAACTGATTAACTCGGTAAGAGTAACAAGATTTACTTTGCTTAGTTGTTTTTTGTTGCTTTTTTCTTAATTTGGATCTGCTAGCTTCAATTCAGTTTCTCAATTATAGGAAGTCAGTATTAATTTAGTTCCTCAATAATATGAAAAGAAATCAATCTAGTCTCAGTATTACGTTTGTGCATGGAAGAATGATTTCAATTTCAGTTTCCATGACTGAGGGTTAAAGTATTGTCAACTCAATCTTTCAGTCACAAATGATTGTTTAGTCTAGAAACTTTTGTCATTTATTTTTACTTCTATAAGTTTTGAATAGTGGAATATTTGTTTCACGGTGTAGAATGTAAGGCAAGTATCTGGGAGCTACATCTTTCTCTCTGAAGGTGAACTTGAAGATCTCTGCAGGGCGTGTGGGCTGGTTGAATTTAAATGCATTAGAAGTAATCTTTTTGTGATGATATCTGCTAAAAAGCCCAGCTGAGGTTTGAGTTTCCCGGTGCTCTCGTTGCTGCCTTGATCACATTTAGCTGAAGCCTATATATATTTCTTTCCATAGTCTAATTTTTCAATTGTTAGCGGATAAAATACAGCATGTTGATCTGTTTAAATTTGTGGTTTGACTTCGTAACATAATGATATATGTAAATACATTAATACATAAATTTCTGCAAACGAGGAGTTATAGCTGCTGATGAAAAAGCCGTACAAGTCATAATGATATATGTAAATATCGTTACTCTTTCATTTGACATTTCAACTTCTTTTTCTTCTCTTAGGATCTGATTCATATAATACAAAATCATTAACGTTCACTGATGATTGGAGTAATATTCTTTACTATTCAATGTTTTTAAACTTCAGATCGTCTATACTTATATTAAATTGCATATAAAAACAATGCTAAGAGAAATCCTTCCGAGGGGAAGGTAAGCTAAAAATCAATGCTAAGAGAGTCTCTTTTGTCACACTGCCCGCATGATTCAATACTAAACACAAGTAATGGGTTTCAAGTGGGAAATAATTTAGCAAACATCATGCGACAAATAATCGCACAATAATAAGATCATATTACAGAAGATGGATTATCTGGATCCAACAAAAGAATTGTAGCTAGGGGGATAGTTGAGCCACATCTACTAAACACGTTTGAGCAAAAGCCCAATATGTTTTACTGATACTGCTGACGTTTTGTATATTATCCGACGGTACATAGTTGAGCCACATCTACTAGAACATTTGTCACTTTTTCTCTTTTTTCTTCTAATCTGTTTTATTCATGTATACTCCAAAATGAAGTGTATATTTATCATAAAATATGTGTTTAAACTAATATATTCCTTCTTCAAACTATACCATTTTAAAATGTTGTAAACATGTAGATGTGTACACAGGAAGGGTGATAAAATTAAACGTGGTTAAAGTCGTAATTGCAGGCGGGTTTCTATGAAAAAATAGTGTTATTCGAATTATAATACAACACTTTTTCTTTTTCATCACATCTTGTACTTCTCTTTTTTTACGTTATTGTAAAAAAATGTTATAAAAATTATACAAATAACATTATGTAAAAACTAAAATAAGAGTAGATGACTTGTAACAAAAATGTATTTACACTTGACTATAACAAAGTTGAAGCCTGGAAGCATTCCACTAGTGTCATCTTAAAAGTTATATATAACTGTAAATAGCTGCATGCCTCCTTGATTTAAAATGGATTTTATCAAATAAGAAAAATGACTCCATTTGCATTGAATTTGATATATAATTGCGCAAGAGATATAATTAAAATATATTATATATCTAGGCTGCATATTTTAGCTTGTAAGATTACATTGTTAATTTTTCATATAATTAAGAATATTTTTTAAATTCTAAATTATTTGAAATAAAAAATTTTAAAAAAATGATAGTTTAATGGAGGTTAAAAATTAACGTATCTTGTTTCCATGAAAATATAATTTACTCACCTTTATGACAAGAACAAAAACTATACAGATAAGGAGACGTAACTTTTCATTAAATAAAACATATCCAGAAATAATTTTTTATAACAATCACAAAAATATGTTTTTTCACTTATATATTTTCAAGAATATAAACAAATAATGCGAAACAAACACCTTTCTAGTTATTATTGTTCGACCTATTAGATAATTTGTTAAGAGACTAAATAGAATCATCGACATATCTTTTTGTCTTAAAAACTTCACATTGAAAATGATCAATTCTTAATGAAAGAGAGTATATCTTTTTGTGAGTGTAATATTTATATATAATAATATTTTTATAAAAGAATTAGAGAACAATAATTAGCTGGGGAGAAGTAAGTGACCCAATTCCCATACTGGTTTCTTTTGTTTTAGTTACTGACCAGAAAGGACAATTATCAAGTCACAACGATGTGAAGAGGATAGAAGAAAAGAAAAGATAGAGACAGATGAAATTGAAATTAATGGAATGAGTATCTTTACTTAGAAAAGAAAAGAATAGGACAAAAACAAAAGTGATAGCTAGCAAGCAATACTCTTACAATTTACATAGCATGACAGTGAAAACTGAGAAAAGAGAAGTTGAAGGAAGGGAGAGGGTGATGATCATCTCCATTGCTCCATTGCTATACAACAACGGATTTTCTCTATTCCTCTGCTCTGCCATGGACCATAATCATTCTAAAATGCTCAGACTCACATTTCACCACGTGTTCTCACTCTGTCTCCTCTACTTCTATATTACTATAAATAATGATAATCATCTCTTCTTCTCTTCTTCCAATACTAGGGTTGATCATCATTTGCAGGCCTATTAATTTTGACAGCTTTCCATATTGAAATTTGATATCTAAAATCCGTCAGTAATTTAATCGGATTTTTTCTATATTTTATAAATGAGACGATAATGGATTTCAATCTAAAAAAATATATCAAATTTTTTAGTCAATTACTTTTATGTTGTAAATGTGTTCATTCTAAAATTAAATGGATGTTTTTTAGAAAAAAATATTTGAACCATCACTTAACGCCATTTAGGTTCATACACTTTAATTTGTATTAATGTGGTTGAAAACTTGGTCCAACATCTATCTATTTCTATTGCATTATCAATTAATAATTGAGTCAGCATGTAATAAGGAGCCACGAAAATGGTTGCCAACACTTGGCAAAGTTTGATTTTATAAACACTTTTAATACTAATACTAATTCAATTTTAACCATGAAAATTAAAATAATACCATTTTTAATAACAAAATGTCATTTTTTAGGATAAACAAAATGACATTAATTTTGTCTTTTATCATTGGTAGTATTACCAATTTCGTTAATGACTAATTTTTGTTTTATATTTTAAGAAAAATTATAAATCAACATAAATTTTAAGAATAAATAAATTAATAGCATTAGTATTTGTAGAGATAGGAAAAGGTTTATTATTAATTATTTTGAGTGTTGAAATACTTCCAGTAAAAAGGTAAAGAAAAGCTACTCAATTTATACGTTTATTCTAATAAATTTCATTGGTGTGAAATTACACGCAAATTAAAAGGGCCCTGAAAGTCAAATCTGGGTTTAAATATACTCAACCAATCGACTTTATTGATAAAACAGGATTAAATTACAGTAATAAATAGAGATGAGAACCACTCACATGTCAATGTAATCGTATTGTTTAGTGATTCCCTCCATGAAATATACGACCATATTATGAGTCAATTATAATTCATAAATATGCTCTTTCTGATTTTCATTTACTATATTTGTCACTTATTTTGTTCAACCATTCAATCATACAGAAGGTCTGAAGAACATGGCAAGATGTAATAGAAACAGAAAAAGACGAAGATTCATTTATAAACTTTTTTACCTCTGGCCTCCCCTATGTCATAAACCTGCAAGGTATCTGCAGCCAAAGTCAAATTTGCAGGCAGCCATTTGGACCACAAAGACGAAGAGTGTTACAGTAACTCACTAGGTAGCGCCATTATTTGCAACCTCTCAAATGCTAACATGCAACAACACTTTTTTCTTATACCTTTTTATTAAAATATAAGAAATTGTTTAAAGACTGAAACTCATATTATTTTATAGTTCTAATAAATTTTGCTCATTATTATACATTATTAGTAAAAGTACGTTAGAATATGTGTTAGTTGCATTTCTACATACCATTAAGAGACCATATATGGCAGAACTCAGTCGCACAACAATTTCTTTGTTTACAAACAAGTAGGCTTCTTAATTTTTTATGTTTTCCCGAAGCAAAAACCAGAAAAGGGTTCAACATGAATACATAGATCAGATTTTATAATATTTAGTAACTTTTTTCCACTGTCTTCACTCATGTAATCTCTTTTATACTAAGAAATAGGTGAATGGATGGATGTTAGATTATTTCAGCTTAGTTAGCAATCCCAGACTTTGAATTTTTGGGTTTTGGATATGCAACTGTTCGATTCTTTCGATGAAAGAATTTTATGATCCATAATAATTTTATTCACTTTGAACATAATTATCTCTAATAAAAGATGGTTGAGGTATGCAAACATAA
Organism: Macrotyloma uniflorum; assembly: GCA_016859785.1. NCBI lineage: Eukaryota > Viridiplantae > Streptophyta > Magnoliopsida > Fabales > Fabaceae > Macrotyloma > Macrotyloma uniflorum. The sequence goes on from BDMB01000001.1 coordinate 3,302,886, forward strand.
TTTAGAAAAATGAGATGGTAAATGACACAAATAGTGAATCAACATTTTAATTTCTTTTACTTTTAAAATGTTTAATTATATTTTTTTAGTGTATAGCCGTTTATTTCTTTCATATACTACTTTTTAAATTTAATTTTCAATCTTAATACTTTCTGTCATTAGTTCTAAATAAAATTAAATTAAAAAAAATTATAATCCTAATTTGAATTTAATTTTAATGTTTTGAATTTTGATATACCATATTTATAAAAATGACGTGTCTTGATTTGATAAAAAAAATTTCATGATGTCTTTATAATAATTATAAATATTCTATCAAAACTAATATATACACATATATATAGATAGATATATTTTTCTCTAATTTTTTTTATTTTAAATTTAAAATACTCATGTAATATACGGAAACTTACTAGCTAACACGTTAACATGTTTTTTCGCATGCAAACGCGCTTCAATTGTTGAATGAAAAATGTAAAGATGCTCGACTAAAAACTTAGCTAAATAATCATTATAAAGATCCTTTTCTTTAAATTAGCCTTCTGAAATTGAATTAAATATAATCTATTTTTAATCTGATATTAGCATACATACATATATATATATATATATATATATAGTTTTGATGTTGGGTTAAGTACAAATATTTATACAAAACAAAAGTAATTAACCTTACAATACTTATAAAATGTTCTCCTCTTGAACTAAAAGTTTTGAAATTTAAACAAATTAGTCCATTTCTCATGAATAATGACCATAACAACAACTGAACTTACATAACATATATATGATTATAAAATTTTCAGGCATAACGTTGGACTTTAGTACTAAGGTTTTTTCTACTTTTTATGAAAAATCAACTTGTTCAAAAAGAAATACATGGTCGTAATTTTATGGCATATGAAATAGTATTAACTATCATAAAATCTCAAGTTACCAAAAGGAAAACACAAATAATTTCATATTATAGTCTCTAACATTTACGAAGCTGTACATTTTTTCCTCATCGTGGTATTTAGTTTCCAGTTCTCTGTGGAACCCTATTAAAAAAATGGTCCTCTAAAAGATAATAAATTATCATTATCATTATTATATTCTTGATAATAAGATTATCATTATATATAATTACTTTTATTATAGATGCATCATCAAATAATGGGATCTAATCATGCGTACGATCATGTGGGGAAACTAATATTCCTGTCATAATATTAATTTAGATCCGAAGACTAAAGAAGATAAGATAATAGGAGCATCAAGTACAAATAAGAGGAGTATATATATACTCTATAATTAAATTAATCTCACTCTATCTACTTATACTTTCAACAATATAAAAAAATTAAAGCAAAAAACAAAAGAAAGAAAAAAAAAATGATAGCTGCAAATGCTAACCACCAACACTACACCACTAGGATCAACATCATCATGATGACGCTCTTAATTCATTGCAGTGTATGAAATTCCACGCTGCAATGATTCACCAGTTGAGTATACTGTTTACTCTCTCACACGCGGGATCCTATTGATCAGAAGAACAAACCCACGCCTCCACGACACCTTCCCTAGGGGAATTACCATTCTCCAAGTTCTTCTCATGGTTCATGCTGCTCGACGCAGAAACCGAGATGTTGAGCTTGCAACCACCGTAGTTGTTCCCATCCAAGCACCTAAACGACTCTCTTCTCCCTCCTCCAACGTTGTCTCCATCTCTACAATCACCGTCACCTCCACTCCTCAGAAGCATGCCCTCAGATACCACGTGTTCATGACCCTGTGCACCCACCAGATCATGAGCATCAAGCGCGGGCATGAATAAAGACTTTGCGCCAAACCCTGCAGGGACAAGAGGTTGAAGAGAATAAGAAGGGTTGAATGTGGGAATAGGGTGATGTTGCACGATATTCTGTGGGGGCTGATAGGGTAGTGATAGATCAGGAAGTAGTTGGTAGTTAATGGAGTTATTGTTAGGAGAAAGATTGATGGTGTTGTTGTTGTGTAACGTGGTCCTTGAAGAAGTTGAAAGCAAAGGGTTTGGGCGCAGAGGGAGGCGGCGAGAGAAGGAAGGTGAAAAAGGAGGTGCAGGGATTCCAGTGAACTCTTGAACCATGGATCTGAAATTGGTGGTGTCGGTGGTGAGAACGGTGGTGGGTGCACGTCTTGAAGCTCTGCTTCGTTTCTTGGAATTGCGTAGGTTGCTGGTTTGTGGTGGTGATGAGAGTTGTCTTGCACTAATGTTGTCTTGGCCAAGGGGTTGAGGACCGGACAAGCATTGGTTTATTGTTGCTGTGGCTGATGAAGAAGATGGTAGGCTTTCGGAGAGAGTGCAATTGGGTTCAGATCTTTGGCCATGGTAGTCCAAGTTTAACAAGGAATTGTGGGGGTTTTGGTTGGGGTGGGATTGAGAGAGAGCATGAAGGTAGCTTGAGGAGAGATCAAACATTGAGGGATGAGAAGGAACAAGGGATGGTTGGGGGTGGGAGATGGAAGCGAAGTGATTGAGGAAGGATGGATCAGCGTGTGATGAATCGTATTCTTCATCGCTAGAAGAGTTACTACCACTGTTACCAGAATCCATTGCTTGAGCAAAAAAGGAAACACCAGAGAAGAAACTATTTGAAATAGTAAGAAGAGTGTGGAACTTGAGCACTGAATTACGTGTATGGTGATAAAGTATCCACGAAATCTAATTGGGAAAGCGGGATTCTGGAAAAAGGAAAAAGGAAAGTATGCATATAGATCTTAATAATGATGCATAATATTAGGTGAGAGTGAGATGAGAGTGGGAGAAGAAGGAGCGTAAATTACGAGGAGGAGTGGATTAGGGTTTGAGAGAAGGAAAAGAAGGAAGTAAAAGGAGAGAAAAGGTTATTTAAGCTTTTTGTGCTGAGAAAAAGAGGGGTTTAGAAGATGAAGATGGTGGATGAAGAGAGTGAGGGGGTGGGGTCGCCATTGGAGTAGAGATAAAAGAGATGCCGGTGGCTGGCCACAGGTCAAAGTCGATGTGAATGTGAGAGGGACAGTGAGAGAAAGAGAGGTGTAAAAAAGCCAAAAGGATGTGGACACATGTGGTGTCAAATATATGGAACTATGCACACTTTTACTTAACAACATACTCCACCTCTTAAAAAACTTCATATACATTTAATCTCTTCAAAATATAACATGCATTTCAAATTTATTATTCTTATTTCAACTAAGTTGTATTCATACTCAAATTTGAAATATTATCTGTTTTCATTCGTTTGTAATTCTTCAATATTATCTTTAAAAAAAATATTATATGATGGATTAAAGAAAGAATATATTTATATATTTTTCTTTATTTTGATGGTTAAATAATGGAAATTTTTTTATGCTAAAATAGTAGTCTAGTTGAGGCTACTAGAGGTTAAGGGATTATAGATGAAAGGATTTTGTAACCCTCAAGTGAAAGTCTAGGAATTTATTCAAACATTAATATTTTTATCACAACTTGAGGATAACATCACATCGAAAAGATTGGCTCTTTTTTATTTATGTGTATATATATATTTATATTTTTTTTTTCAAAAGATATCTTAGTAGTTCAGAAAAATAATAATATTTGATTAGTTTCCCTTAATTCTTAAATAATATAAGACATTTTATGTATATTTTTAATTATTCAAAGTTATTATAGATAAATAAAATAAAAGATACTAATAAAGTTTTTAATTAATTAAAAGGTATTAAAAGTTTAAAATTACGGATGAGATATATTAAATAAGGAGTAACACATAATTATGCGTTTTTAAATAAATTTTAGAGAAAGTTAATAATGTATTAGAAAAATATGTTAAAAAAATGTACTCTTAAGAGAAAAAAATATTTATACAAAGCAAAAAAAAAAAAACTTTTTTAAAATATAGTTTTTTTTTAATACACTCTTAAGGAACTAATTAGAAATTATTGCATACTTTTAAATTAGTTATTGTAAAAGTAAAACAAACAAAAAATCCATACGTAACAATTCATATAGAAATTAATGTAGAATTGAATGATAGAGGAAATTTTAATTAAATCCAGCAAAATATCAAATTTATATTTTAATTCCAATTTGACACTTATTTTATATATTTATTTCTCTCTTGGTTTATTATTGTATCTGATTATATATGAAGAAGAATGCAAAAGTATCTATTCATGAAAGAAAGAAAACATATCATTTAAGAGTTCATTAATTGAGGAGCATCAATCACTTAAGAAAGAGATACAGAAAGAAAATAATAAATGTGATATATGAGAGGAAGAAACATTAAAAAAGGAAAAGACAGAGGAAGATAGTATAGAATGGATGTATGAAAATAAATAATTGTTTTCTTTAAGAATAGAGAAGGAGAAAAAGTAGTGAAAGAGAAAGTTGAACAGCAAGAACCATAAGACAAAGCAGGATTAGATAGCAAGCTCTGTAAGGATAAGATAAAAAAAAAAAAAAAAAAAAAAAAAAAAAAACCAAGAGTATCACCTGCTTTGCCTTTTGAAATTATACTATCATTTTCATGCACAGTCACTGAAAAATGGTTTCAGCTAAATATTTTCTCTCCTATGTAATTTGGTGTGGGTGGAGAAGAAACTATATATAGTTGCCCTAAGGAAGATTTGTCCATTCAAATAATATATTTAGTTATTTATCATTTTTGTAAATATTTTTTAGATATAGTATACTGACACTTCCTACACTTTAATGAAACTATATAAGAAATCAGAGAGGATTATGTGAGTAAAAAAAGAAAAAAGAGTGGAGTGATTGGTGAAAATTACTCAAATAATAAGAAATTCAAGTATTATCCTATTTTGTATACCAGTTTTCGTGTTAAAATTGTGTTTATCGAATTATGTTATTGTTTTACATGTGATGGTTAAAGTTTTCTGAACTAATAGTTTTATTTTGATGATAATTTCTGACGGTTTAAAACAGTTGAAATGTTTAATCAGAGTCATTTACATTACGTAAACACAGACATTCGTCTATAAATAAGTTTGATTAAATATGTAATAAGTAATAAAATGGTGAGTAAGAAGAAAAATAAAGTAGTACCAGCCCAGGCCAAAGTCAAGATTATGAATGATGAAGACAACTCATGGTTTTCAATAATTGGTCCACGAGATTACCAGAAAAACCCACCCATATTTCGTACTATTTTTGCCTCACTACTCACTACTATCTTTTCTCCCTTCTTTAATTAATATTTACATCATAACACTATCATATTTATATTCTGCATTGCTGCTTCATAATATATTTTAATTTTCAATACTTTTTCCTTATTATTATCATTATTATATAAAAAAAGGATTCATCTATTTTAAAAATAAAAAATTATTTTTAATTTATTTATCTTAATATAATAATCTAACAAATGAATGATGGCAATAAAAAATTAGTATATCTATACTTATTTCATGATAAAATTCAAACCCTTGTTTTTTATTCATAAAATTTGAATTTGATATCTTACAGAAAACTAAATTTTTTGTCACATAAACCAACAAAAACTGATAAGTAATTCAAAAAATGAATGTTATTAATAATAGATATCATAAACTAAAGTGAGAGTTAGATTTTGTTTATGGTTCAATTTACTATTTTATAATTTGATTAATTTATATAAGATCTTATGTTCAAACTTCCTTGCCCTAATTGTTCAACAAAAAATATATAATAAGGCATTGGCCATTCTTCATTGTAATATTATAATATTTTGCTCCCAGAAAACAATAAGGCCTTGAAAGGGAGCTTTGCTACAAGAATTTCGTGGGTTTAATTTGATTTCTTGGTCAGCCCATAATTCAATCTTTTCATTCACCAGGCTAACATACTTTCTTGATTACTTTTAGGGCTTGAAGCCCACAGTTACGATGTTATGGAAGACATCACCTTTTCTATTTTGGGCTTCAAAAATAGCAGTTAATTTAGACAATCCATTAGATATTGGTTTTAATGCCAAAAATCAAACATTTGTCGGGCCTAAGTTTCTTAGGCGGGCCTAAAAATAAGGAGGCAATATAAGCCCCACTAAGGTACTAAACACTTTCGTAATCATTCAACATAAAACTTCATTTCATAAAGGATCTCAGTATTGCACAAGCTATTGCTAAGACAAAGAGTATACTTGTTTTTATTATTCTTGTTTGGCTTAAATCTATTTGGATCCTCATAGTTCAGTTGATGTAAAATTTTAATCCCTATAAATATTTAATAGTACATTTAGTCTTTAAAATTTTTAAAATTAAGAATTTCTGGTTCAATATAATATATATGTAATTAGTAACAAAAAAAAAATTACTAGCATATCTTTCATGATAACAATAATAAAACTTATTTTTAAGTAAACATTCTTATTAATATTTTATGTAAATAACCAATTAATATTGATATTATTGACCAACATATAGTAAAGATCCAGCTAAGAAAAGGTTTCGTTTGTAATCTCTCCATGAGATACATGACTCACTGCATTACATCAGTTTATGGCCAAGAAATAAATAAAAACAAAAACCAGTATAGTGTACCTATCATCATTGTCTGTTTTTCCAATACAGAATCACCCAGGTTTCTTTCTTTGCTCATTCCACGTCTCTTTCTCTTTATCCTTGTAATTAATTTTAACTTTAGGGTACACAATTCCATACATATCATTATTTTTCAATTATACTTCAAATCTATTTACCATATAACAAAAGAAAATGTCAGCTAGCTGCACATCATTCAACATTCCAGAAATTTTTCATTTGCTAGCATCTTGACCATGATTTTTCTCATCTAATGTTAATTATTATACATGTTTTTCCTTTCTGCTTAAAATATATTTCCTCACTGATCTAATGGTATGATCGAAAGATGACGCAATTAATTTTGCAAGTATTTGGTTCAACGTATTTGCCTGATTCTTCACTTATCCCGAAAATCTTCTTAGAGACTTTTGCTATGACAATATTGCTACACAGAGAAAGTTAATTATTCATTCCCAAGTCAAAGTATGACACAAATGTTGACAAAGACAAAGATTATGAAACATATGGTTAATAAAAAAGGAAGTGCTGGTAACCATAAAAAAATACACTACTGATAATAGCAGAACAAGTGTATCTGATAAAATTGTTGTCATTTATATAGTTTTTGATTTGGAATATTTATATGAGATGGAATTACCCCGAGAAGGATGCCATATATATACAAAATATAAAAGTGCTACTAACTAGAATGTAATGTTTATTTGAAAATTGAAATGTTTATCCAAATATGAACTGAACTACAAAGCTACATGTACCTACCTTATTAAGCACCAGGAAAAGCTTAAAATGGAAGCCTGGAAGCTATAGCAGCTTTGCAGTGACCTAGGATCACGTGAGTATCTGGGTTTTCTTTACGTAAAATATTGCATGAGCGTCTCTGCAACCCGTGCAGTATGTAATAAAGTTAGGAGACTTGAGTCCCAAGTCTTACCTTGCTTCTTTTTATACCATCTTTCAACTCCTCCAACCTTCAACCCTAGCTTGGATCTCAAGCCTACGCTTATGCTATGCCCCCAGGGTCACAAGTCTCACCCCAATTTCTTGGGATTCCAACGTGTATCACAAACAATCCAATTATCATTATTCATTACCCAAAGTTTTAGGCTTTAAGATCTAGAAATTATACATTTTAGTCTACACACACAACACACAAATGATATATCCTAGTAGCATTCACATTGTTTGGATATATATATATATATTTTCAGGGATTACTTTTTTTATAATAAATTATATATATTTTTATTTCTTTTTATTACAGAACTCATTTGTGTCTCTTTATAGACAAATTAGAGTAATTACTTCAATACCATCAAACTCATTAACTTATTTATCAGGTCTTTTGGTGTCACACTAATCTCAATATAGTTCGGAGACAGTGAATGTGACGACAAAGTTTATTAAGCTAGCACAATGAAAATCACAAGATTCATTCAATGATGTTTCTCACACTCCATCATGTAAGAATCACTGCTATAACAGGTAACTAAATAATATAAAGAATATCACGAATGTCTAGTAGTGAAAGTAGGAAAAGTTAGAGTCTCGTTGTTCAAATTATGAAAACTACTTTATAATATAGAATAAATTTAACATTGGAAGTAATTATTATAAAAAGTATTAATTTTATTATAAATTATTATATATAATTATATAACATCGTAAAAATGATTTATACTAATTATAGTGCACTTTAATTAATTTAAAATTATATTATATTGACTACTGTTGAATTACCAGGTAAACGAGCCTATACATATATTTGACTCTCTTTTTTCATGGAACATAGCATCCCACGTTGACGAAAAGAAAAAGGAAATAATAGAATTCACAAAGTCTTAAATCATTAACTCTAATCAATATCATCATACGTTCTACACACATGATACACCCAATGTCAAGACTCAATTTTATTTTGAAAATTTAAAGACTCTTTTTGTTTTGAAAAATATTTTTTTTTGTTGTATCTAATTATAAAAAAATCTCATTACTTTCAAAATTATTTATTATTTTCAAGGATTTATACTTTATTTTAAACATTAAAAAATAATGCCAATAATTTATATGTAATTTCAAAATTTGTCACAAAACAATATTAGTGAAGGGAAAGTAATTTCATTACTAAATTTATGATTAACTAATTGGTTTTCATAATAATTATACAAATATTTAAAAACCAATGATAAAGTGAGATGTATTTTTTTTTTTTAATATCAATAAAATAATAAATAAATAAATCAAGAAAACCTTAAGCGGTTAAGTTGATTAAAACATATACAAAACAGTTATCATTTAATGGAAAAAAAAAAAGGTAAAAGGCAAAAAACTCAAATGCTTATAATTTCATTCATTCATGGTTTTTTTTTTTTTTTTTTAATTTTACCACATAGAATTGGTGATCCCCAAACACCATTAGTAGAATTTGTGTTGGATTGAAGTTAGCTAATTCTAGAAGCGCAAAGATTTATTATTTGAGAGGTGTATATATGTGTATATAATATATATATATATATATATATTAATCATTAAGATTAATTAGATATTCTGGTACGAATAATACATGATTGCGAACGGGGAATTCATGTGTAAAATATGTGGAATTTGATGAAAACAGATAATATTATAATATTGGATATGTAGCTAGTCCACAAAAAAAAACCAAGTGTGAGAAAATGTTAAGATATCTATTAACCATAAACATAAGGAGTTTTAGTTTAATAGCGATTTTTAATGAAGACACCTAATGACGTCTTGATGAGTCAAGTCTTGATTAATTATTTAGTAGTGAAAAACGACACGTGGATTAATTTATTTGTATTTATATGATAATGCAATGGAGAGAGTGAATATGGTTCAGAAATCGATATCCAGTTTTTATGATTATATTATATTGCAATTCAGAGTTTTAATTTGTGATAATACCTTCTAGCTCTCTGTTTAATAGGACTTTGGTGTTGAACACGTCATTGGAATTACTTTATAGAAAGAGATAGTAAGAAGAATTAAGAGGTTTAGAGGGACTTGGGAAATGCATTAAGTGAGTTGATTGGTTCAATGACTTTGTGTATGAGAGTAAACAAATGGCAACAAAACCTTCACCTTCAAATATTCTAATCACTCGTGTCTTTTCCTCCCCCATCCTCCTCCTACCCCACCTCTTTTTGTTTAACAGACCCACCACAATTATTATGATGGCCACCGACGACACTGCAATATTCTTCTGTCCTTTTGTTGTTTACCCTCTGTGTTAGGTTTCAACAAGGAACAACCCAAATTATCCATAAATTTCTCACTTTTGTTTTTCCCTATCATCGTCGTATATTGGACTATGGGTTACACATTTTTCTCCTTCTGTCACTTTATAGATTTCAACAATGATACTACAACTTCATAGCATATAGCATATAGGTTTTATGTTTTTCATCAAGTGAAACACGTACTTTTTATTGTACAATCAGCATATGATTTTTTTCCATAATTTTGTTAAGCAACCATTAATTCTATAATTAAGTTTCAAATGTAACAAATCTAATGTTTCATGTGATGTTGAATCTACTTATCTTTATGTTTTTTTTCTTTCTTTTTCATGCTCATATGTTGACCTATATAGAAAAACATATCTTAAAATCAAAATAGAGAACTTTTGTTGTCTGGTTTTTATTATTCAGAAAACGTACACTCCCCTTTAAACAAATGACAAAATCTTGAAGATGAACATATATGATGGTTGTAGAACTTTGACTAGGTGGTCTGTTGAAGTGGTCGGAATGTATGCACACGTGATCCTTATGTGGATACGTATAGTTCATCTTTCCACTCCACTGAATCAGAGGAAATCAGTTTGTCTCTATATTTTTCCCCCTAACAGCAGAAGAACTAACTGAGAAATAAGATTCTGAGAAGCACAATCTTCAAGCATTCAATTCTGACTTTTATCTTCTACAACGTGAATACTGTCAACCAATAATTAAATTCAAGCCGCGTTATAAATAAGAAACAGATTCCTGCACCTTTTATTAATGAATTGTTTTTTCAAAGAATTGAAATTTATTCTTATACCTGTCTGGTATGAAATCAGAACGAATGAGAGAAAGAGAGAGAGACCTTAAGGATAAAATCCATCATCTCTTCACGTAGTTTAATCATAGAAGTTAGAAATATAGGCAATGAATCAGATTAAGTGATAAATAAAAAATTTACTACATTTTTTTTGTTGTCCATTCTTGTCAAACCCATGCTAAATTCAAAAATAATGATAAGCAACCACCAAAACCGTACACGTCATAAATCAGAGAAACAAAATCTCACTCAAATCTTACTTTTCTTCCCAAGTAAAGTTGAAGTGAGGGGTGGATGCAAGACTCTGGATCAATGGTACAATCAGTATAATTATACATTTTTATATTAATGAGTCTGTCATTTAGCTTGGAGTAAATGAATATATAAATTTGTTGGGAGCAAAAACTGAAAAACATATATAAATTTTATCGTAATGTTACAAAATTAATGAACGGAAATATCCACTCTGAATTGATGTTTAGAATGATTAAAAGTGTGAAATTTGGTGAACCTAAAAAATAATGCATAGTTGGATTTTAGGTATAGTGCAGTGTAGGAAAAATGTTGAATTATATGGCGTGCCGTCTGGTGCGGGGTGGTGCCAAGCATTTAGAAGCCGGCACCGACTAAACAGTAAACGAGACAGGATGTGGGTAAACTGTATGACAAATTGCTTCAGATAAGATCTCAATTGTCTCTAATTGGATGGCCCCGAACACTTTCTAACTAATGAAAACGAATGAACTCCTCCGCGCCTAAATCTCGCACAGAAACAATAGGCAAGAAGAATCCTCACCAACCACCAAAATTGAATAGTTACGAGCAAAAGTAAATAAAATGGTTTATGTGGATGCAACTTCAGACCCTCTTCCTGTATATTTTGGTGGGGTCTTCAGGCCAAACAAAAATTATCTCTTGCTTGTCAAATTCAATGGAAAGAAAAGAAAAGAAAAGTTATTGTGCAATAGATTAAGCAAGAATGAATGTATGTAAAAGTTGAATTTGGAAAAGGGCTCTGTGGTTGTGCCTTGGCAACAAATCAAAACAACCATCATATTCAGTGATGTTACCAAACATTGAACTTTCTTTTTATTTTTTTCAATAGGATAAGTTGTTACCAGCTATTATAACAAAGTTTGTCATCGATTCTTACCCTCCGAGGAAAGATACAAATGTGCAATCATATTTGATAGTTTCACCATCGTGTCTATTATATCAATTCAATATTCTTCCCACAACTAACCTAGATTTTCAAATGAATGGCTATGCTATTTCTTTACAACAAAATGAAAAGGGTCACTTTAATATGCTAACAAATTAATTGTTTCCGTGATTAGGAGAATCATATATTTGCTTTTCAATGCTTTATTTCTGGTCAAAAAGTTTTGTCTCCCAACTTACACGTAAACCTATTTTTAATTTCGTGTATTAGTATATATAATATACTTGATTATATATGTGTGTTAAGTACGAGTATACTAGAGAAAAAGAAAACAAAGATACGTCAAATGCACAGAATAGGTAATAGTTTACACCCAAGTCTTTCATGCTTAAAATTTAAGTTTCATACCTAGCACCATCTCCACTATGACTCTTTCAAAGTCAGTATATATAAATATACCTAACAAACGTATACTACACATAAGTTTTTCACCAGTTCAATTTATTTAATCAAGATACTTAAATAGAGATTATCAATTAAACATTCACGTGAAATGTTTTAATAGTTTTTTTATAATAATTTTAGTTTGATATGGATAATTGTTTCACCACTTTGAACCAAACACGCATTTAGTCCCTGAAGAAAGAAACCAAGAGAGACATAAATTTTTTAAAGGGACAAACGTGCGATTCTTTGAATGTATGGTTATTAAAGTAAGGCTCTTTTGTATTTCAACGACAGGACAAATCCTTAATCATTAACGATTTTTTTAAATATGAGCATGGTTCTAGCATAACCAAAAGGAAACCACATACTGTAATTTATTACCACAATATTATTTTATAAAACATAATTAAAACAGTGGAGTTTTAAGATTCCAAACTTGTGATCCAGGGAGAAGAGATAAGGTTTCAATAAAGCTAATCTAAATTTTCAATTCTACTCAGGCGCCTAAGTTCCCTTTCATAGTAGTTACAAAATTCATTCATTCATTCGGTTCTTAATAAAAATATTTTTTAAAAAAATTGTGTTTGAAATTAGTTTAAATACACTTATCAATCATGTTTAATAATTTAAAACTAATTCTTTCAAAATTAATTTATTCAATTTTAAAACAAACAAGACCTATCTTCTGGTTTTTTAATATGGTTCCACTTCGATGAGAGAGGAACTACAAACAACTTAAACCACAGCATTTTAAGGAATATTCCTGCTAGTTGTAAGATGTCAACAAATTAATAGAATACTTCTAAAAATGTTTGGTTTATCGACTCTATATTATAAATTTCAATATTTTTTATTAATTTTGAAGGATAAAAATTATATATTTTTTAATTACTAAAAAGAATTTTAACTCCAAAAATATTTATATATAAAAAAACTCATATTTAGCTCATCCAGAAAGGCGAGAGTGGGACTTAAATATAAAACTTGTTAGATATTGTTCAATCGTTTTCTCGATGTTTTAAAAAAAATTCTTTCTTTTTATGGCAAGTGGTTTCACTATTATCTATTTTATTTATAGTTTTAATTGTCAAATCATCATTTATCTTATTTTATATCAAGATTTGTTTCTTCCTCTCAACCATCAATTTTAATTATTTTAATTTTTATATTTATATTAAATTTTGATTTGTTTCATAACTTTTAAAGTTTTTTTTTTTATGTATATGTTAGTTATAGAAATTAATATTTGTATAGGAGAAGGTCCGAAGAAAAGAAGGTGGTACTGGTATTGATGGGATGATTAAGTATAAATTTTTATGCAGCATAATACAAAACGTGAAATATGGTTAGTTCTATTTGGTCCTAATGATAGCGGTATTAGACTGAATTATTATGATCGAATAAAATTTTGGCCTTAAATTTGAATTAAATGAATTTAGGGTGGGCCCATGAGATGGATTGAGGGTACATTTTAACCGATTGATTCTCATAGATAATGGAAGTCCAAATTGACTCTAGAAATTACAATAATAATTTTGTATATTAGTGACATCACACACATATACTTACGTGGTGATTAAAAGTTATCTGCTTTGTGTTAAAATAGAGAAGTAATTAAGGATGTTCATGGACCAACCATAGCATTTAAATCCCGCGGATGCAATACCGTGAGCTGTAAATTTTTAAGCTCTCTTTTCCTTTCTCATTCCACTCCCATTTTCTTTTCTAATTCTCTTTAAAACCATATGCTCAAAATCTTAGGAATGGTCAATTTTCTTAAGTAAAATACAGTGTGCCAATCTGAGTTGGCAAGTCGTTAGAAATATACAATTAATTCTCCTTCCTTCTCTCCATAGATGTAAATTTGGAAGTAAAAAACATTCCAGGCTGTTAAATCTTAAACCCTAAGAACATATGATTACGAGTGAGATTAATCATTAAATTAATACCAATAAATGCCTATGACAATACCAAATAAATTAATGTTCTACTTATAATATTAAAATACCTCTTGTTTTATGAGAATAAATAAATATAAGAAAAGAAAAATGTTAATGAACAAAAAATATTTTTATTTTTCAATATATTTAACATTGAATTTTTTTAATATTCTTTTTCTTTTAATTCCTTTAACATATATTTTATGAATTTCTTTAATAGAACCCTTTTGTCACATAGAAACCAGGATAATTAATCATAGTTAAAAAATAAATTTGTCTCTTTTTCTAGCAGGATCTGTTAAGAACAGAAGATCTAAGCACAAAATTGTGACTTTATATTTTTTTATAGCACTTGAACATACCATGGAGAGGATTGTAATGATACAAATTCATGCGTGTGTTACTGTTCTTTTGAATCGACGACACTTAGCACTGTCTCTCTGTAGCCTCAAAAAGAGCTTAAGTAGGTTTCTTGGAAGCCACTCTTGAAGGCTTCTACGACCTTTATATATATATATATATATATATATATCCACCCACAAACGACACGTCTAACATAAACTCCATCGTATTCAAGCCACCACTTGATTGTTTCATTGTCATAACCTTCTCAAATTTCTCTCAGCTTCTTTGCCTACGTGCAGTTGTTTCTGCGAAACTGATATTTTCTCTATTGAGACTGATCTTCAAGCATGGAAGGGAAAACCAAGAACAAGATGGACTTTGATTTGGGTTGCGGTTTAGTGGGGAGAATTCTCCACCTCAAAACCAATAACAGGCCAAGAAAATCCTCTGTTCATTCACTACCTGTGAAGGCTTTCAACACTGCACAACAGAGGGACCAGGCCAAAAACGAATCCAAACCCCCTCCAAACCTTGAACCAAAGGTTCCACGAGATACCGGCGCCAATGGAACCATTCCTACACTGAAAGGGGAGCAGAATCCTGTGAGAAAGAGTAGCTCTAGTCAGCGTGCACCTTCTGCATACCGAAACACTCCAAATGGGAGACCCTCAGACGCTGCAAGAACCTCAATTCAACAAAACCATGACCCAAATGATGAGAGTAAGCAACAGAAAGAGAACTCTGGTAATTCTCTGGAACTTGCTAGGATAAGTACAAGTGCTGGTCATCATCAGAACAACGAGACAAAATCCCCAGCCAAAGAATTTGTGTTACCACTCACTGGGAATTTGCTTGTGAATAGCAGCCCCAGAACTAGTGTTACCAAGAGCAAGGAGTTGAACTCCATGTCCGCCTCCTCTGCTTACAATAGTAACGCCAACAAAGGCGTCATGGGGAATATCATGAGGAAGAACAGCGATGAGCTTGCGCAATTTCGGAGTCCAAGGAACAGCAGAGCGGACCCTGAGGTGATGAAGTCAATGGGAAATGAAGCCTACAAGCTAGGAAGATTTGAGGAGGCTTTGGTTTTGTATGACAGAGCCATTGCTCTTGACTCCAATAAGGCAACGTATCATTGCAATAAGAGCGCAGCTTTGATAGGTTTGGGAAGGTTTTTGCAGGCAATTGTTGAGTGTGAGGAAGCTATCAGGTTGGAGCCTTCTTATGGCAGAGCCCACAACCGTTTGGCAACAATTTATTTCAGGTACTCAACGATAATAATGATGGTGGTGTTGGTAATATGCTTCATTTAATTTTTCATGGACTAATGTGAACAAAAGGGAACTCTAGATGCTGTGGTGTTTGTTTTGTTATTTATTACTTTTCCTTACAGAATTGATAATTTGATTGCAGACTCGGAGAAGCAGAAAAGACACTGAATTGCAATGAAACAAGCCCATGTGTTGATTCCGTCCTCGCTTTCCAAGCTCAGGCTCTGCAAAATCACCTTAGCAAATGCGCTGAAGCTCGGAATGTCAAAGACTGGAAAGCTATATTAAAGGAAACACAGGCTGCAGTATCATTAGGTGCTGATTCCGCTCCACAGGTTAGTTTCCTTGGTTTAACATTCTGTTTTCGAGGTTTCTTCCCAACGCCTAAAATTTTTGTACAACCACGTTTTTTTTTTCCATTTTGTATACAATTTCAGCTAACGTTTTCCGCTTTGTTTTCATATAAAAAGTTCCATAGTGATTGATTGATCAATAAACGGCTATGGTATGCCTTATGCTGATTGAAAAATGGTTATGCATACCAGGTCTACTGTTTACAAACTGAAGCCTTGCTGAAGCTCCTAAGACATCAAGAGGCATATGCTACCTACGAGAAAATGCCAAAATTTGACCTTGATAGTTGCAAAAAAATATTTGGCCCAGCTCGAAGTGCTTACCTGATGTTGATAACCGCGCAAATTTACTTGGCAGCCGGCAGGTTGGTGAAAGTGCTTTACTTTGACGTCGTTTATCTAATTATTCAACCATGATTTCTGTATTTTACATGATATGTAAGCAAAGCACGCCAATTTAAAAAATAAGGGACCTATAAACATGTTAAAGCAGGCTTAATAGTGCGAAGTGCCAACAATCGGGTTTCCCATTTTTATATTCATTTTATAAAGTTAGTGTGATGACGATGAGGTATATAGTTGGTATTTGGTATTTGGTATTTATATTGCAATCTCACTTGACCAAATTTTATATATTAGAAACCAAAAGAACAGAGAAAATTATATTACTCCCTGCTATTGGTTGCTTGTATTCAATGATGATAGGTGAAATATTGAGTCTAACTAGTAATGAGTGAATGATACTAAGTTGTTTTGCTTCTTTGACAGGTTTGAGGATGCTGTAACAGCATCTCAGCAAGCAGCTAAACTAGATCCAAGTAGCTTTGAGGTGAATGCAGTGGTGAGGAGAGCCAGAGCAGTGACATCAGCCAGAATGAGTGGTAACTTACTCTTCAAGGCATCAAAATTCACGGAAGCATGCGCTGTATACAATGAAGGACTAGAGCATGATCCATACAACTCAGTGCTGCTATGTAATAGGGCAGCATGTCGTTCTAAGCTAGGTCAATTTGAGAAAGCAATTGAAGATTGCAACGTAGCACTAATAGTTCAGCCTAGTTATAGCAAGGCAAGGTTGAGGAGGGCAGATTGTAATGCCAAGGTGCTTTAATTTCTACTTCAATACTAACTTGAAGTGTATACTATTATACTTGTTTTCAGTGAATAATAATTTTTTTGAACATATAATAGTTGGAGCGATGGGAAGCTGCGATTCAAGACTATGAAATGCTATTAAGAGAAAAGCCAGGGGATGAGGAGGTGGCTAGGGCTCTGTTTGAGACTCAGCTTCAACTCAAGATGCTGCGTGGTGAAGATATCAAAGACTTGAAATTTGGTTCAAATTTGTTTTTCATCTCAAGCAATGATCGGTTTAGACACTATGTAACATCACCTGGTAAGTCACATTGGACTGTGTCTTTCATGTAATTATATTTGGCATTACAAATAACAAACATTGATCAGTTGTTGACAATTTGAACAGGGATGTCTGTGGTGCTCTTTTGCAACAAGGCAACTCACAAACAAGTGCTGTTGGTATTGGAGCAAACCTGCAAGAGATTTCCATCAGTTAATTTTCTTAAGGTTGGTAATTTTGAATTTCTAGGCCTTGCAGTTTGTGGTATTGTCCCCTGAAAATTTGAAATAGAAAATATTGAACTCTCTGAAGGACTGTTAGGGTGGTATCAACATGTACAAGCATGAGAGAAAACAGCACAGCATATTTATGTAGGAACAAAGCAAAATTTTACAAACCAAAAGCCTATACTGCGAATTGAAAAAAAAAATTACATTGACTCTTATAACTGATTTACATTTTCAGGTGGAGATTGAAGACCACCCCTACTTGGCAAAATCAGAAGGTGTGAACTGCATCCCGGCCTTTAAAATATACAAGAATGGATCAAGGGTTAAAGAAATTCCAGGCAACAACCACGAGTTGTTAGAAAAATTAGTTAAATTATATAGCAGTTGAAGATAATCACACTTCTTCAAATGACAACATACACTGCAGGAAATGGAGAAGGTTACATTTTTCAGAATGGAAAAGAAGCAGCCCAGAATAAATCAAGCTGAATAAATTATTATACCTGTTTCATAAATTCGGTCACCTTCCATACAACCTGCAGAAAAGTGTATAGAAAAAAGCAATTCTTTGTGTTAGTAATTGATTTTTTTAACACTTTGAATGTCTGAGCAGTCTTTATTTCTTCATATTCAGTGTATATTGGTTTGGGAAACCTAAACAGTTCTTTTCGTGGATAAGTTATTTATTCTTTACAGGAGTGATTATTTAGGTTGTCTTTGTACGTACGTTATGAGCAATATAGTAAAAGGAACACGATTGTTGTACATTACATAAACTTTGTGGAATCTCTAGAAAATGTGAAGTTCTGTTTTCAAATTTGATCTTTCAAACTTCATGTTTCAAAGTTCAAACATATATATTGCTTTAACTCATGCCAACTTTAAGATGGGAGAGGAGGTTGGTCCAAACTTCAAAACGGTTTGTAGTTTCTGAACTTAAACATAAAAAAAAAATGTTAATCCAATCTTATTTAATATTGTTATTAGAAAATAATTTTAACCTCAATTTTAAATATGTTAATCCACTCTGCCAAAGTAATTGACAGTAACTTAATGATTAATTGCTTTCTTTTTGGTGGGCAAGGACTATTATTAGCTTGAAAGAACACTAGTCTATTAGTTGGGTTAAACAAAGAAGTTGAAACATTCTTCAAGTTTTACAGTTTTTCCGCTTTTGTTTGCACTCATGCAGATAGATAAATCTATTATGGACCAAAGTTGAAATCTATTTTGGAAGAAGTGAAAGGAGCATCTGTTCAGGGTTTAACCTGAAGTTTAAAAGGATGGTAAATGGGTAGTGATTTTTCAAATTTCTGGACAGCCTATGAGAACAAAATAACATTTCTGGATTTTCATTATCACAGCCAAATTCTAGTTTAATGCTTGGTTTTTTCGGGAAAAACTGCTTTGTTTTCCAAAATTACATAAAAAACACGGAATTTTTTATATTAGGTTGTTTTTTCGTAGTGAAAGTTATTATATGCTTGATTTTAGAATTAAAATGTAGAAATATAAACTATTTTTATACACTCTCTTTTAAGTGAAATAAATTTCATATTAAGGGAACTTTAATCCAAATTAGCATGTTTGTTTGTAGACCCAACCCTTAATCGTTAAGAAAGTTGAGAGAGAAATGTAGGAAAAAAATAAACGAGAGTGAAAGTAAAATGATGAGTGTGGGTGGAGATTAAAGAAAAAGAGGGTGAAAGGTTGATCACAGATTGCGCAGTGGATTGTAAACTCATTGTGATATGATATCAGACTTTGACTATTCTTCTAATAAACACCTCGTGTGTGAAAGATTGACCTACTTATGAGATATCTTGATTGATAAAAGCGGGTGTGGTTAACACTTTTTTATTTCCATATATAAAAAAGTTAAATTAGTTTTTTTGTTCTTTTATTTTTTTTATAAAATTAATTTTGATTCCTCTATTTTTAAAATGTTGAATGTGATCCTTTAATTCTATTAAGAATTTAATATTACTTTTACCAAGCTAATGACATTAAGAATGATGCACAGTTTCATTCTAATATATTCTTTGAGTTTAATTTAGATGAAAAAAAGCTAATTTTTTTTTTAAATTAAGAGACCAAATTGAGTTATATAAATAAATAAATGAATTAAAAAAGTAATTTAATCTAAGAAATAAAAAATATATATTTATTTTTTTAAAATTAAATTATTTTATCACTTAAAATATCTTTAAAATATGAGTCGAACTAATATTAATTAATATTAATCCAACTACTGTTGAATTAATAAATCTCAAATAAGTGTTTTTACTATTTTAGTTATTAAGAAAACTTGTTTTAATTTCTCAGATAGTTTAGAAATCTATTGGTTAGTTTAATCTAGTGACCACCCTTTTTAAAATGATTAAATAAATTCAGATGCTTTAAAAGTTTATAATTAAGATTAAAAATTTTGTATTTAACTTCACCATCTATGACCATTTCCTTTCCATATTTTTTTGTTTTTTTTAAATAATTTTAATTATTATTTTGTCCTTTATATTTTTATCCCTCACTTAATTTTTTAAGTTAGTTTAGAAAATGTTATAAATATTTTATTTAAATAAAAAATTATTACATTTTTTAATTTCTTAAAAAAATATTAAACTATATTTATAAAAAGTTAGAAAGAATATTATTTATTTGTTATGTATTTATTATTTTACTTGTATTTTAATTATTTGAAAGTCAAAATATCTTTCTAAAAAAATGGGAAAAAATTTTGTTTTCTTAACCAATAAACTTGGTACTTGATTAACCAGACCTTGAAAATATCATAATTTCATGTTATTGAAGTAAATATGGTGATCATGAGTGAACTAGATATATGAAGCAAATAAATTTAAAGAAAAGAAAATAAGTTAGTATTATAGATTATTTATTTTAAAAAAATTATTTCTTACTCTTGAAATAAGTATATCCTCATATGTACATTTTTAAAATTTTATTATTCTTAAAAAATT
Source organism: Macrotyloma uniflorum (assembly GCA_016859785.1). NCBI lineage: Eukaryota > Viridiplantae > Streptophyta > Magnoliopsida > Fabales > Fabaceae > Macrotyloma > Macrotyloma uniflorum. The sequence continues at coordinate 3,323,565 of BDMB01000001.1, forward strand.
TAAATATATATTTATTATTATTTTTAATTTGTTCTATAAATTTATTTGTTCTAATACTAATTAAAAAACTAATATTCTAATTTAAATACTAAATTTTATTATTTAAATAAATTTTATAAAATAAATAATTCTTTTAAAATTGATGAATTGATTTTTTTCTACCAACTCACCTGAAATGAGATATATCAAAATTTAATTTATTTTAGAATAGAAGGATCAATCTAATCTTAATCATATCGATGGATTGATGTCATATCAATTCAAACATATTGATCTCATTTGTTTTGTATTAAAAATATCAAAATGATATATTTTTTAAAACTTATTAAAATAGATAAATTCTAAAAAAATTACAAATTTACATAAATCATATTTATAAACACGATTTTATGGAAAAGAAATATAAGTACAACTTCATTTGAAATCTGTTACTTCTTTTAGCTAAAATTATTATTTTTTAAAATAAAAATTATATTTTCAAGTACGATTTTAATTTTAAAAAATAAAATCATGTTTATAAGTATAAATTTTTCTTTATAAAATAGTAATTTGAATCAAAGACTTAATCAAATTCATAATTTTTTAAAATTTATCTATATTAATAAATAAATAAATATACCATTTTGGTGGTATGGTTTTGCCGTCTAAAAAAATACAAATGGAACCATTCTATGAATGATTAGGTCAGGATTTTGACGGAGATAAATTCTCTATTTGTCTTCTTTCAAAATCATAATCATATTTGTAAATTTAAATGTGTAGTTTAAAAATGACCATCAATAAACGTTTCCCTTCTCATGTTTTATACAGTAACCATTAAAGAAATTCAAACATGTGACGAGTTCTGATTCTCAAAGAAAAATGTACATATGACAGATTATAACAATAATAATATATGAACTAATTTTCAGTACAAACACTTTATTATTATTAAAAGAAAATTCTTCTCTCGATTAACCCTTGGCCATTTACGTTAAGAAGATTGAAGAGCTGAGGATTAAAGCAGCGAAGCATTGACAATTAATGTACGGTGAGAGGATTGAAAGCATCTGAGATACACAGAAAAAGACACAACGCTTCCGTGAACACAAAAATATACCCTTGCATGTCTTCACAGGTGTCTAATGGGAAGGTTACTGAACGACCAATAGATAATGAATTACTCCTCATGAATGGCTGTGAATCAGAGGGGCTTGTGTTTGTGTGATAGGAGTGGCGTGGGTGCCTCTGACACTGTCAGGCTTCAATGTTTGAGAGGAGTCTCAGGTGTACAACAAATATTCTTCAGCTGACATCTCTTGTGTGAACAAAGTTAGAAAGGTACCAGTAGACCCTCCTGCTTCAGAATTCAAAGTATCACAAGAAGATTCAAAACTGGGTCCACCCCATACCTGAATCAGTAAACCCTTTTCATATTATTTGTTTTTTGATCAACCACATTGGACGCACATAAATAGCACTTTCTGAATGATATCACTCATGCAGTTGTCAGTTGTAAGTTGCCTCACATTGTTTTAAATGTTTTCTCACCAAATAAAACTCAATCAATGTATTTATTTGGATTTTATTTATTTTTCAATGCTACATGTTCAGTGTTACCATAAATAGTTAGTCTCGTGTCTATCTATTGGAAATGGAGAAGGAAGTTGGAACTACAAAGATGCCATGCATAGCCACGTTGGTGAATTGCCTTGACTCTGATCTAAAACCAGAATACGCATTCAATTCGACTCATCAACTGAACTGACTGGACCTTCCAGTAGCTTATTCAGAATCTCACCTTTTTCAGTCCTCTTTATTAATGAAAGTAGAGAAGCTTTAACTGCCAAGCTTGATGCAGAAATAAGTAAAACCATGTGTGACAATAACGTTATTTGTGCTGCCCAGATGTGTACATGGATGGTGCAACATGAGAAATTGATAACATGTAAGCTTCTTCTGAAGCAGTTGATTAATCGGCTTACATAAAAATATTTGGCTATTTAGATGACATATTATTTATGGATTCAAATCTTTCTTCTATCCCTTCTTCTTGTTCTATTGTCATTGTTCATAAATAAACATGCAAAAATTGGCAGGTTTTTATTATAAGGACAGGATCACTGACGTTAGATATGTTTCAGACTACACTGATCGAGGAGGATGCTTATCATGTTGTTTGATTAATGGGAGAGAGGAGTAATTTTAATTAATAGGAGAGATAACTTCTTCCCTTCATATTCTTTACTGTATGTATTTTGTTTGATTAACTAAGATGATTTTTTTCCTTTTTTTTTTTCCTTCCCTTGAAAAGAAAACCTTACAAGTGAAGAGATCTTCATTATTAATGAAAGAGATTTTTACTGCTTTTTTTCCTTCTATTTTTCTAAAATTGTTAATCAAACTAGAGAAGTAATTAAAATTTCTCATCTTCTTTTGTTTTTGTCACCGAGTAGTATCAAGAGGGGATGAATTGATGTAATAAAAATTAAAACTTTAGTATTTATATAATTCAAATTTTAACCCTCTTGATTTATTTAGTTTAGCAGATAATTTATAAAGCGCAACGGAAAAGTTAAAAGAGATAAGGGAAAGAGAAAGATAACACCAGAGATTTATACTGGTTCGGGTTAAACCTTAACCCTACGTCCAGTTCCCAATCACCTCAACCTGAGATGATCACCCACTCTCACTATCTTTAATTTATCACAATTTTACAACCACTAATCACAAGTGAAACATGCAAAATAGAAAATTAAAAATAAACCTCACAATCTCTTGAAACCCACAAGAGATTACCACACATTCCTTGAGTTCCACAAGGAATGAAACACATTCCTTGAGTCACACAAGGAATGAAACACTTTCCTTGAATCACACAAGGAAAGATAAAACACCTCCTCTGAACAGCCTCATAGGATGAACAAAAACAAGGAAAATAACACCTGGAGTGAAGATCTCAAACTGTAACACCTGCTCTGTTCAGAGTTTCCTCAAGATAAAATATTAAAGCACAAAGAAATATTTTCTCTTTCAAAACATAAAATTTTGTGGCTCAAGAAACTCAGAGAAAATGTGTAAAGCTTTTCAGAAAGAATATTGCTTAGAATGTTTTAGTCAGGTGTACTTCTGAAAAGCCCTGATATGCTTATTAAATAGACAGATATTCCAAATGAAATGAAATCTTTATTTTAATTCGAAATCAAATCTTTTACTCTGTTCAGAGTCTCACAACGTTCAGAAAATAAAATCAAAGATACCCCTTTAATTGTTGGAGGACAAATATTCTCAAATAAAATAAAATCTTTATTTTAATTTGAAATCAATATGATTTACTTTTTCAGAGCCTCACAACGTTCACAAAATTAAAATCAGATATTCCTTTAATTGTTGGAGGACAAATATTCCCAAATAAAATAAAATCTTTATTTTAATTTGAAATCATATGTTTTTCCAAAAACAGTTTTCTAGAGAAAGCACTCTGAGCTGAGTGATGATTACCTTTTGATTTCATTCACTCACAGCTTATAAACTAAGTCTTCTATGTCTTTGAGCTTGCTTCCAACTTGAGTTTTTTTGTAAATCTTTGAACTTCCTTTAGTCTTCTTGAATTGACTTTGATGTCCTGATTCTTGATTTTCTTGATCATTATTAAAACACTTGAATTACATGAATAGAGTTGTCCAATCTTCAAATAATGGTACCAGTTTTAAAATCAAATAAAATTTCTAAAAGAAATTCATTTTACTTCTATTTTTTTTTTTATAAACAAACACATATAATTATGATTGGTTATCTATCTTACAAGAGTACTAAATCATGCAAATAATAAAGTATTATAAGTAAAAATCATATCCACATATTTCTGTGATTATTCTGAAAATAAAAACCTTTAGAAACATGAATAAACTAGTGAAGATTCCTCTTTTCAAGTTTCTTCTGTGACTACCTAAAAAGAAATCTTTGCTTCTTATCTATTTTTGAGTTTCCTTTTTTTATTAAGAACTTTACAAAATAAATGAAAACTCTTTTATCTTTCTCAAAATCCTGGACAGAATAATGTGATTTCGTGATAATTCATTTGTGGATTAAATCCCCTTAGCATATTAAGTTTGTTATATTCTCAAAAATTATTTTATTCAAAATTTTGTGTCTAACATTTCCTCAATGAAATAAATTTGCTTAGTTAATTTCGTGATAGCAAATCAATTTTTTTTTCTTAGGATATATTTAGATTGAAGAGTAAATTTAAGGAAAAAAAAAAGTAAAATTGTTTGAATTAAAAAAATTAAATATTATTTTTATATTTTTAAATATTTAATAATATTATTATTAATTTTAATATTATTATAACTAATTTATTTATAATTAATAATTATTTATTATTTTAATATAATTTTTTAATTTAATAATAATATAAAAATAATTATATAATTGATTAAGTTATAAAACATAATTATATAATGTAAGATAATCGATTTTATATATTTATTTATTATATAATTAATTATATTTTCTTTTTTTGGTAAATCTTCAAGGTGAAAAGACGTAATTTATCTCGATATCAAGATTATTATTATTTTTTAAATTATCTTGAATTTTCACTCATCTATAATATATATCTGGATCTAAACACAGAGCTTAAACTTAAAAAATATTTGAAAAAGAAAATCGTTCTTGATGAATCTGAATCTTATTTTCAAAATTATTCCTATAAAATCATTAAATCAATTATAACCAATATGTAACAAATCAAACCATTTATTTACCAACCAACTTTTAAGGAATGCTAAAATGCAAAGTTAGAAAAAAATAATTGAAACATCTTATAGTGATTTATAAAATAAATTAGGAGTTCGACATTCACCTCATAAAATCCATAAATAGGAGTGTATTTAATTCATGTTGATAGTCTTCTTTATTAATTAGTTAATGTGTTATTTTAGTATATTTGTTTTCACTACTTCACTTATGCTACGATCTTCATATCTCATAATTTTACCACCAAGAAGCCAAAATCAAGGTTGAATAAAGATTGACCAATAGATTAAAACTCATTTTTGCATCTTTTCACATGAAAACTATAGTTTTGGAATTTTATCTTTACTATTTGATTTGGTCTCTATTGGAATAAGTATTTTTATAAAAACTTATAAAAAAATTAAGAATAAAATAAATTGAGCTTCTTTCATAACCCAAAATTCATTTACGTAATTTAAATTTTATAAAAAATAAATTAGATAAATTTTGACTGTACAAATAAATGAGATAACTTCAGTAAGAGTTAAATATAATTTAATTTTAATTTATAAGAAAATTTTAAATTATCTTATTATTATTATTATTATATAAACACTAACAAAAAGAGTTTTATCATCTAATTTTTCTGGTCCTTTTGGTTTATTTGTCCCATTGCACTTGGGTAAAAGAACTGCCTTTTAGCCCTTATCATTGCTGTTTGTTTCCCACTTCAAGGATGCCCTTCACTTATTTTTAACAAAAAGAAATTTGCAATTATTATTGAAAGCACTAAATAAATAAATAAAACTATAAATATGCAATAAAATATTTATTATATTTAAAAATTAAAATATAATAAAATAGATAAAAATTCATTTTAAACTTATTTAAAAGCCTATGTTATTAAAAACATTAAGATTCAGTGATTTTAAAGAGTTTTTTAAGTTTAATAGCTTGATTTTTAATTAAAAATTTTGAAATTATTGACTTGTTAACTTATTTAAGACTTAATTTTTTTAGCTTATAAAAAAAACTGTAAAAATTAATCAAGAAAAAAATTTAATTCTTTAAAATCTCATTCTTTTTTTTAAAATTAATTTTTATATATGTTTTATAGTGACATAATATTTTGTATCACATATCATTACTTAAACATAAAATTAAGAACCAGAGATAAAAAAAGAAGATATATTATAAATTTTATTTACATATTAAATGTAAAATATCACTGTATTATGACGTGACATTTTATTTATCACTCTATCAATCAATGATAATATTTTAATAATACGAATAAAAAGTAAAATTTGATGTTATAAAAATCAAAATAACAAAACTTTAGAGATCAAAATAATATATATATATATATAGTATGAAGCTGAGAACCAAACTGACAAGGGAACTGCATTCAAATTTTTTCAGTACAAAATAAATAAAAAGCAGGTGGAGACTTAAACGAGGAAGTCTAATGAGAAATGTAAATTCTGTAGTTGAGCTAAAGAAAAAGTTTAAATATTCCTTTCACTAATAACTACCAATCTACAACACAAAGGGAGTCACAAATAGATTCATGCCAGCTACCAACATATTTCACCAAAAACTTATACAAATAAATCAGAAATTAAACTGTACAGGTTTGGGAACTTAGTAACTCCAGAAGCTAAAACTGGGATTTTCGTATTAGATTTCCCAGTTTTCACACCAAATTAGTATTCTGGATGGAGAGAAGTCGCAGAAACTCGTAGCAAAAGAGTACTGACTCGTAAAAGAAAAATTATTGGAAAAATAGTTGTAATGGTGAATGATGATGATATTCATATCTTATCTTTTGGAACTTCGACTCCTTGACATCAGATCTCTCAGGCCGCCAACAATCCAAGTCTCTTTGGCAACATCAGAAGAAATATCGTAAAAATCAGAGTCGTATCGCATCACCACCACGTTCTCCTTCTTTCTCTTCTCTTCCTCCATCAACGACTTTAAACTCTGTCCCTTCTTTACCACCACCTCCCCTTTTTCTTTTACTTTTTCTCTCTCCACATTCTCCTCTTCTTCAACATCACCACCTTCCCTCTCTCTCACCCAACTTTTCGCCGGAGCAGACCTACAACGCATCAGCAATAATGCGTTCGGAGGAGGGACCGACACCGACACAGACACGCTTTCCTCGTCATTGTCTCTCTCCTCTGTCTCTTCTTTCCGGTTGTTTTGGTTCTCTTGCAACACCATGAACCATTTGGAGAAAACAGTTCTCGATGCTTCATTGTCGTTGTCTCCCACGCCCACGTGGTTTTCCTCCTCTTCTTCGACTTCGACTTCGTCGTCGTCATCGTCTTCTTCTTCAGTGGCGATGTCGGTTCCGGGGAAGGAGCCGAAGCATCGCAAGTCGAACCTTATGCTTCGCAAACAAGTCAAGAACTGCATTATCTCCTTCTTGAAACCGAGGGTCTCGGCCCAGCTGAGACGCTTCCTCTGTTTTTTGTCGGTGTGAATCTTCTCTATCTCTTCCATCACCGATTGCCAGCTCCTGCACGTCGTCGTTTTGGGCCGGACCTTGATCTGACCAGCGCAAGTGACTTTGGGGGAGGTTGGTTCCGTGATTTCCGAACCCATTGACTTGGTTTTGGCCCATAATAAAGGACTGGCTTGACCTCCGCCGCCGCCGCCGCCTCTGGAGAATGATTTCTTACGGTGGTGGTGGCTGTTGTGGTGGCGTTTGTTGGGCTCGGAGGGTCGGGCCGGGCTGCAGATAGGCTTGGGCATTAGAGTAAGATGAGCCCGAGACGGGAAACATACTAAGAGATCAGCAGAGGGTGGTGGTTGTAGTAATGCTTTGCCTTCTCTTCCTTTGATCATATTTTTTGTTGTGATTTTGTTTTGGGTTAACGTGTATGATGATGGTATGAGGTTGGGTTAGTGAAAAGTAGAGTGGTAATAGTAGTAGAAGTAGCAAATACCAATGGTGGTGTTATTGTGTGGGGGGGTTTTTAAAAGAAAGGAGGGAAGCAATGACAGCTTATGGAGTTATGCTTTAGCCTTTATCTAGGTGTTCCTTCTCTTTTATCCATGCCTTTCTTCATTTAATTCTTATTAATTCTTATTGCGCTGCCTTTTGGTCCCCCCCCTCCCTCTTTGAATTTGGGTCACGGGGGGTTTTATTTTTACAAAATAAAAATTGGTGCTTGGTCCTTGCCTGGGGGAAATATTTTAAAAAGAAAAAGCTTAAATAGAAAGGCAAAGCCCACGAGGCTCGCTTCATCATCCAATCATGGCCACACCTTGTGAGCCCATGCCAGATGCTTGAGTTCATTCCTGCATGCCCTCTTCAGATAATACACATGCTCTCAACTAAACCTCAACCTCAACTACCGAACCACCCCTCCTTTCGAACCCACCACAACTTTCTGTGAGAAAATTTAAAGAAAGCAAAAGGGCCCTTCTTTCGAAACTATTCATAGAGATCATTGCTTGGGGATCAGTTTCAACTCAACTTCCACTTAATTGCTTCCCAACCCAAACTCCTACTCCACCATCATCATCATTCTTTTCAACTCCTCCCAACACAACAACCTAACCCTTTTCTCTTACTCCAACCATTAACAACCAAATACTCACTCACATTATAATGTGCTAAGATTTCTATGCCTATCATCAATCTGGAATACTCAGGCTCAGGTCAATTTATCTACAAAATTTATACTCGTTTTATCTTTATAACATAATTAAACATAGTTAGTGCAAATAGTATTTTGTCCTTTATCTTTCTTGTCTGATTGTCTCATACTTTTTTATCTTTAAAAAGTGAATATATATGTAAAGAAACAAAAAATATCGGCGTGAACTGACAGTAAAATTTAAAGAAAAATATAATGATGGTATTTGATTGTAGAAAAAGAGCAGGAAGCAGGAAGTAGGAAGCAGGAATTTCCTTAGGTCGGTCTAGGTTGTAGAAAATTTTGAACTAGCTTTATTCTTTTTCACACCTTTTCTTTTTCCTGAATCCGGAGAATGTTATCTTGCAGCCGAACTAAAGTTATGAATGAAGGTGTGAAACGGGGACTAATTAAAGTTGGGATATCATAATGAAGACGGTAATGCACTTGAGAGCTTGGGAAAAATGGTCCCCTCTAGTCATTATGCAGGCAGCACTAGGGTTATTATTTTATGCTTTACCAGCACGAATCATATAATACTCTTCTTCATCTTTATCATTTAATTCATAGTTGTCATTCTGATATGGAGATCTTCTACACTTCTATAGGCATATTCGATGTTAAAGCCACATGAACAAACCCAAATAACGCTTAGAAAGGTGATGCTAAGCTAACTTCCTCAACTCATACACGTGCCTCACTCTCAACTATTTTAAAAAGTTAGTCCTGCGTGTTTTTGACATGAGATTTTAACACAAAACTTACTGTTACTACCAAATCTGTTAATTAAATTCAAATATGGGAAAAGAATGACATAAGAATCTCAAATATCCCAGAGACAAAAAAAAGAGAGATAAAGGTAACCAAGATTGTGAACTAGACAAACTTTATCTTCCAAAGAGTGAAAACAAATCAGAGACTATTTTGAAACACCATAGCCAATATAATACATCATCTCAGTGTTGCTTGTTCACTCAGCCGATTTTTTGTTTTTGTGTCTGCAATTTTGCGTTGTCGTACATGACAAATTAAAACAGTTAATCACTTGTTGCATGGAAAGCAATATGAAATAATTAGGCTTGTTGGGGCATATGGTATATAAAGTCATGGTTAAAAGGGTTAAACACAGTTTACTATGGGTTTTTTCGTGTCAAATAAAATTTAGAAAATATTGAAATAAAAAAGAATTCTTAAAAATTAATTGCCAAGAACTTGACGGGCTTTATTTCTAATATCAGAAAATGAGAACACGTTTAATTTTGAGGCTTAAAAAATTATACATTAACTTTAACTTCAACTTTAACTTTAATTTTTTATTTTAGTTTTAAAGTGACTTTCAGACTAAAAAAATCAGACAAAGTGCTACTTTGGAAGTAATATATTACTGTTTTGAGTTCATTCAACTTAGAAGACACTTATGACAGGTAGTGATGTGCATGAAGTTGAAGAAGTCATTTTTCATTACGACAAGAGTGAAGAAGAAAAATAGAATTTTTAATAATAATATAATAAAAAATACAAAATATAATAAAATATAAATATAATAATATAACAATAACATAAATATAAATATAAATATATTGTTCCAATGAAGTTTGAAATATATATATATATATAAATAAATAAAAGCTAGTCCAAACCTATATAACTCAATTAATCATGCATGTTTTTTTTCTGAAAATGATATCTTGGATAAGAAGTGCACAGTGCAAAAATCGTTTTCACATATACTTTTTCTTGGCTACATCTCTGTATAATTATAAATTTGAAACATTTTCTATAACTCTAGGGTCCATGAAGCATTCATTTACTTATTCTAACATTTCTTTAGGAAAAGCAAGATGCTTCGTATTTGGCCATAATGCTACTGGAAGCTGAAGGAAGACCACATCAAAGACAAACTAGACTAAGGGATTGCTTAAAGATTTCAATCAGTTCAGGTTCGGTGGTTATATGTCACCATAAAAGAAAATAAAAAGTTTCTAATCATTAATATTTTTAAATTTTGTATGCAATTTCTTTGTAAACAGCGAGGATCCAGCAAATTTCTTTAGTAGGGAAAATAATAGTTTATAATATATAAAAAGAAAAATATTATAATTTTTTACAAAAAAGTATATATAACTTTATGAAATTAATGTAAAAATATTTAAGTTGGTGTACATTATTATGGGGATCTTATCTAAATCTTGAAATCAAAATAAATTTGATCATGCCAAATCATATTTTTTGGACAAGAAAGCAATCTAATTACAAGATTGGCCTACGTAATCAGCAATCCAAGTGCAAGCGAAATTATAATGAATGAATAAGAAGACAAACATATCCATATTTATGAAGAAAAAAAAAACCCATAAGAGTAAAATAAGGTTAAATTATGTCGTATTTTTAATTATTTCATAATTTTTAATTAATTTTTTCTTTTAATTTCATTATGAAATTAACAATCAATCAATTGGGTGGGTTAATTAGTAAGGTTTTATCGACAGATTTATAAAAAATACTTTGTGTTTAGTAGACATCTAAAAATGATAATACGAAAAATCTAGTTTAAAAAACTATCTTCAAAATCTACTGAAGTGAGAATACTGATATAAAATGTAATAATACTAAGTGTAGACCTTCAAAGGTGAAAATAAAAGATCCAGAGATAATTAGGCTCCCATATGGTTAAATTTTTGTAACAGTAATTAGACACAAAAGATCCAATTAAGAAAAGTATAATTTTAATCGTTCAAATAAAATAAAAAAAATTTTAGAGACTGCTAAGGATTTTTTTTTCTTTTTTTTGGCAAATGTATCAGCTCATATATAGTAAAATTTTAGTAAGTTTTTGCATATTAATTTAAATTTAGAAGTACATAGTTAGTTTTGATGCAATTGTAATAAAAATATACAGTAAAAGAAAGGAATAGAAGTTGTTTCTGATTTTGTTGAACAATTTGTGTGGAGAGCTCAAGGTTGTGAAATATAAATGGAAAGAGAAAAATTAATAATATTTTCAATAATAATTATTATTACTAACTGAATTATCAAACTTTACCATCTTTAATATATTCTTCAAAGATATTAATAAACTATATATATGTATTAATTAACACTTGCATTTTTTTTTACATAATTAGTTATGTTGTTTTGTTAAAAAGGACATTTCTTTAACATTTAAAATTTGTTAAAAAAAACTATCATAAGGAATAGGGTAAGCTTATGGGCCATTGGGCTTACAAGTCCAAATGGATACGTAAACTTCGTAATGACCCAAAGAAAACCCCCAGATTGGACAACATTGAAAGTATAAACAAAAAAATGCCTTTCAAATTTCAAGAAATCATAAAATTCCTAAATAAAATATTTAACTATTATTTTAAGATATTGTACAGCATAGATGTTTAATTTTATATATTCGAAATTTATAATAAAAAATTATTTTAAATATATTAATGATATTTTAGATTTATAATGCAAATTTTAACTTATGATATAATGTTATTTTTAACTATTAACAATTTTTTTTAAAAAGATATTGAATTCAAATAAAAAAATAAAATATAATAAATTAAAAAGTGTAAACAATTTAGAGATAATTATACAAATAGTCATAAAAGAATGAGATAGTTTTTTTCCTTTGGCTAGTTACATTAATCGCATGTGAAAATAAACCTTAGAAAGAGAATATTTTAAATTCCTATTTAAAAATTAAAGAGAATAAGAGTTATAATCTTCTAAGTATATTTTCTAATTTATAATATTAAAAAAAATATAAACAAAAAGTATTAAGGGTATGAGAAACCATGATATCATTACCCATGAAGGCACTAGGAGAGCGAAGAAAGGCAGGAGTGACAAGACATTGGAGTGGGCTAAACAAGCCCAAAATTCAACTTAACTTTGACATTGTCAGATCTGCTTTTGCTGTCCAGCATAACCACTACAGGCCCATTGAATTATGTTGAGGGCAAATGTGTGTTTCCATAAGTACATGTTCAAGAGTATTAAATATATCTTATTATTTTTTCTAAATCTTAAAGAAAATTAAGTATTGAAATTCTTATATTTTAATATGATAAATATTTTAATGATTTTTTTTTAATATTGAAACTCTAGGGTAAAAATCACCTTTTACAAACCCTACTGTATATATATATATATATATATATATATGAAGATCTTTTAATGTTGTGAACGTCACTGCGTGTTGTCTTCGTACAGGGTAGTGTGTCTACCACATTGTCATTTTCCATCTGTGTGTTTTAACATGTCAAACGTAGGGTCTATTCTATCGTTATGTCAAAAAACACTACTTTGATTTTTTAGATGCTTGCTTATTGAAAGATACGTTTTTCTCCCCTCAGGATCTGTCATACTTGATCCATCTCATGATTTCTGACTGTGGGATCTCAATCTGTCAACTTGTCAACAACATCTTATACAAGTTGATTTGTGGTGAACTAAATATGGTTCATACATATTTGAGATATCCTTCACCAAATAGGCATCCTCGACGATTGATTGTTTATCATTCTAAGTGATCGACAGTATTAGATCGATGATCGATGATCGATCTCATAATCTTTAGGAAAAACTAAAGTTTGTCGAAATATCTTATTGGACTGTCCAAAATGGTTATGAAAAAAATACATTTACTTTGAGAATCTGAATTATGAAAAAAGTTTTTTTTAAAACAAAGCTATATGTCTTGAACACTTTGTAAATCTTCACAAAAAATTGCTGAGAACATGTTTATGTGGGATTACTGATGTATTCATCTCAGGCAGTGCATTTGAATGATGCATGATTGAGCTCAGTTGATATTAGATTAGATTTGTTGTTTTCTTGGTCACTAAACTCCAAAGGTCATTGTCCAACTTTTCACACTACAACCAAAACGAGAGGCAAATGCTTAGTGACCGACAATATAAATGAAATGCAGCATAAGTTATCTGCTTTTTCGAGCTGCTAGGTTCTTCCCCCCGTCCCTTTACTTTAGCCTTTTTTTAATTATTTATTGTTTTACTCATAGAGAGCGGAAATGGAGCGTAATGCTTTGGTTCGTGCCTTCACTGTTTCGAAGATATACTTCAACAGCCTCAAGACTTTTTAACAAATTATTTGTACTACTATAGCTCCCTGTGGTCTACATTGGTGCCACTGTGCAAGTGCTTGCAACACATTTGAGTAATGATTAGTCAGTGTGACTCAAACTATCACGGATAGATAAAAGGTTCACTCATTTACAAATGATATCATGGTTTGTTGTCCTACGAAACTTGGAAGCCCAGTTCAAAACTTACCAATGATCTTTTCTTTGGCTAAGGTATGAAATTGCGGATGCAAGTATGATTGCAATGTTGTTTCAGAAGTATAATATTATTTTCTGGGCGTAATTGTGATTGCAAACTGTGGTTTAAAGGACAACTGTCAACTTAACAAATCCCGTAGTGAAAGTTTATATATACATTATTGAGATAAATTTTGTAGTTTTGTGGTAATTTAAACCCTTATTTGTGAAGATGTCAATGCATAGAGCTGGATGATGATCTGCCAGATCTTCTATATATCTGAAGCAAAACAGCTTTGAAACTTGAAAAGAACCTAACTTACTTGTTAAAGGATAATGGATGGGACAAAACAAAAAGGAAAAGTTTTAAATTGCCAGCTTGCAATTATAACAGCTATGTGTGTCACTCTCATATAGGAAAGGAAGTTATGGTAGGAAAAGCATTCGAGTTTGTGGTAGATTATTTTAGATGTATTGCGGCCAAAAGGTTGAAAAATAGAGGTACGTAGCTTGCAGGGAAGAACTAGAGCCTACAAATGTTGGCACCTAATCATGGAAGAGTAGAAGGAAAAATCATCCAAATTCCAATGAACATTATCCAAATCAAGAACCCTTGCTGCTTTTTTCTGCCACAAAAACGTGTCACAAACAAAACAGTTTGACGCTTTTGAAGATCATCGGGCCAATCCCATGTAATGTTTACGTTGTTGATGCACATACTGATGTAAATTTTCTAAGACCGCCACATCTGAAGAAAAATACATCTACTAATTTAGCTTCTTTCCATTAATATAAACATTGCTTAATTTAATTTATGTTGTTAGTACAAATATTTCTATTTCTTTATTAGCAAAAGTATTATATATACTATTTTGACTTTCGCCCTAGTAATCTGAGAGTAAGGTTTTTATTTAGATAAATAGTGTGGGATATGAATAATACGGAATTTTAGTTTAAAGTATAAACTAATTTCATTTTTTTTTCTTCTAAAAATATATATAGAAAAGTTTCTCCCAAACTTTGGACAAGAATAATCAAAATAAAATAGTTATTATTTCACATGAATTTCCATTTGAATTATTGTAAAATTATTCATTTTACATTAATTCATATAAGAATTGATATAGAAAATTTTACGTTGACAAACAATAGAATGAAGTTTTTCATTTAACATCAATGAAATCTACATCTTAATAATCCTTCTTCTTCTTTTTTTATCGATGTTAAATCTCATTCCCTGCTGGTGTGAAGTAAGGGTTGTTCTCTATTTATAACCAGTACTTTAACATTAATTAGTCCCACTCGTATATATTATCTTGACTTTAATGCAAAGTCTGAACGAAAAGGACAGCCACACAAGGTACAAATATTTATGATATATCGTATTAATAATACGATATCATAAATGATAGTATAAATTTTCTGCATAAAAATAAATAAATGTATCATAAATTTATGATATATCGTATTAACAATTGTATATACATACGATTTTATTGTATGCTAACCAGCTATACGAGAATTTTGTTTTATTTTGTGTAATAGGCACTTGTCTAACATCCCACGCACTTAAAGACAGATAGTAATCCGGAAGTAACTATCTTCTTATCAGGAATAATGGTTGAGTTGTGACTAATGATTTCATGTCGATGTACGTAACACAATATTATCAAAGCTTTTCGTTCTTTCACTTCATTCCTCTATTGAATTCTTGTCTTTTCTTGTTCATTTTCTTGTTTCTAATTATTTTCTCCGTACGTGATAATGTTAATAATAATGTGAATCGGATCACGTAAGCATATACATTGGCTAGCATAAAATTAGACGCACAATCAAATGAAACAGACACAAACTTTTTACATTTTCATCATTTGCTCAAGCAATATGAAAAATTTTGAAATTCATGGTGTGCATTGGGTCACTGACACACTCAGAATTTAGGTTGGCTAAACTCTAAAGAACATTTTTCCTTTACCAAAAAACGAAGAAGAAAATTCCCGGCGCTAACTTTTGGAAATATAATAATAAACGTGTAGATTCTTTGGAGTTGTAAGATAGTTGCATATAAGCACGTGGTGAGTAAGTAGGAAATGTAAGATGTTAGGCTGTTAAGAAAGGCCGAGTCTCGTCCAACGTGGGTGCTTGTACGATGAATGATGTTATGTTAGTTATTACCACAATATTTAGTACATTATTAAATGACAGAAAATTGAAAAATGATAGAGCGAAGGCAATGAGGGGCGATTATTACTTTATATCTTGGGAGTGGGGTTGGGTTTCAAATTCTGCAACAGGGCATGCAGAGGAGAAGAAGGATTCTTGTTCTTGACAAGTTACTTCAACTAACCACGATCATCGAAAATGCCTCACATTTTTGTTTTTGATTCTCTGCCGCAGAGTTCCTCGGCATACATGATAGATAGATATAGATGCGCATTATTTTGACTCAGATTCTATGGCAGCAATGCACGTCCCCTTATTTTCCTTCTCCATATATATCTGCTTTTCCTTTTTCAATCTCCTCGGTGGGTTGGTAACAGTTCCTCTTTTTTTATGTTTTATTATTTTTTCTGCAATACCTCCCATTATCAGTTTCATTTCTGCACATGTATATAGTAAAGTCAATTACAACCATCGAGTTGTTTAGTGAGTCAAGAAAAATTGGAAAGTCTAAATTAAAAAAGAAAAGAAAAAAAGGTTTTGTGAATAAAAAAAACAAGTGATTAAACGGACAAATTTTATAAATAATTTATTAATCAAAATTTCTAATAGATGCAGACAAATTGGGTGAAAATTTGTGAAAATTTTTTATGTAAATTTTATTTTAGTTAAAATATTATAATAATTTTTACTATCGTGGTTAACTTTACTATTATTAAATCTTTTACATAATTAATATTATTATTTTATTTTATCATTTTAATTATTAGCATTTAACATTATAAAAAAACATTTTTAATTTAATTATAAAAAATAAATAACTTTCAAAGTAAGTTTATGTTAAAACTAAAAAAAAAAAAATATTTTTTAAAAACTAAAAATTAATTAATTTTTTTAAACTTAGCACTAAAACCACCTCAGATGTGTCTTTCGTTATTAATTACATTCGTAAATTTATGTTATAATATGAATTTTTAATAGAAGTGTTAGCTAGATAAGGTATACAAACCAAAAAAAACAACTTATAAAAAAAAAATTAAAATTTAATATATTAATAGACCACGAAAATATATGTAAACTCTAATATAAAGTAAAAGACATATAACACCTTATAAACAACTAAACTGACAATAATTAATTACATGTTACATATAAATTAAATATTAGTCATTGATAAAAGCAATACACACTCCATGTCAATAATATAAATTCAATGAAAGATACATATTAGAATTAATGCTGTAGTGGAAAATGATATTTAGAATTAAAAAATTTATTGTAAAAATTGTAATGAAATTATTATAATAGAATATTAATTTTCATAAAAATTTATGTATCTATTTCATTTATTATTTTGTGCTATACTCATAAAATATCTGTATTGAGAGCTTAAAAACATTTTACACTGCATACGTGAATGTTTTTATGTCGTTTCACCATCGAGCGCTGGGTGCCAAATATGGATTTTCGTTACCTGGAAGGGTCGTTTCTCTGATATAAAGGGTCATTTACACTGCACTGCCTCTTCGAGAAAACAGTATAACTAGTGTTTTTTTCTTCTTTTAATCCTAATTAAATTTTTGGTTTTGTTTTCCGTCTTGCAATCTGAATTACGTATTATGCAATATGAAGTTATGAACTACTTTTGGACAGTTGCCCCTGATGCAGTGGTTAAACCTAGTACTTGTGTTAGTGATTGATGTGCAGAAAACAGATTCAGTGGTTCAGACCCATTATCTAAAAATGCAGAAGAAGTAAAAACTATAAAAATGTAAAATAAAAGTAGCGTTAATTTATTAGATGTAATGTGTTTTAGATGGGGGTGGCATTGTAGAGCAATCAATTAGAGTTTGGACCAATGGGCCATTCTAGCTAGTGCTCCATGCACTAATAAAAAAAACAAGCAATGGAAGGAAAGTTCCGCAAGATAATGACAAAGATTCAAGGAACAATCCTTTTTACTCATTACCGGTGTATAAATTAGATTTATGACAATAATTTGTTCGTAGAAAGTTCTTATTCGTTTCACTAAGTACATTTAACTGGATTCTTTGGTATAAAAAAATTGAAAAGAAGGAAGTAATCTTAGATTTATATAGTGGGTCGATTTACTTTATACGAATAGAAAAATAGTCATCATTATACGCATAAAGTACACTCTTTTGATCCAACTCCAAATCTTCTATGACAACCTTATTGGTGCCACTCATTGAGGTTATAAATCTGCTATGCGTGCCCTATACGATTTTGGGGCACCTAATCTTTGCATATTCGAGTAGAAAATATGTGATGAAAAATGCGAGGAGGCATTATTAAAAACTGTAGCCTTTTAGTTTTTTGTCACTTAAAACTGAAAAGAGAATTGATGCAGGGTGTTTAAAAAGCACCCAAGTTGCTCTAATAGCATCATTCCAACTTTTAATCTTTGACAACTGAATTCCATTCCAAATTTTCCAATGACCCACTAAAGATGATGGATATATAAAAACTAAAAGCAGTGAATTCTAAACAAAAAAAAAACTAAGGTAAGGGTGGATCCGGACATGCAAATTAGAAATGAAGAGGTAAGAGGATCGTGCCATAAGGCAATTAAATATATGTTTTGATGATTTATATGATGTTTGTTCCACAAAACTTTCCATTTACAAAAGTTTTTCCGTCGAACCTTTGAACATAATCTTCACAATTCAAACATACTCTATTGTTTTGTTTCATAGCGAGAGTAGAAGAGGAAAGAAAAATACCAGAATTAAATTGAAAGAGAAAGATTATTTTATTTATTATGAAAATGAAAAAAAAAAGTTGCATATATAATTATAAACTTCAACAATGAACTATCATAATTAATTATATTAGAGTGTGTTATTTCGTATTTTTGCATAAAGGAGAAATACAGTGTGTGTCTGGTGTAGAGTATATGAGGCGTATGAAAGTGTATGAAAGTGAGCGTAAAATGAGTGGGATGGTGGGCATAAGTGGGCTTAGCACTAAGCGATGATTTGTGGGTCCAAGATGAATCATTGCCTTGGCATTGTGGCTGGCAAGCTGGCAAGTCACATCACAGAAAGGCAACTATCTGTGGACCCTTTTCTTCCTTTCTTAATGGGGACCATCCATTATTTTTAATATTTTTATTATTATTATTGTCTGAGAAACTGAAGGGATATCATATCAGTTGATGAAGGTCTCTTTCTCCATGGGTGCTCCCAGGGTGCCCTTTCTATTTTGGGATAATACATTGGAGGCTACTTGCATACAGTGATGATTTTGATGGAGGCAATGCTTGCAAATTGCATATTGATAGCATCATATATAGCATATCCTTCAACAAATTTTCCATCCCTTTTATAAGCACCCTGCAAAACTCCATCTAAACAACATCTCATTTTACTTAATATCCATTCATTATTCTGCAATTTGAATTATATAAAGAGAACATTATCCCACATGCTAAATCAAGTTTATGCTCCCAGTACCACACCAAATCTAGGGACGGTTTCATGAACAAAGGTGTGAGGGAAGATGCCCCCCACTTCAAAAATTATTTAGCTGCATCTTCTCTTTATCTTAGTTATACGTTTTATATAATACTACTAATAATAATTAAATGTCATGTCATAGATTTCTACTTGTTAAAGGAGAGAGTATCTGTATTTCATCCTAGTAAAGTAGAACGTATAAAATTTGCATCTTTGAAAAGTGGGTGATGTAGATGATGTTCGAGGAATACATTTTTTAAATAAATGTTAACGGAGCTTTAAAATAAAATCATGAAACGGAGAAAAACATCGCATATTTCAATCTCCCAATAAATGTAATTTAATAAAGTTTAGTTAAGATATTTTCATTTAAAAACAAAAGAAGAAATAAGTCTATGTCACATAAATAAATTTATTCTTAAAATTATACTTTTTAAAGTATTTTTTATACTATCTCACTCAATCAACTTAACCTATCACTTTTTATTGAATTATAAGTATGAATGTTATTTTTTTATGTTATTTAGAATAGATTGAATAACACGATAAAAGTGAATCATATTTATAATAGATCAATATTTTTTATTTACAAACATGTATTTGGTTGAGATGTTTAATTATTTTACTAAGAAAATAGTATTTTTAAGATTTTATTATAAATATTTTATTTCACTTAGTTTTACTTTTAAAAATTATCTAAAATTCAATTAAAAATTTTAAATGAAATCAGTTTTATTTATTTTTCTTATTTAGATGCATTCTCAGATTTTGACATAAAAATATAAACATTTCTTCTGTTATTACATTATATATAATCCGAAAAGAAGAAACCATTAATTTTATATAAAACAGACAAGCTAATTAATATATCTAGTTTTTATTGTTCAAACTTTATAAATATTTGAAAAAAATATTGTTTAAATTAAAAAAAAATACATTAATATTATAAAATAATTAATATTATAAAATAATAATAAGATTCAAATTTTATGTATTATATAAATTTTATTTTATTTATTAATAAAATAATTTTAAATTTATAAATTTTAAAAAAAAATTATTTATCAAGATATTAATATTAATATTTTTATAATAATTTTTATGATTTTGAATTAAAGTTATTGAATAAATTAATTAATAGTTTAAATAGTAAATTATTGAATAATATTTTTAATATTATTAATTAAATTTAAATTTGTTAAACTATAATTTATTTTGTCAAGTAATTTTTTTAAGAATGAGTTAATAATTTTCTTTTTAAGATATATTTAAAACTTAATTTGAATATTTTGAAATATTTTAATATTAAAATAAAACATCTTTAATTATATTAAATCGGTTAATTAATTGATAAAAAAAATATCTATATTTTATATTTATATAATAATAAACAATATAAAATTTATCAAAATATAAAAAAAAATTATCACATATATTAATTATAAAAATTTAATATATATATATATATATTAACTGTATTTTATTTTATATACGATATTTATTCAAAAAAATTAAACAAAATATCTTATATTTTTTTATGAATATTGATATAAACATTTATAGTATAATATTTATTTTTTTATTTTATTTTTTATTTATTTTATTTTTTCTAAATAATGTTTTTTTTTATATTTTTATATTAAATAACTTCTACATTTTTTTCTTAATTAATGGATAATTGTTATTATTTGTCTAAAACAAATAATTATTGGTGGAAAAAACTAAAAGAATAATTAAATGAGTGAATTTTCTCATAAATATTTTTAAATAAATAAATAAAATATTTTTTCATAAATTAAAATTGATTTATATAATTTAAATTATAAAAAGATAATTTAGTTTATCTTTTTAAAGAAAACTTATGAAAAAGTTGATGGAATCATACTCAAATATCATAATTTTCAAGTTATTCTATCCTATATAAGTAGTTACTTAGCAAGAAACCTATGTCACAAGAGACATTTTGAAGCGCATTAGATTATACTTTTGACCCAAAGAGGTTCATGCATTATAGCATCTCTATATACAATGCTACCAGGTTGGCACCCAAAAGTTGTATTCAAAAACTGACTCAGAACTAAAACATGTATATATTCAATTCAACCAACATTGGATTTCTAAAACAATCATTAATTCAAATTCAACACATTTTGTTCATTTTCTTTTTAATCAAATTGTGCAAAGTATATTATATTTTATAATATTTGTATAACTATTAAATATTTTAGCTTTTTTTTGTATTTTAATTAACTTAATTTATATTTTATAAATATAAGATATATATACGGATATGATATTTTGGTAACTTCTCCCTCATTCTTAAATTATCTTAATTAAAAATAATTTAAACATAAATAATAAATAATTTAAAAATCTTTTCGTTAAATTTAGTCTAAAAATAAATTAATTAAATATAATTAATATCATTAAAATAAAAGATGAATTAGATATCATTCTAATCTAAATTTAATATTTTAATATATTTTATAAAATTATAAATAAATAATAAATAATGAAGTAAATTGAATTTTCTTTTATAATTTCACTATAATTCATATATATTATTTGTAAAATACATACTGATTTATTAATCGGAATGTAATTAATAAATAACCTCTTATTCAGTGGTGAAAAATAAACTTTCTTCTTCATCTGATAATAGAAATAAATAGAAATAATAAATAAAGTATATATTTTATCTTTTATAAAAAAATAATATACATTTATATCTTCAAATCATTTAAGCATAGGTATCTTCTATATTTAACAAAATAAACATGAAATTATGGACTTCAGAAGTAATAGTAATGAAGACTATGAATATCTCTCAGTTGATTGATAAATCCTCAGCTGTGCATGCAGGTTGAATTGATCCGACAATATATATTTTCAAGCTAAATAAAAGAATTATATAAAATTAGATTTCATTAAAATCATTATAAATAACTGTTAAGTTTAATTAAAAAAAATAGTGGCACATATTCATTAATAAATCATAAATATAATGAATATATATCATCATTAACTCAAAATTTAATATTATAAATTTATATCTCAAATATAATATATATTCTTAAAGAAATATAAAAAGGTTAAGATGTATTCTGTTCTCATTTTATATATTAAAATAACAAAACAATAAGATGTCATTTGCTTAATCATAGAAGAGTTATTCATTCACTTCAAATAATAATTATAATTAGTGAGCTATTTTAATGTTTAAATCGGTAGGAAGTTATTAAAAAAAAAAGTATTTATTAAATGTAACATGAAAGAATTTGTTTATATTGATCTAAAGAATTACATAAGTATTAAATAGACAATCTGATGACTAAGAAAAAGACATAATTAGAAACTCAGAAGAAAAAACAGAGACATTAAAAAAATGAAAAGCAGAGGATA
This sequence comes from Macrotyloma uniflorum, assembly GCA_016859785.1. Lineage (NCBI taxonomy): Eukaryota > Viridiplantae > Streptophyta > Magnoliopsida > Fabales > Fabaceae > Macrotyloma > Macrotyloma uniflorum. Next base: position 3,346,256 of record BDMB01000001.1, read on the forward strand.
TGGTGTGTTAAGGTAAAAGTAAAAGATCCTCATAACTAGTTCCCACCCAATGGAATCAGCCAACTCAAAGTGGCCCAATTGCAATGTAGAGTGTTGAAACCATCCATACACGTGGCCATATCACAGCTATCTATCTATTCTTCTACAAATCCCACACGGTTCAATCAAATCAGTATCCCTGTCATTTTCTCCCCTGTCTTTTTTATTTTTGAGGCCAAAATCCATGTAGAGAAAAGAAAAAACAAACATTTTGATATAAAAGTTTAGTATTCAAAGTTGTTAATACAGGGAGATAGAAAAGAGAAAGTATAAAGAAAAAATGATTGATGTGATAGAGATGAATAAAATAAGAAAAGTAACATTATGAAAATATGATTTAAGTTTGTTTGTTGTATAAAAAACAAAGTTAGAAAACTTGGAGGGGGAACAAGAGAAAATTTACACATAAGAAAAGCAGTCACTTATAGAGAAGAGCATCCTAGTTGCCAAAATTCCTTCGTCGTTTTAGGACTTTTTGGTTTTAAATTTCTCTCTGGTTTCCGTTGGAAGCAACATTGAAACTTTGCTTAATCAGATTATTTGACCTTTTTCTTATTCTTTACTTACAGCGACAAACATTTTATTCGAAAAGAGCCTCCAAAGTCCAAAGCAGTTATGGCAGTTTGGTCCACTCATATTTTGTTTTCATATTCAATGCTAACCTATTATGTTCCCTCTTGACTTGATGCAATTGGAAACACGTAAAAACAAGTTCTACAAAGAGGGATATCAGTAACCAAGAATAACACTATTCATTTCTATTCATACCAGTTTTATTCACTATCATTACCTACCAATGATTCAGAGATTAAAGTAACATTTTTTTTTTTATAAATTATAAATACAGTAATATATAATATTATTAACATTTTATTATAGTTTTTAATAAAAACTAACTGTGTGTATAAGGAAATAATAATCATCAATGGAAAAAATTGAGAATTTGAATTTTTAATTAATCTAGTTTCCATTTGAATGGAAATTTGCCTGGAAAAATCTCCAAGGTTACCAATTTGTGGACTTGGAAAGAACAAGAAACTGCAAGAAGAAAGCTTTCTGACTTTTAAATATATTTTTCTCTACCTATGCAAAACTTTTGAATTTTAAACAAATGAAAAAGATTAATAATGAGACTCACTTTAATTCCTTTTTTAATATTTATAATTACTCTGATATGAACCTTCATTGAATATTATCCTTACTTCTCTTTATTATCTACAATTTATATATCAAAAGATAGCAGATCTACCTCATTAAAGAATTGGACAAAAAATATTCCATTTCCACACAAAAAAAAAAAAAACACTTTCAATGCTATATATTTTGGGTATGGATGATTCTTAAAGTTATTATGAGGGTAGACAAAACCAAAATTGAGATGTACAAGTGATAATGGCTTAGCAAAGGAAAAGATGAACTAAAAGCCGAATGAGCTACTTGATATATGCATATAACTATATATTTACTAGCTATCATTAGCATTATTGATCATAGAAGAGGATGGAGAAAAGGGAGTAAAGAAAACTAAGAAAGAGAAGAAGAAAAATAAAGTAATGATGCCCCTGGTTTTGAAGTGTATGCTTAGACAAGGTAGGTAGGTGCTGCTTGTTTAAGTTTCAGGGAAACTATACAGGGGGCGATTAAGTGGTTCATATCTATCACTAGTTTGGTTCATAGCTCATGCAAACAACTTTTTTTTCTGCACCTATAGTTTAAAAGGTAATATATCACATACAAAAATGGTAACCAAAAACAATTGAAAGTTAAATGTCGTTTACCTACAGATAGAAAATAAAGAATGCGAAAAAGTTTAAACTGATACCTTTATATATAAGAGGGATAGAGAGGGGCTTGTTTAATATCTGCATCCGTCGATAAAAGCTGTGGTATTTTATTAAATGGTTATATGTTGGTTATGCATTTTTCTTTAATCATATATTATATATAACATAAAGGAATACCTGCACTCGTACCTGTTATACATAAAATTACTTAAAATATTTTTATATCGAGATAATTAAATAATTTTTTTATCTGATAATTTTTTTTAATATCTATAAATATTCGTGGGTATCCACATATTTATAGTAACTAATGGAGGCAATGATCATTTTCATATAGTGTAGAGTATATTTACACATTCTGTTTCCAACCGATCATAAAAGATTGGATTTATCTTAAGCTAAACTAATATTGAAAGACTAGTTGAGATAAGAACTAGTATCTATATATCTTAATTTAAAATTTTGGATTTATCAACTAGGTATTATTATTATTATTATTTTATCAACGAAGTCTAACACAATTAGTAAAAATAGTTGGATTTCTAAAATATGGTACATGTTGAGAGAGTATAGCATAGGATTGGAAAAGAAATAAGTTGCACCAATATCACACACAAAGGTTTGATAGATTGTGTGGTGGAATATGAAATTTTAATGAGGAAATTAGATAATCACATCGCAATAGCAATTACTGTACATTTATGTGGAAGTTTTGTCATCTGAATTGCCACCCCATCAACATCAATATATGCAAAAAAGATTGTGTGATTTTGGTAAGTGGAGTAGAATTAGTACTTCAGCTTTGATCCCATGTAGAGAAAATTATTGAGGAAAATCTCAATTGAGTTTCTTTGATCTTATGGAGTACATTTATAGAGACTATATATAATTGATTGATAAGAAATAAGATGATAAGAGATAAGATCTATCTTAATGTAAGATAACATAAGAGATAAGGTCTTTCATAATATAAGTTAAGTAAATTATAATCATTGTATAGAATCAACTAGTAGATAAAATCTTCTTTGAAGATTACATTATTATGTTGGTTTAGCTAAATTTATATTTTCTCTCATAATTAACACTCTTGCAAAGTGTGAATACAATTATGAAAAAAATTATAAAGAGTTTCTGAATGTAATATTTATCTATGCATGTTATGGGTAGAAACATTAAATAAATTAGCCGGTGATTCTAGCTCATGAAGCTGAAGACAATAAAAATTACAAGGGTGGGGTAAACTATGCGGTCCTTCCCTATTTCTTAAGCCTGTGAACCAAGAGTCCTACTTTGCAAGGTCTTGCTTTGCACTGTGCAGAAACAGCAAAAATCCCTTTATGTTTCTCCATTCAATTGACCTTGATTTTCATGTAGTAAATTAATTTAAAATTTCTGGTGCCACTATTCCATTATTTTGTTAGATGATTCGGGACGCAAACAAACTATTTGGATTATTGATTATTGACTTGAGTAGGTAAAACGATCTATGCAAACCTTTTTTTCAGCAGAAAAAGAAAATAAAAAGGAGGGTAGCTGTGGGATCATGGTGGCCCCTCCCTTTTGCATATTTAGTATATATGGTTGCTGAAAAGTACAAGAAGCAAGGGAGAGAGAAGTGGTTGTTTCGTCAGTTTGTGCCGTGAAGCCTAAGTTTATAAATTGACCAGACACACCTGGCTGGTTCGTGACTTGGCTATGCAAAGCCAACTTGTGAAATCCCTTCTGATTTTTTTTCTCCGCAACTTTTTCATTCTATAAAAGCCCTTATTCAGCAGAGTAATAAGCCACGTACCATAATCACCTTCTCTTCTCTTCTCTGCTTTTCAACTCCTCCACACTCCTCTCTTTATTTCCTTTATTCTGCTTCCAATTTTCCTTTTGCATTTCCAACTTCTCTATCCACTAGTTTCTGGCTATTAAGCTATCAAAAGGGTTTGAACTTTAGAGGGAAGGGCAGATAGACATGATGACCAACTAAAATGTGGTGACTCGTGAGGTTATTGACACGTTGATTACCCTGGCAGCGTTCATTTCAAACTCAACCGTCTTACCAAGTGCAACAGTGCCAGAATCCATGGCTGTGCTTAGTGGGTTTTGGGGCCTGCCCCATAAGAATCTGGTGAAAAGGTTGGAAGGAGCTAAGGTTAGCGCTTGGATTGATTCAATGAGAGCCTCTTCCCCAACTCGTGCGAAATCAGAAAGCCAAGAAAAAAGATCTTGGATTGTAAGCACAACATATGAAGATATGAACATGTGTAGTTTATGATTATAAGTGGTTGTGCTGCTCACCTGACTCTGCTTCTATTTCGCAACTGTTTGCAGCTTTACCACCCTTCAGCTCTGAACACCTTTGAGCAAATAACATATAGTTCCAAAGGCAAGCAGATTGTGGTTTTTCTTGACTACGATGGAACTCTCTCCCCTATTGTTGCAGATCCGGATAAAGCTTTCATGACTAGAAAGGTTTTCCTTTTCTTCCCTCTTGTCTCATTCATTCCTGTACATACAATAGACCTTATGTTGGTGATTGATTTGCGTCTTCGTTTTTTCCAAATTAGATGAGAACGACGCTTAAGGGCATCGCAAGACATTTTCCCACAGCAATCGTGACAGGGAGGTGCAGAGACAAGGTACATTTTCTTCAAAGCAAAATAAATACAAAAATGACTTATATGGGTTATGATTGATTACTTATTAATTATCATCATAAATATTTTTTTCCTCTTGATGATAAATATGGTTCTTCCTTTCTGTTTTTTTTTTTTTCAGGTGTATAACTTTGTAAAATTGGCTGAACTTTACTATGCGGGAAGCCATGGCATGGACATCAAAGGGCCAACAAAAAGCCAAAGTCTAAAGCAAGTGAGAGAGAGTTTCTGAAACTTATCAGTGTCTTGAAGATTCTATCTTTCTGCTCTCTCTGCTTAACTTTGCCATTTGTTGCTTGGTTTCAGGGTAATAATAAAGCAGTACTGTTCCAACCCGCGAGTCAATTCCTGCCCATGATCGATGAGGTTTGTTTTTTTTTTGTTTTTCTTTTAAATGCAAGCCTCTATTTCCCCCTAATTGACGTGTAGCAGCGCATAAGATATTAACTGCGTGGTACGTTATCGAAAATAAATTTCAGGTGTACAAGATCTTGTTAGAAAAAACAAAGTCTGTCCCAGGGGCTAAGGTTGAGAACAATAAGTTTTGCTTGTCCGTGCACTTTCGTTGTGTTGACGAAAAGGTACCAGTCAACTTACTATATAATTGTTGAATCAATAGAATTACCAAACCCACACGCACACGCCATAAGACATTTGGGTAACCTCATTTTATCTAACCATTTTTACCCCCCTGTTTTTCTTTTTCTCTTTCTTTAGAGTTGGGCATCCTTGGCCGAGAAAGTTAAATTGGTGCTCAATGAGTACCCACAACTTAGGCTAACCCAAGGGAGAAAAGTGCTAGAGATTCGTCCAACCATCAAATGGGACAAGGGCAAGGCTCTTGAATTTTTGTTAGAATCATTAGGTCAGTATATATATTAGTTCATGCAAAATAGTCTCGCTTTGATACCTACCTTGCTATACATACTTGCATACGATACAATACAATACAATACAAGAAGTAATATGATTGTTCTGATTCAAAATATAATATTGTTTGCATATTTCTAGGATACGAGAATTCGAATGATGTATTTCCAATCTATATTGGTGATGATCGAACTGATGAGGATGCTTTTAAGGTAACAAATGCTGCCACCTAACTAGCTCTAGTTTGTTAGTTAAAAGCATATTGGTATTCTATACTTCATTTTCAGCCTGCATGTTTATTTAACTGATCAACTTGTTAACATAATGAATATATAATATTATTATCAGGTTTTGCGCAGTAGGGATCAAGGAATTGGGATCCTTGTGTCTAGAGTTGCTAAAGAAACAGATGCTTCCTATACCTTGCAAGATCCATCAGAGGCAAGTCCTATCTATATATTCCATCTAGCACAATTTATTATAATATAATTGACGCATCAATCTTATGTATCTTTATTGCAAATGGTGAATCTGAAAGATATATAAGATTATCTTTATGGTCACTTATACAGGTTGAGCAATTCTTGCGACGTTTGGTGGAGTGGAAAAGATCAAGTAGTGTGAAGTGTATAGAGTCGTAGACTGTAGATGAGGAGAGTTAAAAGAATTGACACCACCTAAGAAGGGTGAAGTGTGAAGAGTGGATGGAATTGTATCACTTTATTGTTGAAAATGGAAATAGCATTGTTCCATCTTCTATAATTATAAATTTTTGAGGAGAAAGTCCGAACATAAAGATTCCTACACACGTTTGCATTGCATGCGCATGCGGATAGTGAAAGGCAGATGTTTTATGGCGCAGTTGCAAATGCCCCGTCAACTTTGCTGCTATGAAATGAATTGTACTTATCGTACATCTCCCCAATATATACTGAAAAAGATAACTACAATCTTCAACTCCAAAAGCTGATTTAGACATTCTCAAATACAAAATCACTTTCTTTACAAATTTTAATCTCGTAATAATCCTTCCATACAAAAAGTCTTCCACTTATATATCCCCTTTATAAGCATTCCTAAATATACAACCCTAACAAAACATTTTATTTACTATTTCTTTTTCTATCTTCTTCTCTCACTGCTCCCATCATACACAGGTTTTTAATTTTCTAAATAAGACAAAATTAAATAAAAAATTAATCTTATTAACAATAATCAATCAAATTCTTTAAACTGAGAATTCAATTATCAACCAAATCATAATAATTTACAAGAAAAAACAAATCAAATTCAATTAACACCTTGTAATTGTATAAGCAATGCATTGAATGCAGTAATACTTATCCTCCGTTCATCCCATAATAACCACACTTTCAGATATTCTATACAAATAAAGAATAATAATAATAAACATATCAAATGACACAGTTTTATCAAAATAATTTTTTTAATAAATATGTTGCTTTACTTATGTTATGAATATAAATATTGATGTAATATAGTTTGGAATAAACTTAAAATAAAGCATTAATATTTCATTGAAAATGATAATACCAAACAATTTTAAAAAAATACTAAAATTCTAATAATTTTGAAACATATAAAGTATTTTATAACCCGAGCCTCAATTAATACATACAGTAAAACTATTTTTTAATTTTCTAGCAGAATTTTATTTCTCATTTAAGTAGTACAATTTTAAGAGATAAAATTAAATAAATATAAAAAAAAAAAAGAGAGAGTAGAAGGATGATCCTGAAAAGGTTATGATTTTAGTGATTGTTTATTGAGTTTACGTTTTGACCTGGATTGTGGCACAGAGATAGATAAGTTTGTGGATATGGGTCTGTGATGAAGAAGCTATTCCATAAACATTGTAAACTAAAAAGTTATGGGTAACAGTGTTGTCGAGAACTCCAGTTTATTCAATTTGGCATCCAATTAAATGAAGGCTAAAAGAAAACTTAGGTTTCAAAAACCATGTGTGGAATCTTGATCTTGCTGTCTTACGCTCACTTCCACAATAATAATAATACCTTTGGCTCTCTACTTTTTCTTAAATTTTATCTAATGTCCCATTAAGAAAGTAAAAACATTTATTTATGTACATTCATTTCTTTAATAATTAGAAGTATTTAGTAAAATATTAATTATTTCTACTTAATTAGGTGATATAAATACAAAACATTATATTATATATATTTTATTTATAAAGGATGATCCGTTAATTCAAAAAATAAATAATTGGATTTTTTTTATCTATTTTCTTATAATTTAATGATATAAAAAAATAAATTTCTAATTCTTATTCTTAAAATATTGTATTATCTATCTTTATTTAATATTATATTTATATATAGTCAAATTTTTACATTAAATGTTACTCGATTTAATTAATTTTCAAGTGGTTCTTCATTGTACTAATTTCCTCTGTTTATCTAAATTCATCATGTCAGTGATTTATGATCTAGTGGAATGAATAGCTAAATTTAACTCAGCTTTAACATCAATGGTTTATAAGATATTTTTCTTATATTTCACATAAATATGTTTATTTTACATCACTTTTTTTAGTATTATACAATATTGATAATGAAATATATATATATATATATATATATATATATAAATTCTCATTAAACTATCTAAATTCCTCCTCATTAGACTCAATTTGCCGAGTTATTTTTTTTACTTTCTTTTCAGTGTTAAAAACATATCTAAATCTAATAAAGGAAGGATAAAAAAATGAAGAAAATAATAAAAGTTTATTGTAATACAGAACTGGTTAGTATATGAATTATTGATATTGTTTGTTATTATGCAAACTGAATAAAACTAATATTAAATTTAAATAAAAAAAATTGACTGGTACATAATTGCACTTAGCAGAAGGTAAGCTAAACATAAAAATGGAGAGAAGATTGATAGGAAAGAAAGAAAAACACGTATCCATTAAGAAGATATGAAAATTTTAAAGATTCATTGTGCTTAAACCTAATCTATAATCAAATTATTAAGATAAAGTATTTTTCTATTTCTCAAATAACATATAAACATGCAGACATGAAAAGTATCTTGGTGATTAAAAAATTTGTCTGTAAAGATACTGCTTGTCACCACTGCTATATAGAACTCACCATGAAGACTGCACGCGTGTTGAGACTGTAGTCGTTCATGTCTCCATGACAGCTGTTGAAGTATAGTTATCAGCAAAGTTTCTACACTGAATTTTTAATTACCTGTTTAACAAAATTTTAACTTTATTGATTAAATATTAAACTTTAAATTTATTTAGGGTTTATTAATTTTTTAAAATTAAGCTATTAGGTATAATAAAAATATATTTTTAAATTAATTTGAACTATAAAATTTCCATTAATTAATGTTTGATAAAATATTAAAAAAAATTGAGATAAAAAAAATATATTTTATTTTATCCTATTTAAACACTTTAGTTTTACGTTTTCTTTTTCCCTTTTCGTTAACATATAAGATATAACAAGATATAATCAATGACATTAATTAATGGAAATTTTTTGTTATATTTTTTAGTTAATTAATGTCAAACAATTGATTATATCTTATATGTTAAAAAAAAAAACGTAAAACTATTTAGGATAAAATAAAATATTTTCATGAATTTTTATTACATATCATATGAAACATGATATACTTAATCAATTTATTCATTTTCATCAATCAAAAGTGGCTGGTAGAGTTAAAAAGGATGAAATGAAAGATATTTATGTTTATGTGTCTTGAAAATATAATAAACATGAAATTAAAAGGTGATATAAAGAATGAGAAAAAAATAGGAGAGTAGGTTTTGTTCTGTTTTATCCATATACCTGCCAATTCTATCTGATTTACTTTACACAACTACGTCCTTATCATCAGGAGGAATCCTGTTGTAAACTGTGATGATTCAAGTCAGACAAATATAATTCACACTGTAGAAACAAATTTAAAAGAAAATCATAATGTATGTGATCTACACACAGAAAACTTTAATTAGTGGTAAATCATACCTTGCCTTGTGTCTCTTTCTCAATCACCATGCAATAATTGTTCGAAGGATTTAAATTCATAAATAGGATGCAAGGCATAGATAAATTTTGTGTTGGATGAAATATTTATATATCTCATTTTTTTTTATGATATTTTCAAAATAATTTTAACATAGAAACTTACTTGAATGGTTTTATCATTTAGTCTCATTTTGTGAATAATTCTGTTCTCAAAACTCTTTTTATCACATACTAAAACTCTTTTTCTATTTCTCCTATTTACATCAATTTTAATATATTTTCATGATTTTGGAACTTAGAGAAAAGCATACAACACAGTTTGATGATATATCTTATTTTATTTTTATGCAGGACCGGTTTAATTACATCTAATTTATACCTTTTAAAAATTAAAATAATATATAATTAATTGATAGTTGTGTATTTATTCTGTAAAATTATTTCTTATCCAACTTGTAATTAATTTAAGTATTTGTAGTTCATGCTGCAACAAAGAGAAATTGATCGCATTAAAAGTGCTATTATGAGTTCTAATAGTAATTGAAATGTTCTAATAGTAATTAATAATTCAGAGAAATAAATAAATAAATATATATATTACACTTTTAAAATGAGAATATGGGTTATAACATTACATTTAAACTAGTTATAACTTACAATTTATTTTATCAACTTATAAGTTTGTTTGACTAAAGTGTTCGGTAAACTAACTTTTTGCTTATAACTTATAAGCCATTTTTTTTATCAGCCTTTATAAGCTTCTTTAAGTACCTTATGATGGCAGTTTTCAAGGAAAACATGAATTTACGAATATTATATATAAGGGTTGTTTTCATGTAAAAGTGGAAAAAAAAATACATATAAGCTTTAGGTTTTATTATAAATGATTAATATTAAACTACATAAGCTATGTTAATTTTTCAAAAGTCACATGAAATCTTTGAATGATTAAATTTTTGAAGTTCTTAACCATTCATATGCATTTTTCTGATTCTCGTATAAAAAGTGATGATATCTCATTGTGTGTGATTTTTACATCATAAGAATAGGATATATGTTTGTTTCTAAATTCTATTTGATTAATATTTGAAAATTTATATCATCCTTTGATTATCATTATGCATATGATTGTAGTTTGGTTTCCTCTATTTACTGTCGTAATGAATTATGCATGAAATTACTAAACTGGCAAATAAGACAACCAACATGTCAATGGATTAGCCATAGTCTACATCCATAATTGAGTGATAAAGCCCTCAAAGACACTTCAATTATTGCGAACCATCAACCTATTCCATCACATGGTCCAGGTGCTGCGAACATAGTCACGTAGTTACCAATCATGGGGATTAAAATTGAAGGAGATACTCAGATTCTCACTAGATAAACCAGCTCGTTCCTGTTCCTCTCCATCTATTATCCTTTTGCTAGACAAGAGTTAGAAAGTGACATAGGTACAAGAGTTTATTAATTAATTAGCTATATAATGGGATTCAGTTGAGGGTGGCACCATCAGAGGGAGCCAGGAACTCCAAATCTGGAGCATATTTTTATATTTGTGATCTTGATTATATATTTAAGACAGTTCCCAAAGCTATAAATTGAAGATCTGAGACAATAAAGTAATTAAGAGAAGCACTTATTACGGCAGAGGGTTGATAATATTGACTCTAATTCCCAACATCCCTTACTATTAACAATTGGAAGCCCCACCCTTGATTAATTGAGATATTGAAGCGAAACAGAACCTTTAATTGCTCAGGAAGAGATGGTGTACTAAACCATTGGGCACCCAGATTTGTCAGAGCCCACCTTAACCAAATATCAGCAAAGTGGAATCTCAAAATAGTAATATTTTATACGATGGAAGAGATCTGATATTTAGTTTAATGGGTTATTTTCAAAGGGTTAGGTGTGTGAAAGGGAAACCCACTACTTTTGAATCTTATAAATGGTTGAGGAGGAGTTGGAATCCACTCAAAATGCTTGATTTGCAGAAGACATTGGGATGCTTAATGGGGACACCAAACATGCTTCCAAGCCTCAGAACCCATGCCTTCATTTTCATACGTGTAAAGATAGGTTGCCACTAGATTTAGTTTCATCATTGGTCCCTTAGACTGAAATAAACAAAGTCTTAGAAACTCTAATTATTGGTATAAAACGGGCACTCCCCAACACATCCATCTCTGCACCCCATCACACTTTCATTATGCTAAACTCCAACACCTGTCATTCATGTTAAATGTTTTTCATTAGTTGAGAGTGCTAAAAATATAAACCCCTCCTCATATATATTCATTTCCTATTATGGATCATATCTCCCCATTTAAGATTGACTTGAATCATTATATACTGTTTCATACTTTTATCAAATCACAAATTAATATTAATATAATTTTTAAGATAATTATTATGAAAATCAACACTTGTTATATGGATTGATTGGATAACGATATAAAACTATTTCCTATTTTGTATTTTTCTTTCTCTTACTCACTTTTAAGTTATGGGTTATATAACCTTTGTCATGCTAGCAATAAACCAAATCTGGGAATATAAAAAGAATATATATAGCTAAAGAAGTTTAATTACTAGATTACACTCTGCCAAAGAGACCAAAACATCTTATATATTTGGATTATTGGATACATATATTTAAAACTGTTCCATTCCCACCATAAAAAAACTCACACCATAAGCAACTACGGTTAGAGTTCAATAAAGTATTAGTCAAGTTGTTATTTTGTTTTAAGAATTAACTAGCTAGTAGCAGCCATGTGGTTCTCTGCAATGCTTTATTTTACCAGAGATACTCAATAATGGATGTTCATGGTGATAGGCGTGTCTGGTTGGGGCCTAGGGCATGAATTGGTCCCCGCATAGAGGGTCGAGAGCATATATAGGTTGTTCATGGCGTGTCTGTGCAATGCTCCAAAATATGAGAAACGTCGTACGATGTCGATTAATGGTAAGTTGTTGGTTAGCAACAATTGGGAATTAATAATTGGATGTTGCTGTTGTTGCAGGGAACAAAACAATGGCTATTTTTAGTTTGCATAAAAGGATTAGTTCTGGCGTGTGACCCTTCAGTCAGGTGTGATTAGAAGGACAAAGTGATTAGCCATAAATGAAAATATATGCATAAAAAACAAACTATGAAAGCTTTATAACATAGCTTTCGACATCTAGCCAGCTCCTCAAAGGGACTGATGTAACCATTACGAGCAAGCACCTCGTCACTTTGCTCACTATACAATGCCAAACAAAATTAATGCTTCTATGGGCTGCCATTTTACCTTTCCTTCCTCAGAAGCTGTAACTTTTCATCACTACTTCATCCATATAACACGTTTCTACGCCACTGAATGTTAGTATTAGGGTTTTTCTGGATGTATCTCACTCAACCCTTTCTTTTCTCCTATTCACGCTTATGGACTCCAGAAACTGGAGACATCCAGTGTTTTGCACTTTATCAATGTGTTGTTCGAGTTAGATTATCAATATGTTTGCACTTCATTTCATATTTAAACATCTTCTATTTATAGATTAAGAAAAAGATTACCAGGATTTATGAGAGCCTAGTACCAATGTTTGGAGAAGAGAATGATGATATATTTTTATTTATTGAAGAGAAAAAAAGGAAGTTTGACATTAAAAAAAAAAAAAAAAAGTTCTTTCTCAATGTTTCTTCAATTTAAGTTTTATATTTTTTCGTCTCTTCTCATATTCCTATTCTGGCAAGCAAATAGAGTCTTCAAAGTGACTTCTGTGGATTTCATACGTGTATATTTAAATTTTAAATATCTTGTTTGAAAGAATTTGTCTGTGCAAATTCCAAATCAATGAATTGTGTTCTTGCTCTCAATTCATGTTACAAAAATATGATGTGACTAATGGCACTACATGTAAATAATGTCATATCATCAAGATTACTTAGTTACACATCATCAAAATCAGAATAGTTAAATTATAATGGTACATCATTAATAATTTACATAAAATAAAAATTAGATATCAAACCAAAAAATGTGTATTTAAAGGATAAAAGATTTCACTTTTAAATTAAAGATTAAAAAAAAACTACATATGATAATACTCCTCTCTCTGTCTTTTCTGTAATGGCATACAAGTTTTTTTTATTAAAGAATTACTTTAATTCAATTAAGATTCTTAGGAATATGCAGTGATAAAAATACACATGTATAAATTTTCGTATGTTTTGACCGATTAATCTCATAATTTTGTTGATACTAAAATAAACTATTAAAGAGACTTGGATTGAAGATATTAGAAGTAAAATTTATTAAAGAATAAGAATGAAGTCATAAAAAATAAGTTCTAGGATAAAACAATTGTTAAATGAATCTGTTTGGCTAAGTGAATATAAATAAATTTATTTCACTCCATCAAAATGAACAAGCAGCAATGTATGTAAATTTAGAGAAAATTTATTAAAAGAAAATTCAATGCAGAGAATTTGCAAAAAACTTGAAATTTGAATATTTGTTTAACCAATCTAACTTTGCGAGGTATATAATTAGGTGAAACAAATTACAAATGAAAAATTTGGGTTGTGCCTTTATTATTTAATAATAAGCGCTTAGTCCAAAAATTAGTATTTATTTAAAAATTATTTTCTCTATGGAAAATAAATCATATAAATAAATTATTTTAAAAAATTACTTGAAGATAAAGTCAGCTTGTCTCAATAGATAATAAAAATGAGAACATTCCATTAAAACCATTAGAGAAAATTGAAAAAAAAAAAAAAAATCTTCATTAAATCTATATAAATAATCTTCAAGCTTACTTGTCTAATTTTCATAATGATGAGTAGTTAATTTTTTTTTTGTTCAGATTAAATATAAGCAACTAATTATAATTATAATTATTATTATTATTATTAATATTATAATTAATATTACAGTCATCAATATTATGTTAGTTTTTCAATTTCTATTGTTAATGTTTCTTAAATTTGTAAAGTCATGGCTTATTTTTAAATATGAAATTCAATTAGAAGTATTTTCTATATATTGATCTAGATTAAATTTCCTAATGAGTTAGATAATTAGGAATAAGATTTAATTCATTAAATTTTTTACATGTCAAACTTAAACCAAAATCTTTTAGATAAATACTTAATAGATTTATATTTGGTAATAAAAATTAGAATTTAACTATTGAAAAAAAATTAATGATTAACGATATTTATCAATCAATTAATATGAATATTCGAGAACTGATATATAAGTGATAGAGAGAGATCTATGATAGTTAGATTTGGTGAAATTTAATCCTAAAATTATTATATATTATTTTTTCTTTAATTATATACTTGTTTTTAGTACCTTAATTTGTGTTTTCTTTATTTGCATCAAAGTTATCTACGTGAACATAATTGTATAGAATTTTATTTACTTGAATAGATATAATTAATTACTAAAGCATGAACATCTACTCTTACATCATCAAATGTGATTACCGTAGTTAAAATGCACAAGGGAACCATTGTCAAACTCGAATGTTTGTGGGTCCCACTACAAGAATGTTTGAAATGACCTAAATCTCATTTGGGATTCTCCTACACATACACTTAAGGCCCATTCTCATTAGCCCAAGTAGTTCCTCCAACACTGGGTTCAGGCCCCATTTACCATGTCTTAACTTACATGCTTACATTCATATGCAACATCAACTATGCATTATATATGATGCATACAAAATCATTCAAGATATGATACAAAATCATATCATCAAATCATTCAAAATGTTTTTTATTACTCTAAATTATTGATTGGTTCCATCTCTTCAAGAAAAGAGGAAGTGAGATTTTGTAACGTGGAAAATAGTTTGCTTTTGTGCATACTATTTTGTTTGTACATTAATAATTTAGAATGAGCATGGTTTTGAAAAAAGAAAACGCGAAAAAGGATGAAAAAATGACTTCAAATATTATTTCAACATCTTGATTTTGTTCCAAGTTGAGTAAGCCTTTTTGCTAAGTCAAGTTGTTGTCTTGTTGTAATATATAGACAACAATAGCTCTTCCATATGAATAAAAGACCTAAAATCTAAATTGTGATTCCTTATTTTTAATCTTGTGACTCCCTTCCAACCATTGATTGCATCGTGGTTTAATCTCTCCTTTTCACGATATTATATCTTTATAAGTTGGTTACAACTCGCTTTCTTTATGCTTTGAAGACAATATACGCTTAAAAACTGATTCATATGAAATAACATCTCTTCGTAGAAGTTATTAACGAGTTTTAATCAAAACATATAGACATATACACAAGAATATACAATTAATATATTCAAGGAAAACTATAAATATTTGTACAGCTTATACATAAAGCTTAGGCAACTAATGTATTGGAGTTGGGTAAAAAAGAAATGAAAAGGTTATGGAAGAAGAAGAAAAAGAAGCTTCCCCATTAAAGCACCTGGATTATCTAAGCAAGTGCACCAACTAGTTAGTGTCGTTTAGTTTGGCATTGTTGAGAGACTATCTTAGTGAAATTGGCCAACGTATCTAACTTGATTTTGCACGAAGCGTCGAATTTCATTGTCCCACTATGCAAGAACCCCATTTCCATTCGTGCTAGAGCTTGAACGGCTAAGGAGAATGTTACAGGCACATTCTTCCTATCACTTTTCACGCTTTCCTCCACCTTCTTAGGGAGAACAGTTTTCGATCCTTTTAAAGCAACGCCAAACGATGTCGTATCACGAGGGTCTTGATTCAAAGCCGGGTAGTCTCCATTGGCAATCTCTTTTCCATCCAAAGAGAGTTTCACGTGGCTACTATCTTTATACATAATACCCACGTCTGGATTTGAATTGTGGACTTTTAAAGTGATGTCATATTTAGGGTGCGGTTTGGTTACTAACTTAAATTGTTCGATGGAAAACTCAGGGTCCTTTGGTGAGAATAACAGGGAAAAAAGACCACCTAAAATGCCACCGAGAAGAATGAGAAGGATGAAGAAGACAAAAGAGAATAATACGCAACACAAGCAACAACGTGATGTTTTGGCCTTCTTAGGAGGAGAGCTTTTATGGAGCTCAGCGATGCGAGCATTTTCCGAGTTAGGAAAACGGTACACCTGATCCTTTGGGATTCTGACAACGTAGGTTCCAGGATTGAGGTCTGATGACTGGACTTTTGTGCTATCTTTGCTGCCGGGAGGCAGCTCCTCCGGTGACAAAAACGACAACCGCTCCTCCATGAGACTATGAGGAGTGGTGGTGGGGAGGTGACAACCGAAAAGGGGCTGCAGGAATAGGGAACTTTGTTAGAGAGGTGGGTGCTTTGCAAGGGTACGTCAAAGTCATGTTAGGGTATGCCCCATGCATGAGAGAAATAACGTACGATTCAGAGAGAAAAGGGTCAACTTTTTCGGATCAGAAAAATTCTGATCTCCCAATATTAGGTTGTCATTTCTAGTTTTAACGGTTCAACTTTCTCACTTGAACGAAGATATATGCATACCTAAATAACTAGATTTTTTAGATTTGTTCTACTTTAGTCAATTTTGTCAAAATAAGAAAATGAAATATAGAGAAAAAGAGACTTTATAATTAGGCCATGGTGAATATCAGAACAAAACTGTGGAATATGAATACCAGAATTACATGGTATATTTGCTATAAGTTTGTAAAAGTAATGATGAGGTTTGGTCATCAACATGACAATTATTCATCTCTTTCTCACTCCTTCTAACGCTTTTTAATGAAAGTTGGAAAGAAAATTAAAATATTCACCATGTTAAATAATATTCGCATTTCGAATAAATATTTTTAAATAATATTAATAATACTTTTTGCATAATTAATAGGTGAATATATGAAGATAATTAAAAAAATAAGTTATAACAAAGCTAATGTAATTTCAATTTAGTTATAACAATTGTTAAAATATTTTAGTTTTCTAATTAAGGTTCAAGTTTCGGGTAGCGAAAGACAGTAACCCAATAGAAAGAACAACCAATTCAAATTCGGCCCAAAGTCAATGCCGCTTTCATGTTATCTTTGTTTATTTAAATTTATATGAAAGAAAGAAAACTCAATATTTGATTGAATTATCTTTTTAGCCACTATTTAACTATATTGAATTGATATTGGTGTGGTACCAATATATTTAATTATCTTTATGACATTTTAAAATTTGCTCTTACAAGTCAAAACATGGCCATGTGCGTAAGAGAGGTTTTTTTTATCCAAAGTTCATATGGTCAATTACACGAGGGTTTGACCCAATAAAATTTTCCATAAATAATCTGAGGAGAAAATAAGTATGCTTTTATAAAATAAATTAATTTATATTGGTGACAATTCATTTTTTAAGATATTTTTAGATTATGAAAAAACTATTTTTATGTCATTACATTGGATAGGATTTGGTTCAAAAGTCAAATAGTACGATTCAACCAATTATAAAACTTTGAATATGTATTTATCCAAAAGTGATGATTGTGTATTGAAACTTAATAAATTTACTTTATAATTGATTTGACTTGGATTGTATATTTCCAACTCATCTTAAAAGAGAATAATTATATTTTGAAACTTATTAGAAATGAAATTTTTTAACACTTTTTAATTTCTCGATTACTATAGAAAATATGTAGATTTAGCAACGATAAAAATATTTTATTGCTTTAAACTAAATCTAACAAATAAATATCAAAATCTTTCAGCTTATTTCTAAATCTCGCCCCTTGAAATCTGAGTTTAAAAACTATACTTTTGTTATAATACATGCATAATATCTCATATATTAAAATATTTTTATATTTATCTCAAAAATTAATTTTGATTTAAATTTTTTAGAAATTAATTCAATCTTTTTAATTTTTAAAAAAATATATATATAGTATTAAAATGAAATGGTGACAAAAATTATTAAATATGGATACCAATTATATTTCAAATATGATAACTGTTATAAAGTAATTTCATTATTATTCTTTGACAGTGAAGAATTGGATGTCATGTCGATAAAAGAACACATACTATGTGTCAAAAACAAGAAAATAGCAAGTATGGTTTTC
Source organism: Macrotyloma uniflorum (assembly GCA_016859785.1). Taxonomy (NCBI): domain Eukaryota; kingdom Viridiplantae; phylum Streptophyta; class Magnoliopsida; order Fabales; family Fabaceae; genus Macrotyloma; species Macrotyloma uniflorum. The sequence goes on from BDMB01000001.1 coordinate 3,364,687, forward strand.
TTTTTTGAACTAGATAACTCTCCCTATTTACTATCTTCATATCTCTGGATTTGATTGTGCATGGTTCTGCCACAATGGTCGAACTAGCATACGAATAAATTCTCACAAGTCAAAAAAAAAAAGAGCAAAGGTGAATATATGCCTTCGTAACTAAACCATGAGTGAAAGGGATTAATTATAGTCAGAGTTGAGGCTAGTAAGAATTAGGGAATTTGTCTCATTGAATCTTGATGAGATAAGATTGGCCAGACAATGTCGATCAGAATCACACTCAAGTCAAATTACAAATTAACTCAATTCACACAAAAATGGTGCCCCTTTTAATTACGATTTGTGTTTTAGTTTATTTAAAGGGATTCTCCAGATTAATCATTGATAAAAAAATAACCTCAAAAGGGGACTCGCCTAAAAATAGGAGAGTGTAGACTTACTTAAACTTTACCTAATTAATAAAAAAAAATTGGAAAAAAGTGTTCAAGAGAAATTGTAGTCTTTCTCTTAAAAATAACCAAGCATTAGGAAATCAAAATGACAAGCAAATTTACTCCTTTTCTGAAAAGAAAACAGAGAACTAAAAAATCATTATTATGTAAATCATCATCACTATTCCAGTCCACTTGATTGTACTTGAATTGTTTCGGATTCTTAGAGAAGTCACCGACGCCATCTCATTGAATATCACGGAGCCTCCTCCTATGTTTTGTCTTCTACCCAAGCACCTTCTCTCGAGGCAAATCAAAATTTCACTACGGTTTTGGATGTGCCAGTATTTTACTTCTTGTAGGAGATATAATCTGTAGTGAGCCTTCGTGGTTAATATTTACTGTTGCTGATTAAATTTAAGGTGCAATAAGAATGGTCCCAATTTAGGATCAAGGAATGGACCTTCATTGAATTTGAAACTGAAACTAAAAACTTAAAACTACAGTAGCAAGATTTTTGTTAAAGACGATTTACTGATATTCATTCAGTTGTATGGCTATAATTTGTGACAGCAGATCCATTATCGCGGATTTTTGTCCCTAAAATGGATGGATGTCCATCCATGGATAGCGATCACGTAAACAGACAAAATGCCAACTCAAACGTATGGCAGCATATCCACAATCTTAGAACCAACCATCACCACCTAAATAGAACCAAAATAGTACAATAATATTCATGGTTTATATGAGCTGCAACGCAAGTAGATTCATTACAGTGATAATATCATTCATATAATAATTCCATTAAGGTAAGATTTGAAACATAACTGGACTAATTCTCCCGGGTCAAGCAAGAAAAAATTCAGCTGTGACCCAAGGTAGAGAGAGATTATACAAGATACTGACAAACTGACCCTGCAATTGCCAAAAACTCCATTGCAGTGGCCACCTGAGAGATACTAACACCTACAAATATACTAAGACTAAGACTAGACGACGCATAATACCCTTCACTACTAAAAAAAGAAAAAAGATACAAATATATAAAATAGGAGTTCCAATTTCCAAAGACTTGTTCTTCACAGAGAATCCCAGTCGATCTCATAAGAGGGGTACTTCTGGAGATTAAAATTATCCGAATCACCTTCCCACTGCGGCTCGCTGATGTCAGCAAATGTCAGATCCGATAGAGGCGAAGAACTTTCAGACCCCTCGCTCTCCGTCGTAACGGGAGAAGAGGAAGCTTCCACCTTGCAAGGGTTGTTGTAGGTGCTGTCGTCCGAACCCTTATCGGAATCAGCCTTCTCTGGCGGAGGAGCGACTTTCGATCGCGACCTCTTGGACGAACCCTGAGGCTTCTCGGACTTCCCCTGTTTCTGCAACTCAGCCAGGCCTTCGCAAATGGCCTGAAGCTTGGCGTCCACAGAGGAATGGAGCGGCTTGTACTCCCCGAAGTCTCCGCCCACGGAGGAACCCTGGTGGCGGAGGTTGGGGAAGTTGAGCCTAGCGAAGTCACCTCGGAGTTTGTACGCGGCCTTGTCGTACGCCAGAGCGGCTTCCTCGGCGGTGTCGAAGGTTCCCAGCCAAAGCCTGGTCCGGTTCTTGGGGAGTCTGATCTCAGCCACCCACTTCCCCCAGTGCCTCTGCCGCACCCCTCGGTACAGCTTCGTGGGCTTGGGGGGCATGCCCACGTGCTTCATAGGGATGGGTTTGGGCCCGAGGAAGCTAAGGGTGTTGTGATTCTGCTGCTGCTGGGTTTGGATCTGGATTTGGGCCTGGATCTGAGAGATCTGAGACGGGGTTAGGTGGTTGAGGCCGAGAAGGGACGTTGGTTGCCCTTGCCCGAAGCCTATGATGTTTTGGGTGTTGGATAGCGATAACCCGTCGGCAAATACATGGGTCATCGATGTGGAGCAGTTGTTTGAGTAAAAATTAGGTAGAGAGGGTAAGGAGGGGAAGTAGTTGGGGGAAGGAGAGTAAGAAGTAGAAGGGTAAGAGGAGTTTGAAGGTGAAGAAGAAAAAGAAGGGGTTGAGGAAGGACTTTTCATAAAAGGTTCAAGAACTTCCATTAGTTCACCCCTGAACGGATCCGAGTGAAATTGAAACTCTGTGCTGCTGTAAAAATCCATCATAGTCGCCATCAGATTAATTCAACCTGCGTCTTTCTAAAACTGAAGAACAGGTCGTTAATTATAACACCGGATCACAAAAAATAAAGATAAAAATATAAACCTTTTCTACAAAGAAAGGATGAAGAAGATTTCAAATAGACAACCTCTTCAGTCCCGGGTCTTAAAAAAAGAAAAGAAAAGAAAAGAAAAGAGAAAACCTTGAGGGATCAAAAATAACCCTCTTCGCTGCTTTCAAAGAAAAAAAAAATGGGGGAGGGGATCAAAACTTTACTAGCGAATTTTGACAGTAAAACCTGGATCTCGTTTCTGAAAACACCTGACTTCCGAGAAATCCTTCTAAGTTTGCTTCTTGGTGAATTAAAAGACAAACCCGAAAATCTTAGCTTGAAAGACAGATGATTAACAGAAAGGGATTCAGAGAAGCGGGGTGTAACAGAGGGGGGAAAAGGAGAAGAAGATTGAAGAAGAAAGATGAACCACAGAAACTGGAAGCTCTGAAGAAAGTGAAGACAAAAAAAATATTTGTGAATTAAGTACCTCTCGCCACTCTTGGTTTGCCTTTCAGACTCTCTCTCCCTTATATAGCACCCTATCACCTCGATTACTATTCTTAATCACAGAATCAATCCCCTAATTATCGCTGTCGTAACCACTGGTTAGTTTCAGCAAATTGCAGGCCATGACGCAAGACACACCAAAACTGATTAAGGTATTACCCAATCAGATAACAACACGCGTCCCCCCTAAGCTTGTTAATGACACGTGTCCGCTCGAAACCGGCAGCTGTCGGTGTCTTTAACGTTGTCATTTTCTTTGGTCTGGTCTGTAAGCGTGTTGACCGTATTTAGTGCGCGTTCAGTCCAACTACTTATCCTCAATAGTTTTTTTAATTCTAAATTCCTAATGAATCCTTCTCTTCTCTTAATTTTTTTCTATTGCCTCCATTGTACGCTTACTTTACTATTCCATTTAGTTTAATCAACTTAGAAGTTTGAACTTGTGCATATATTAGTAGTTTTATGAAAATCACTATCAGTCCAAGTTAAAACAAACAAAGGACTAATTCATTCTTTAAGTGATTATTGAAATAAGTAATGAGAAATTAGAAGAAGATAATGTATGATTATGAAGAGGGCGTGAGTGTCCCAATTCAGAAGTGGAGAGCCGTTTCTTTTCTCTTTTGTTTATGGCCAAGATAATGGATGGTCACTTTAATTTAATCTCGTTTTGTATCAGTTAGTACTGGGTTGTTTAATTAATAATTTAACCAACTTATTTTCTCAAGCATTGTTTAGTGTTTTTTCTTCAATAATAGATGAGACTGGAAAGTTCCATAGTAGTTAGTAATTAATTAGGACTAGATTTAGGTCACATTACTGGTTTCTGATGAACCTAAACACCTAAACAGAAAACTGATGAGTCTAGACGCAGAAAAATGAATGATGGGCCTAAGCCTACCCAGCAAACACACACGCTATCTTCCACTCTAAATATTAAAATAATTGATTAAATCTGTCTTTCCAGTTTTTACAGCTATATTATTTTTTGAGTTTCTATAAGAAAATAAATCTTCATTTTTTATTATATTCTTTTATTTAGAAATCTCAATTTCAATATCTTATAAAATCCGTGGAGTAAAAGTAATTCTCTAGTAGATTATCTATGTCAAACTATATTTATGAAAAATATTAAAATTAACATAAAAATAACGAGAAATTATAAATGTTTGAGAAGTAAAAAAAAATACTAGAAAATTTATATTTTAATATTTTAATGAATTAATATTTAATAAAAAATCAAATAAGAAATACGAAGTACGTAAATAAAATATAATTATTTTTATATATTATGATAGTTGACATTAAATATTACCATAAATCAACCATTTTATTTTTAAAAATTATATAAATTATTTTATTAAGAAAAAAAAACAGAATTTTAATTAGTATCTCAATAATATTAGAAATAATATATTTTTTTATTAAAAATAAATTTGTACATGCATTAAAAATGATAGTTAGAGAGTATTAATAATATTTTTAATAAAAAAATGTATAGATTTAAAATTAATCAATGGATATTGATTCTTAATAGTTGTTAGATAAAATATGAGAAAAACATCTATCATAATTTAAAACAGTCCAAAAAAATGGGTGTATTTTCCCTGCTACCTCCTATCTTAATGGTTGTTGGTCTTTCTCAGTTTGTTCCAAAATAAGGAACGTTATTATCTTTAATATATTACTATTAATTATTTTTTTTATTGATTTGACTTCACATAAGTTAATATATTAACTATTTAATCACTGTAATTATTTCACTTTTAAATGAATGTATTTATTAGACCATTTTAATAAAATGTTATATACTATTTTTCTTAGTCCCTGTGTAACGATTTTAAACTACAAATAAATTTGGACAATATAATATTAAACAGGAGGTGGTAGAAAAACTAAATAAATTTGTATTTATTTATTTTTCATTTATGTAATTAAAAATCATGTAGATTATTTTCTTACTAATTATATCTTTATATATAATGTCAAAAGACAGAACAAAAAAAAGTGAAGGGTGGTAATTAATTAATAAATAAAAGGAGGTAGAAAAAGTGGCATATGTACCCCCAAAGAAGTTGTTGGTTTGTAATTGAGGGTCAATGGTAATATTAAAACCTAAACAGTAGATGATAGGTAGTCCTAGCTAGAGTGAGGTGGGAAAGAAATCAGGGCCGTTGGTTGATGGGAAATTGACAAAACTAAAGAATGATTGCGAGACGATGATGTCATGGTTACATGAGAAGAGGAGAGAAGAGATAGTGAGTGTTAGCAGAGTGGGGCCCAGAACGGGGTGACTAATAATTGTTGACGAGCTGGGAGATAGAAACAGGTGGGGGCCACTACTCATTTCATTACTCCGAAAAACCAAGGGTAGTGGAGTGGAATAATCACGATCAACTAGCAGCCGCATATATAACCATGGTTAAATTGTGCGTTGACTATGGTTGAGTTTAGACGCAGTTTACGGCGTAGGATTGAAGCAACAGAAAATGGGAGGAGCACGTGGGAGGGCGTGAGACAACAAACTCATGAAATGCGGCGCCAGTAAGTGCCACTGTTACTTCGAATGGAATCTTGGATTCCACGATTTCAACCACTCTCAGTTGCCCCCTTGCTTTCCTTTCACACAAAACAAACAAGTTAGATAAAAATAAAATAATAAGTTAAATAAAAGAGAACTAAAATTAAAACTTACAATTCTTGCTTAAAAAAATAAATTAAATTAATTAAGACAAAAATTAAATAATGATAGACATGTTAAAATGAAAAATATTGACAGAATCCTACATTTTTTATTGGATATATTAAATTATTAATTTTTAAAAAATATCAAGCTAAATTCATTTGATTTATTTTTACTCTTTTCTCTCTAATTAAGTAAACTATTAATATTGTGTTTGGTTTATAAAACATAAGCAAATATTAAATAAAGAGAATATAAAAACTTCATTGATATTAATTATAAAATTTGTAATCAATAATTAATTATAATTTGATATTTTATTTTTATCTTATTTTTCTTCTGCCTTTTTTTCATCATTTCTCATCTGATAAATTTATTGGAAATAAATTTCAAGATAATTAATTTCTTTTGATATTAAAATTTATATAATAGATTATGCAAATTATATATTTATAGATTTTTTAAAAATATTTGGCAAATTCAACATTTTTTAAATGAAAAATACATGGATTTAATTTTTTTTATATGTAATAAAATTTTTCATCAAAATTCAGTTAGTGTCACAAATATAATTATTATTTTCAAATATTTTTATTCAAAAAATTAAAATGGATAATTTTAGAATGTCGCACATTTCTTTATCCTCAAATTAAATAGATAAAACAAATTATGTATTATACGACTTGAAAGAAATAATTAAATTTGTATTATTTATCGTCCTGGTTAAGTTAATTGACCAGATTACCTCAATGAGAATTTCGAACATATTAAATAATAATACAATTATTCTGATTTTATATTTTTTACTATTTTTTTTTAATTTCTTATCTTTCTCAATTTAGTCTGTTAGATTTATAATGTTTCGTTTTAGTCTCTTAATATGTATTTATTAAATTCAATTATTAAATTCAATTGGTCCATTAATCACATTATGAAGAAAACTTAATAATTTTAATGATACACAACAAATTATGAAATATACCGAATTTTTTGAGTGTTCATCAATTAAAATTAAAATTAACTTACAGATCAAACTTATATAAAGATTATTTTGCACAAATAAAAATATATAATAATATTTTTTGATTTTAATAAAATATTTATAATTTTTTTATTTTATTTTTTCATCATAATAAATACAAATAAAAATATAATATTAAAAATAAATATATATATTAAATTTTAAGAATGACAAATAAATGAATAAAAAAATTTGCAAATCCTAAATCTTAAATTATAAATTGTTGAAAAAGTAATAATTAAATTACTTCGTTCAATTCTTTTTTTATGAGATTTTTGAAGATTTTTTTATTTATAAAATTCAATATTATATTAATTACTTATTTATAAATTACATTCTTATAAATTTTAAATCATTAATCCTGGATTAAAAAAATCTTATTGGCATAAAGTGAGAATTCAACTACTTTTTGTTTTTCCTCACATATTCCAATATCTAAAAAGAATAAATGCTGCACACTTTTCAACTTACGCTAAACCAAATATATTCCTTTCATATTTCCTATTTTATTATTTTAATTAGACCTCGTGACAATAATTAGACAAATTAACTTCTTTTGTTGCTGTCTAGTTTTTTAAAATCAGATTCGTGACTAAATTAGTAAATACATTCATTTAAGATTTGATAATTCAATTATATTTGAATTATGATTGAATCAATATCATTAAAATAAATCTATACAATACAAAAAAAAAAGTGTAAATGTATTTTTTATTTTTATATTTTTATAAAATTATTTTTTATATTAAAAATAAAATATTGTCTTTTAATTTTTAAAAATATATAATTTTATTTAATATTTTTTATTAATTTGTAAAAAATAATTATTAATATTAAATTTAGATTTAAGAGAAATTAAAATTATATATTTTTAAAAATTAAAAGACTAAATTGATCAATCTAAAAATAAGATAATTTTATATAATTTTAAAAATATAAAAAATAAAAACAAATGAAAAATATAAAAGATTGTTTTAATATTTATTAAAATTTTAAATGTAAACAAATTAATATATCATAATAGTAAAATTTAAATTTTAAAATAATAGTTCAATATCCACTATATTATTATCGTTAGTTAATTTAAATAAAACATAAAATATAAATATAAATATTCACATAATTTGTGTTTTATAAAAGAATTACAAAATATATATTTATATAAATCCAAAGAGCTTTCTCCTAATCTTGTTTCCATATAAAACAAATACTATATCACAATTTTTAAATTATGCAGAGTTGTTTTTAGTTATTATGACAACATTACTTTTCATGATTTTATATACAAAATAATAAATTTATTATAATGTAATTTATTAATACAACAATAAATGTATATTAATTATAAATATGAAAAATAATTAAAAATTAAATGAAAAGTAAAAATTGAACTAACCAAGCATTGTTTAACCATGAATAATGTTTGCTAAAGTAAGGCTACTATACGACTAATATAATAATATTTGTTGTGAATACTTAGTTTTTTCCTGACTTCTCGATGCTTAACTTCAAATACCAACTTGCATTGTTTTCTCTTTCTCTTCAACACTTGAAACATATTTTCTATAGGTCATATAAATTCACCACAAGGAGCTAATTTTATTGGAAGTTGCATTTTAATTTCAAGATGTCTTCGTGTAAATATAAAGATCGTTTTAACACATTAGTAACGTCCTCGTAAGATAAAATTCTTCACGAACACTTATAAGAAAATAAAATAAAATGTTTTTTCTATAAGTTTATTAATCAATCCTTTTATAAAATAATATATATATATATATATATAAAAAAAGTAAGATTATTATATATATATATATTATGATTTATATATTAAATTATTATATTGATTACTAAAATTAATTCTATTAGTATAATTTATTTTAAAAAAATATATTTTATTTTAATTTAATTTATTTATTAATTTTTATTAAAACGGATTAAAATAGTTTGATTACCTGACGTGGAATTGGACCAAACTAAAAATTATAATTCATTTTAAAAAAAAAATCTAATAAAAAAATTTAAATAAGAATTTCGATTCGAACTGAATTAACTTATTTTTCAGTCTTGGTAACCAGTTTTGCATGTTGAATTTAAAATATTAACTATTTTAATGTTAAACAATATAATGTATTTTAAAAAATTCTAAAAAATTAAACAAAAATATTTTAAAGTTATAAATTAAAAAAATAATTTTTTTACGCAATTAACTTAATTGAATTGAATTAGATTGGGTGAAAAAACAAACTATGCAGAAATCCAACTGAATTGAATTCAATTTTTTTTATTAAATTGATAATAAGTTCGTTAAAATTTAACCTAATCCATGTATGTAAAACCCTGATTAAGACCAAACTCCAACCTTCAATTTATCAATGACAGTGTTGTTGGCGAGAGAAAATCGAACTGAATTATAGAAAGTTCTAGCCCCAGAATCTGGAGTTTTCTTTTGGAGGCAATACCTAGCTTGTCGAGCTCAAATTTGATGATGTATAAAGTTAGAAGAGAGAAGAGATTGATGATTTATGCGATTGACTATAGCGAGACGGGATTGATATTCCATGAGCAGTGTTTTGAAATTAATTTATTAGCAGTAGTAAGTAGGGAGAAGTTGATGGAAAATTGGGACAGAAAGTTAGTAGTATAAGTGTTTAGGAAGCAGAAACAAGAGTGAAGAGGAATTGAAGAAGGGAAGGAGATGGAAGCAGGTAAGGCAAGTGACAGAAAGTCCAATTTACGAAAATGTAAGTTTCTGGTGAAGAATTAATTGAGTTTGTCAGTTTGCACCCCGATTTTCAACAATTTGAGCTGGAAAGGTGGGAAGATGGAGTGATGGGTGGGATCGTTTAGAATGGTATGCGTTGTTGAGAAGCATAGGCATTGAATTTTTTGTAGCATTTGGCAAATGGGGTAACAAATCCAATGTAACCGTCGTTTTCAAGTGACAACCAGAGATATTTTTATCAGATTTGGTGGGGGCTCAAGTTACTCCAATTTCAACTTTTTCACGGCACTGCACATGCTTCCAGATAATCATCATATCATCTCCAATACCTTCCTTCCACCACTCTCTTATATTCTCTCTCAAAACCCTTAGGAGACTGCCTTATTATTCAATTAGAATTTTGAATTCACACATACTCCATTCATTGGTGAGACTCTTCGCACAAGGAGAACCAACCTTAAAGCCTAATCCATATTTTAATAATAATACACATTGAATTTTGGGTCATTGTGGTTGGAATGTTTCTGAAGAGAGAGCAAGTTGCATGCCCCTATGCTGCTCCCTTTTTTGTCCTTTCACACCAAACACTCACAATTAATGAGTGCCTGTGGCGTATGGATAAGTGGCTATCTGCTTAATCCAGAATTAGCAATTGAGGAGCTTCTGCATTATTAAAGCTTCAAGCATAACAAAACACTTGTTTAAAAAAGGCAATTAGAGTATCACGTGGATATTAGTTTCCCAATCAAAAACCCTTCTTTTAATTGTTTAAAATAATGAAAAAGAAACCCAACTTTACCTTTTGTCTTACTTCCAAACTTGCAAACCTGTACGTAATATTACTCCTTCCACGCACTCAATCTCGCCAATTTCTTTTTTATCCGTAATGCTACAACAATTCATTTATATTTTTCTTCTTCTGTTACCATTCATTTAATATATTAAAATATAATAAGAATATGAATTAAAAATTATTTTTTATTTGATTCTCAATTCTAATTTTGTTAATGTTTCAAAAATTTATTTATAAAATTAAAATGATAAATAATTAATCTTATACTTAACTATATTTTTAGTTGTTTAAATTCTTAATGAGTCCGATTTTAATCCTTTAATTCTTTTAAAATTACTTTACTCTCTCAAATTTAATAAAAATACAACTTTAGTCTCTTAAATTTATTATTTTTTAACTTAAAAAATTGTTGAAAAAATCATTTTGATTTTGGAAATTTAGCCTTAATAGACTACAACTTTCTTTCTTTCCAATTTTAAGAAAAAATCGAAGACTGAATTTTTTTATTAAAATTTAGGGATTAAAACACCATTCAACTTAAAATAAATAAATAAATAAATACATTTATTCCTTGTAAATAGATCATAGGAACATATTTTTTATTATAATATCTATTTACAAATAAAATAAAATTTTAAAAATCAGTTAAGGTAATTAAAATGTAGATATATATTTAGAGAAGTGATAATTAAAGATAGTTAAAATTTAAAATATAATATTATTTTAATTAGCTAATTATTCAAGTTGAATAAACTCAAAATAAAATTTATTTAGTTTTGATTGTTTAATAAAATAAAACAGCAAAACCAATCCAATATGAGTGAAGTTGAAGCAAAGGTTAAGGAGGGATATATTTATATTTTTTTATATTTTAAAACCATCACACTTGTTAACACCGTCAAAGTGGGCCCTGAGGCATCACCCAGCCTCACACAATAAGTCGTTTTTATGGACGAAAGCTCCTAAATACATTGGGCTATAAAATATTGGGCTTGGCTAAACAATCACACTATCGCTATTGCTACTCACACCCCCTTCTTACAGTGGCACTTCTTTTTGTTTGTGTTTCCAATAGTACCCTCTTTCCGGAAAATACTTACGGAATTTATTTACGCCTGAAATTTAATCTCCGGAAGACAATTCTCACGTTCTCTCATAAAAAGCAACCCTATATATGGCTTTGGTTGCAAATCACGATAAGGATGTTCTTTTTTGGAGTATGACAACCATTTTACATTCTAAATTCGGACACTATATTCTTGGTGGTACCACATTAGCCTGAACAATTAAAAATGGCTTCAGTAAAACTTACAAGCTTGTCTTTTCGCACTATATCTTCAATGTCTACCATGGTGTTTGAAGACTTGATAATTTTCTCATAAAAATCCTTGTGAATTGCCATTTAGTTTTAGAAAGCATTTGCTGGAATTTTTTCACAAGCTCGACCATGGTCATCAGGTACATCTTATCTCCTAATTCCTCAACCAATGCCTTAATTCAACCCCAGTTTACTGAATCTTCCTTAGAGACTTCAGGTGCAACATCATCCTTCTCAGTATTTCTTAGCAGAGGTTAGTTGAATATTGCCTTTAATTTAACCTGTGACCACATTGTAACTTGTTGAATATCGACTCATTGCAACAACTACTCTTGACGTGAACCATTTTGGTTGAAGCAAATAGGCAATGATTTTAAAAATTTACCTCAAATATATAAAAATATTATAGCTTGAAAACTTACTAAACGATCCACTTCCTTCTCCATCAATTATTCCATCAACTAATATGGACATTCACAATATTTATTCTAATTTAAGAGGGTATTGGCAACTCATGGTATTATAATTAATTAACTTTACTGGTTCAAGAATTAATTATTTTGTTTTCAGTTTCGGATGAATTAGCTTACATGGTTATAGGTTGTTATGAAGCTTCCATCTGCAAACTTTTATGTATTTTATTACATTCAATGAGAATCAGTACCACTTTATTAGGCATATACAGTGACAGAAGAATGATCTAGAAAAAGTAATTGCTTAGGAGACTATTTCAAATTATCTGTTTTTTTCTGTATAAAGAAAAGTATATTTTGTTTCAGTATACAAAAATTCATATTTTAGTCCCTATATTTGATGCATAGTTTTTTTCCCCTTAAATTTCTAAATGAAAATATAACATACACTAATTATTACACAATCAATCACTTAATATACAGTAATTATAATTTTATATTATTTTGATTGTGTATCCTAAGATTTATAAAAAATAAATAAATAATAATAAAATGGTTAATATTTGTAAATATATTTTAAGATCTGTATGTGAAGTAAATTTTAATAATGTCAATAATTTTACATTAATATAATTTTTTTAAACATAATGTAAAACAATCAATCAAATGATAATTTTTTAGAATAGTTTTTAAATTAAAAATGATTGAATAGTATATAATTTAATGTAAGCTACAACGATATTATTTAATTCCTCTATCAATTAATCTATAATTACTATTTGAATCAATAATTAAATAACAGCTGTAAATTCTAATAAAAGTGATGATATACATATACTTAATTTTTTCAAAACATTTAACTAACATTCCTTTAAAAATATATATTTAACATTTTTTTAATAAAATTTATGTAATAAAAAGTACACATTAAAAAGAATATTAAAAAATTAACGTCATTGGATATATATCATTTTAAATATGTACATTTATATTTTTCTTTTCATAATAAATAAATTAAACTTTTAATTGAATCAATAATTTTTTTTACCATTCCAAAAAAATATGATAAACATATATTTAAAGAATTTATATGAAAGATCAAATATATTTAAGAAAAATCTCAGAATATTATTAAAAGTAAATAAAAATAGAAACACAATTTTTAAACATAATTTTTACTATAAATCCGAGTTTCTGTAAAGATTAGTTATCATGTGAATATTCCGTACCATTATGATTACCAAAATAAAATTATATACAAAGTTTATGATACTTTAGTTTTGAAATTTCATTAATAACATTATGATGATTATTTTGTCTAAAAGAAAGACCATTTAAGTATTACTTTCAGAATTAAAGGATTAAATTAATTTATGATGTTACACTGATTAAAACTGTAAATGGTCCTTTTATCTAAAGTTTTATTTTAAAATGAAGAAAGAAAGTTCCACTTAAATTAAATCCATTCATTTGGGTTTGTTAAGATTTCTATATTTAGTTATAAAAGAGTGTGATATGTTACCCTTTAACTTAATAGGATTAATTAGCCTAATAATAAGAAATTTGGATAGTTTGTCCGAGATATATATTATTGTTGCTATAAAAAAAATTATTATGTTTTAAACCTTTTATCTTGGGATAATTTTTTAATTTACTAAAATTAAAAATAATATTTTTAGTTGCTGTAATTAAAAAGAAAAAGCTTTAGCTGCTCAACGCACATGCCTTCTACTCAAATGCTATAAAGTTTAGTACTTTAAGAAGAAAACAACAGCTTGATAATAAAACTATAAAATCAAAGGAGCTAGCTACCTGTAACTATAATCTGCTAATTGCGTGACTAAAATTGTTAATGTTTTTAATACAAGTTTTTCGTTTTCAAACTTTAAAGATGAAAGGGATCAATTTTATAAATTTAGAGGAAAAAATAAAATGATTTTATTATTTATTGTTTTTCCTTGTCCTAGTTTGTAGGAGCAATATTAATAATATATTTAGCCGCCTAAGAGCGTATGAATAAGATTTTAAAAAAGTAAAAGCGAACCTATATATACTACCAATTGAGTACCTTTTTCTTGTTCCGAATAGTGTGGATAATAATATTATAGGAATAGGATTAGCCCAAACATCATATCAGAGGTAGGAGTGAAGTGCTTTCCTAATTTTAGTTGCATTAAATTCAACGTGCTCCTGTCAGCAACTGCATTAAATCAAACAATTATGAACCTTTTACTGCCTCACTTGTGTACTTCCACATTGCCACATTCAGATAATCTTAGAATGCAGGTTTTATCTATGCCTATTAACTCCCTCCATTCCTATCAAGTGCTTCCTTGCCGACTAACTATTCTATTTCCCCATCACAATTAAAGATCTCTAACACCCTACCAAACCAAAGGACTTCTATTTTCGAGATAGCCAAAAACTTAAGAAACCCTAAATTTCTACTATAAAGAAGTTTTAATTGTATCAATGCTACTAACATGCTAGCATAGTAGGGTGTACTATATATATTAGCTTGTCATCATCTATGTTTCAATTTTATGGAACTGTCGTACTAAAACAACTCATTCATGCATGTTTTTTAGGATTATTTTTTAATGTATACTGGAGGTTAAGTTAGGTAAAAAAAATCAACAATCGAAAACATAATAACCTGCATACCGACAAACCTGTGATAAACAATTAAGATGTTCTAGATTGAATACCTATAAAGAAGGTCAATTTAATTACGAATTAAGTAATTAATAGAAGATTTTAACCAAGATCTAACCATATAAATAAACAATAAATATAAAAACAATACAAACTGTGTTGAAATGTCTTACTGCAGTAAAAATATAGTCAGTTTATTCTCTTACATGTAACGATCTGGTTTTGAGCCCCCACGTTTTCTTTGAAACCTAACATCCTACCTTTTAGAGTTCCCAGTTGGAGGACATAATGCCGCTAGCAAATAAAGACTCTAAGATTCTATAACCAAACTAATCGGCTGTTGGGATTACATAACTCTTTCTTTGCTGTGCTTGCCTCCACCTCGATCATAAATGCTAGTAATTAGTTGTGTAACGGTGCTGTATTAAAATCAGCTACTTGCTTTAATGAAAAAAAATGGATACAAGAAATATGCCAACTTAGCTTGATAGCCTATAAAGCCATTTCGTCACTTACAAAACTACCAATATGCATTGTTGCTATTGCTCGAAGCTTTGTTTGGTCAGTGTTGCAGCCAACTCAACCACTGAACAATGTGTATAGCTTTGTTTCTTTGGCAATGCCACCCACTGTACCCTTTTCTTCTTTTGAACAACAGAGATGAATATCACAATAGGCAAGCATTCTTCTTAATGCTATTTTTTTTTTCTTTATCTAAGTTTTTGGTATTTGATGACTTGTGGCATATGCATGCACTTACATAAGTGTTATTTGGATGAAGGCCTACGAAGCCGGTGTGTTGGTGGGAAGATTGTGATATTTTGGGAGGAAGGGACGAAATAGCAATGGGAACATGGTTGGCTTGTTCTACACAAGGAAGGGTGGCTTTTCTCACCAATGTTTTGGAGCTTCATACCCTCCCTGAGGCCAAAAGTCGTGGAGACCTACCCGTCCTATTTCTCAAGGTATGTTTAGAATCAAGACTTTTGTAATTGGACTGTCTAGCACCAGATAAAAAAAAGGATGAGATAAGCATGTTTATAGGTGTGAAAGAGACAGATTAAGTATAAGTGAGGATCTAATTCTCTCATCCACGCATGTTTTCGTACATGAAAGTATATATGTCTGTCATAAAGTTCAACTACTGTTATTTTGTGCACACATAATTCACATAAAGAATATACATTTTTGGATAACCATTTTATTGATTAAGAATATTCACCGGTCTTGTCTAAGGGGCCAAATTCAGAATTACTTTGACCAACTTGTTTGTCATTAAGTATACATAAATTGCTCAAAATTAACTTCAAAACTGATATTTTACTCGGTTTTTGTTTCTTGTGTCCGTCTCAATGAATAATGGCAGAGCAGCAAGAAACCGAAAGAGTTTGCAGAAAGCCTAAAATCAGAGGCTCATTCTTACAACGGATTCAACTTAATCGTGGCGGATATAGCGTCGAAATCAATGGTGTACATCTCCAACAGGCCCAAAGGACAACCTATTACAATTGAAGAGGTGGCACCAGGGCTGCATGTACTTTCAAACGATAAGTTAGATTCGCCGTGGCACAAGGTTAATAGAGTCATTACGTCACATCTGCAATCTGTTTATATTAATATCGCAAAACTAAGTAAACTAAACCTTACTCTTGGAACGCCAATTTCTCTACTGGAAAATTTACTAAGAATGGTGAAAAAAAATACAGCTTTATTATGTCAAATTTAAGTTTTTTTTTTACTATTCTTATCCCACCAAAACAATCCTAATTTGAATTAGGTGATGTTTTTTTGCAGTCACTGCGCCTTGAATTAAGTTTCAAAGAACACGTTGCCAAATATGGGGAAGGTGAGATAGGTGTGAAGGAGGTAATTGAAAAGCTAATGAAGGACAGAGTTAAAGCTGACAAAAGCGTACTACCTCATATATGCTCACTTGATTGGGAATTCAATCTCAGCTCCATTTTTGTTGAAGTAGAAACACCACTGGTATGTTAACAATTCATTGCACCCATGTTAATCTAAATCATGGAATGGAACCTTCCACTTACTCATCTATTTACATGCAGGGTGTATATGGCACTAGGAGTAGTGCTGCATTGACCGTAAGATCAAGTGGAGAAGCAAGCTTTTATGAGCTTTATCTAGATGACACCAAGTGGAAGGAACATGTTATCGATTTCCATATTGGGAAGTTGAATTAGAAAGCAGTGACGGATGAATTGGCCTAGGCAAGAGTAATATATAACACAGTTCTAGCTTTACTATGCTCAAGTAATAATGAACTCTATCATTCATGAATGAGGAAGGATCAAAATCAATTTATCCATTCTCTTCATATTTATGTTATTGATATTTGATGAGATACGATATGCCAGTGAATCTGCATGCATGTATGAGGATTAGCTAATCAAATAAAGTTAATGATTGATAAGACAGAACCCAAATGACCAAGACCTATTTATTGTAAATGGGCCTAACGATCAATTGGGCTTTAAGGATACGACAACCCAATTTCTCATGGGTAGCTTGTTGTCGAATTAATGCCAATATTCACATTCACTCTGTTAACCTTTTTGTTGGTGGGCTATAAATTTTTATTAAAAAAATTGACTTTAATTGTGACACTTTTTCACTTGGGGCATGTCCAAACAGAGGTAATTAAGTAATCACATAATTAAGTATAATGAGAAAAAAATCAAAACGAAAAATATGAGAACACATTTAGAAATAAAAAAATATAAATCTATTAAAACAGCACTAATGTGTTCATTTATACTCAAACATCTCACAATTAAATGCAAAAAATAGGACTCTTCGCCATGCGCCATAATTGTGGCCATTTTCATTAAGCTTAATTAATTCTTTTATGCAATGGTTTTACTAATATGTTTTTTAGTTTTTAAATTAATTATTATTTATTTTTAAAATTAAGCAAACTCAATCCTTCCGTTTATTTTCTTTATCTATAAACCATCAAATTTTAATTTTTTACCCAATTTTTATTAATTATATTTATTAAACTATTTTAATTTGTTCTTCTACGCAAAAAACCCCTAATTAAAGGATTAAATTTATCTAAAATTAAAAAATATCTGATTTTTTAAAAAAACCTAAATCCTCTCTTAAAATTTTCTCCAAGTTTTTTACTAAAAATAAATTGATAGTAGCAAAGTACAATTAAAACTTAAAACGACAAAAAATATCTTGACATGGAGAAATAAAAATGGCATTGCAGGAATGGAACTTGTAAATGTTTGTCTCAAGCGTCTACCAAATCATCATCATCATCATCTGTTCTTAAGTCGGTTTCAGAAATTTTCTTCTATAACTTGCCATCTGCTATGATAACTTCCACCATTCAAATCTTTAATTAACAATCAGATTAATTAATTAAGAAAGTTGTATTTATATTTAATAGTGATGATGCCAAAATTTAAAAATAGAGTGGTAACCATTACGCAACCGCAGGCAAAGTTTTTGTGGGGCACTGTCAGGAAACGCGTATGCTGCATAATTCTGCAGTAAACGACGATTTTTCTTATTTCACACGATTTTCCACTCTTATTTCATACCCTTCATCAATTTAATTAATAATACACACAGTTTGCAGTAAATCAAAATTGTTGGTATAACATAATCTAATTTAAATTGGGAAATCAAAAGTGAAAGCGAACAAGTAAATATTAAATCCAAGGAGGTTTCTTGCATGACTTAATTGATTTTGTTTTGAATATGGATAAGAGTGGGACCTCTATTAGCAAGTGACTCAACGTATGAAATGAACGTCAAATCTTGGTTTGCTTTGGTCGGTAGTAAAATAATCCTTCTTTTGATATTTGGACACCAAACTCATCTTTAGTAGCTTTAGAACAGTGGAGTGATAATTTATTTTAACCCAATATGTGTAGCATAGAACATTGCCTTTGATTCCTTCTAAGTCTACCACCTGCCAAGGAAAATTCTGTATTACACGCTTTTGAATGTATTCAAGCTGTTTAATTTTCCATGGTTTTGGTCAAATTCATTTTAGTTTGTGTTAACTTGAATAAAGTTATAGAATATAATTAGCAATGGAAGAAGAAAATGTATGTCATCACGCTGCATTGGTGGCATGCAGGGAAACGAGGCTGGTCGACAAGTTCGTTTGACAGTTGGGGACATGCAAGTCTGCAACTGCCCACTGTCAGATGACACACCCACTTCACTTCCTCTTCGTAATAATTATTAAAAATTTAGGATGATATTAGAAGATCCCTTAAATAATACTTTCTTCATATAAGACTATTTTGGTTTTGATTTCTATTTTTCTTTTTAAATTTATGTTGTTTTCTTTCTCTGCAACTCTACCACCTATAACCACATCTTAACATGTATTTATATAAAAAAAAAAGAATAAAAAGTGATATATTTATAACACTAAAGTTAATTGACAATTGTTGGACATCTTAGATATACTTTTGTTGGTTCCTATAATTCATTTGAAAAATTTTACATTAACATAATTTACCAATTGTTTTGTTTTATTCAATTGTGATGATATTTATTATTATACAAAAATTACAATAATAAATTAAATATCATTTTTCTTAAACTAAGAAATTGTTTACAATTATTAATATTTATTAATTTATGTTAAATTTTTATTATTGGATATAGAAGTATTAGAAGAAGAAAAAACGTCTTAAATATGTATAAACGACATTTCTACTTACCAAAACTTCAACATTTTTCATAAATATATAAAACCTCAAACTTCTTACTCTCTTCATATTGTGAAGAAAAAACAAGATGCTCACCCAAAAAAAGTTAATTAGTATTCAACAATCTTTCTAATGTAGAAATTCAAGCAACTACAAATCCATCCTTTGAAATTAAATAAAAAATTGTAATGTTTTTATTTCAGTCCCTACAAATAATATGATTTTTATTTTAATCCATATAAATAGATCACTTTTTAATTTTAATTCCTATAAAGAATTGAAGACAATTGAGTTATTAATTTTGTTCATATGTAATGTGATGTCATCAATATTAAGTTTAATAAAGACAATTAATAATAAGGGTTAAAAGGAGAAAAATTAAGAAAAAATAAAAATTAAAACTAAAAACCTATATTATGACTACTAAAAATTTAATTAAATTTTAAAATTTAATTTAAGTAAATCATAGTTTAAATTATTTTTATACTATAATTGGTTATATAATTCTATACGATAGTATCATTAACTGCGATCATAACTAGTTTAAAAGTTATATTTAATGTACTTTTTAACTGGTTTATACAAAAGAAAAATACACTGACAATTTTAATTGGAAAGGTTATTAATATTTTATTTTTATTTATACTCCTTATTATATTATATGTATATTTTTATTAATGGATCTATCAATACTTTTATTTATCTATTCACACTAATTATAAAAAACTTGTAACCATAATTTCTTAAATTAACTTCGTTTAAATAAAAAAAGTTGAATATTTTGAACTGAATGAATTGATGATATGTTCAGACTCTTTTTCTATTCTAGAAAATTTGCTTTAAAGTCAATTTTTATCATAATTTACATTTCGAATAATTTTATTTTAAATAACTAATGAAAACACAAAACTAGTATTAAATGTTATGTTTCACATCAATCACCTTGCACACTATCCCAACAACACCCTTCATCTTGTCACGGCATCATACTAGAATTGGGAAGGTATTGAAAATAAAATAGAAAAACGATGTGTAAACAACACTTGGAAAATGAAGATGTAAATAGTTAAAAAACATTAATAGAGTCAAACTAAAGTTATTTCAAAACCAGATACGTATATGACAGTGTTGACGTAAGAAATTATAATTACAAGTTAACAATTAAAGGGTTTAAAATAAACAATAAAAAATAATAATACACATGGAAAAAAATAAGGCAATATATTGCTTATTGTTTTTAGTATACAATAGCAAGGAAATTCTTACAGAGGCAAAAGTAATCAGGTATTTGAAAGCTAATAAAATCAAAATTAAAAAATCACAAAAATAGTTTACTAGAGCCCAAATTTACATCTTGCCTCTCCACTAAATTTTCAACCGTAAAATAACCCTGTTAAAATATTCCGCAGATAAATTTAAAACCTATTTTAGAAATCCTCCGGTGGATATGCACATGGAGTAGATTGCTGTACATGTGTTGATGCACTCCACTACATCAAAACATGGAGTCTAGGTAATAATTGTAACGTTTTCTGACGAACTCTAACAAGCTACCATAGGTTCGGTCAGCAATGCCCACAAATAGAGCCTCTGTGTCTGGGCTAAATGATATACCAGCAATCTCGCCAAATAGATCTATCTCTTGACCTTGTACATAACCAGAATGTGAGTCAAAAATATGGACGAAGTCTGCTGGCTCGGCCATGGCCAAAAACCGTCCATCAGATGTGAATCTTAAGGCTCTTATTGCACCCATTCTTCCCTTTAACACAGCTATAGATTGTGAGAGATTTCTAATGTCCCACAACCTGCAAGTTGTGTCCTGATTCCCAGTGGCCAATATCCGTCCATCTGGGTGCCAAGCCGAAGCAAAAGAGTAGTCCAAGTGACCTTTTAAGCTTCCAGTAATCTGGACGATACCATAATATTTAAAATCAGAAATCACATTAAAAGTTAAGGAAAATAAAACCTAAAACACCATTGCAAACTGAAGTACCTTTCCAGTGTTAGCATCAGCTATCAAGCACTCAGTACTGTCCCCAAGTACAGCTAACAACTTTCCATCCGGGCTAACAGAAGTATTCTGCGAAAGCCAATATGTAAAAAAATGGATATCTTCCAAAAACGTTTTAAGAGATGAAGACTATAGTAACAGGAATATCAGTTGATGATACTCACATTAACAGACCAATCATAGTTGAAACAACCAAGAGAAGTAAAATTCTCTGCATCAAAAACCCGAACTTGGGAATCATTGTTTGCTGTGATGACCCTCAACGACCCACTGCAAAGTGAAGGTTCAGTTTAAACTTAACCAACACAAAAAATATAAAACGAAAAGATCTGCATTTAGTTGCTTACGCTTGATTACGGTAAACATCCACAGCATTGGTTATGGCATTATCATCTGTAGTTATTTTACCACAAAATAGAACTCCAGGAAGTTTCAAATTCTGGTCCACAAATAATTCAAACTCATTAAAAGGGGGCTTCTAAGTTAATTATTAGATTGAGTTGAAAGAATAATGATGACCCTACCTTGCATATAAGCTCACCATGGAAACCACCTGCCACCATCAGATTTTCCTTGACAGTCATGGTGCTTATTTGCACTCTGGAGACAGGCTGAGCCAAAAATCCAGGACGCTTCTACAAAAAAATAGAAAATACTAAATATCCATTGCATTGAGCACAGAAGAAATAAATCTGATTAAGTATGTGGGTACGTACAAGGCTTGGAACAATTGGTTTGGCTACGTTAAGCACTTCTTTACCCCTTCGTAGTACTGCGGACCAGTGCATCACTGAGTAGTTTTGCATAAGGTATACATCATGCTTAGAAGTTGCCCACAACAAATTCCTCAGCTACACAGACAACAAATATATTGATGACATCAATATCAACACCCAACGGGGAAAAACAAGAGAAAAATATGATGTGATTAACAAGCCACCAATATCACTCTAAGCACCAAGGTGTAGGATTGAGCATGACCCTTTAATAAGAAATATTTCTATCGAATAAAAATTGATCTAATTCTTAGAACTAAGAGTAGTAGGGTATACCATGTCGGGGTTTTGCGGCATTAAGCTGTTGTTTTAGTATACTGTGACTGTTAATTGATTCAGACTAGAGTAAATAGTATAAGGTCAGGGTTATGCATACCAAATTCTCTCCCTTTACATTATAAGACCTAAATTTCAGCACTCTATTCCACTAATTATGCACTCAAAAGTAGCTCCCTATTTTCTCAAGTGAAATAACAGGAATTGTACGTGTGGCAGATGACATTGGCCTTAAAGCACAGAATTGTAGATACTAGAAAAAGCCTTCTATCTTTACCATTTCCTTTCTAGCAAGAGTTAGAAGTCAACTAACTAGGTGTTAAAGATGGGCATAATGCATGCCAGTGGCCAAACTACAAACAATAACTCTAATTCCTACAGGGAGAACAAGGAAGATGGGAAGAGAACAAAAAAGGCTATGGTTATAATCATGTGTAAACTACCCAATGATCATTACACAATGAATCGTGTAATTTCATTGAAATCAACACATCACGGCTCATGATCTCCAATAGGAAAGCCTGGCAAAAATACAAAAGTTCTGAAGAAAACTTGATCACATGTGTTCTTAACAAATAAAGATGCTTTATGATGATAATGTGGAATAACAATTTTTCTAAAATATAACAGAATTTATCAAACAACCACAGTTCTATACAGTATGAGTTATCTTCATATTAATGCTAAATGTAACATTTACATCACTAGTCAGGTAATAGACTATCGGAGTACAAAAAGGACTTAACATACAATAAACAGTAACAAAATGATTACTAGTGTATAGACAAGAAGAACCTAGAAATACCCAGCTAAGCATGAAGGATGAAGAGGTAAAAGCCTCTCCTGACAAGGAAAACATCAACACTAACTAATAACAGATATTGTTAGAGCCCTCTCAGATGTGGTCAGATATTTTCCTATCATACCATATTATAAGGTCCTGCCACGCTGCTCACTTTCCACCTGCTTTAAAAGCTGACATAAACAGATAAATAGAGTGCCCAAATGCAAAAACAGGTTAAGCAATAAATTAAATTGCAGAAAAAAAAAAGGCTACACGCTACTATTTTCACAAATAGATATAATTACAAAGAAGAATGCATGCATGCTTTTATAAGAGTAAGGATTGATCATACACAAAAAGTGCAAACGTTAATGGGAAACAAACATGGAATTATTCAAGATTACTCAAGGTGCAGAATACTGTAACCGTACATGTACAAAACTTTCTACTATTATAGCCCTAATCACACTAGTAGTAGATAAGAAAGCTAAGTGCATTGTTAAATTTAAAAAGAGAATATACAAGACAATCTGTCAAAACCATGTAAACTTTCTTCTCCGGGAGTTCAACAAAAAAGCACATCAACCGAGATTTAAAATATTTTGCTTAAGAAGCCAAAACAGATTTTGCTTATTAACGAAAATTAAAGTAAGGTAGACTAACTTTTAAAGAGTAAGACTCCGCTAGTTCCACTTAGAAACAGAATTGGTGTAATACAACACAATCGTTATTTTAGTTCTGGGAAAAGATGGACAAAGTCAATAATCCAAAGTGTTGAATGTAGATATAGGTAGGTACTATGCGTGCAGCAACATTATATTGCAAGTAAGCACATAAATTCAGATGGAACAAAATCTGTTCACAGGAAATCACCAAACTTTTAAGAATGTTAAGTCATACCATAGCCTTGATGCATCCATATCCATAAATTAGCATGAAACCGTCTTGTCTGAAGAAAATAATATCTGGCATCTATTGGAGATATTCTCATGAAAATTGACTCCTTGTTTTTTTAATAAAGAAAGTTTAAAAAAAAATACGGAGACTGTAAACGGACAGGGGGGTGAAAAGCATTATTGAGAAATATTTTTCCAAAAGTACTACGATCCGTGAATAAAATTCCGTAAAGGCTTCAAGTAGGGCAAACGATAAGAAAACTTCTTAAACATCTTTATAAAAAAAAAAAAAAAAAAACCAAAAAGAAGATTCATTTCCTTTTCTAAAGAAATCCAGGCACTGCATAAATTTTTCCCGGAAAGAGTAATTAATGACATAATATATTATGTTCCAGAGGAAAAAGGTTTTCCCGTGTTAATCATAAAAATATATAAAGCTAAAATTTGGCGGAGAATTTATACATGTAAAATACCAAAGAGATCCAATTTAAATCCTTATATAAAGGAAGTCGCCTTTAGTTCCATCGATGTGTAAAAGAACAATACAAATTACCTACCCTGCAAAACTAGCACAACAAAATTATGCACAGGAAAACTTTTCAGTCAGATAACTCTCAGCCAAGTATGGCTGCGAGGCGAACAACAGTAAAAGAAAACCCTGCACGCATTAAAGCAAATAACCGATTTATCTGATAACAATTGTCCATAAAAAACAGAATGAAAATTATTACAAGAAGTATCATAAAGATTATAAGATGTCAGATCAATTCATGCTTATAATTTAAAGTTATATAATTATAATTATAAGGATAAATGTTTAAAGCCAACATGTAGCAGTGAAAAAGGCATATCGCAAATGAAGACGCCTATACCCTCGAATATTCTGCAATCTACATAATAAGCGGCGATGAACAAAGTCTCTACCTGAAAATGCACGATTGTGGATTTGACGAGCCTGGTATTGAAGAAGAAGTCATAGAAGGTCTTCCCCTTCTGCACGTTCAAGCATTCCTGCGACCAAAACAATAAAGGTAAGGAAAAACGCTAGGAAATTATAGTAAATTAATCTATCAATTTATTTATTTGGAAGCAAAAATAAGAATAAGAAACCTTATGAAGGAGGTGGCGTGAACGAGAGAGGTTCTCGTAATTTTTATACTGCTTCAATCGAGTCTCGCGATACTTGTCTCTGCTGTAATTAAGCCTCTCCCAGGGGATTCCCTGGATGTCTTTCCCGTTTCTTGCTTCGGAAGCAGTGGTATCAGTCTTCGCATTACCCTGCTGTCGCAAAAGCAAACCATCATATTTAATGGATCAAATGAAACGAAAGAAAAAGAAAGATGCATGACATACAGTTAGGAAATCGTCGTCGAAGTCGAAATCGACGTCTGAGTCGTGAGAGTCGGCATGGGAGGGTTCCTGAGGAACAATGTCGTCAGAGGTGTGATCGCCTTGGAAGTCCGGAACGTCGTCGTAGTAGTAGTCTCCGACGTACTCGAGATCGTCGTTGCTGAAGTTCTCCATTTTGAGAGAGAATAAGAGGATTGAGACGAGGAAAAGGGCGCAGAGTGAGAAAGGGTAGTGGTGTACTTATAGAGGAAGCAGGGCAGGGAAGGTACGGGAGGAGAGGGAGATGGGTGGGGCCCGCCGTTTGGGTATTAGGAGGAAGTGGAATCCGTGGGCTCCATTTAACCGACCGTTACTTTACTGTCTCTTCCGTTTACTTCTAAATTCCCCTTGCTTTGGGTTTAGCTTCGGCCCAGGCTTTTCATTGGTGAAGGAGAACTCTGATAACACCACTCTCACACCATACTCATTAATGGAGGATCTCTAACTTTATACATCCCGTTAATTACGTATGTAAATGTAATTTATTTTATTTAACAGCTGATTAAATATTATTAATTATTTTAATTAATAAAGTGAAATTAACCACCATCATGTATATCATTGTCAATCAAAATTAACAACCATTCAATAATGTCATAACTTTTTATTATATATAGATCATTATAGAAATCGATTTAATTTATTTTTATCATTCACAAAATAAATTTAATCATATTTACATATGAAATTGACTACATGAAATGGACAATAGTCCATGACATTATATACAATAATTTTGATTCATTTTGAACATTAATAAAATAAATTTAATTATATTCATACATATAATTAATCTCTTTTGCAGGCATTTGAATCTTCAAAATCCGTTTCAGACTTAAAAACATCTACTTGATGTTTGTCAATTAAAAATTTGTTGACAAAATGCAAAATCATTGACCGTACTTAAAAACATCATACACCCTCACACTGCAAAAAAAATTTAAGAAATACAAAAATTGCATTCCCTCAATTTTAAATTTTTAATTACACATATCAGATTTTTATTTTTTATATTTTCTAAATTTATATATCAATCTTGACAATATATTTTATTATGGTATTACAACTGTGATTCATTTTTTATTTTAATTTTGTATTTTTGTGGAGTATTTGATTTTTTTTTATTTTTTTAATATATTCTTAAAAATCTATCTTATTAATATAAAATACATATTCTGTTATTTATTAAAAAAAACTAAAAAATAAGATTGAATATTTATACAAATCCTATCATATTATAATATATTTATTGAGATTCTAACATGTATACCTATATATAAATATAAAATGTAGAAATCTATCTTATTATTATTAAATAAATTATTTCCATTAATATATTGGATCCCTTAAAGCCGTAAATTGAATATTATAGTAAACTACCGTAAAACTAAGTAAAAGTTAGTGAAGGGATTTCTTTACAAAAAAAAATATAAATTTTTTCTTAAATGAGCTCTGTTTTTAAGAATTTTTGTAGAAAAATGTTGTCTAAATTTTTTATAAAAGAAGAAAAACACAAAAAAAATATATTTCTTGTTTGCACTTGTAAATGTTAGATAAGGAATACGATTTAGAAATTTCAAATTTAAGATAAATAAATAAATAATTTAAATTTTAAATTATAATTAAATTAAATTTGTTTTTATAATTATACATGATAATAAGTTGGAAATAATTTTCTTTTTAAAAAAAAAAAGGTAAAAAAATGATTAAAATAAGCTTGACATAGGTCGTACAAAAAAATTGACACGTGGTCCCGTTGAGCCAATGGTTGCTTGGAAGGGGAAATACACTCACTCCACCAGTAGCGATATGCAGAGTCCACGTGGCTGTCTCAGAGGAAAGTTCACGAAGCCTGGCGATCGCTGGTTCCACCACGTGGCTTATGGCAAAGGCCTGGCCCACACATTTCATTTCCCCAATAGCTAACACCGTTTGTTGAGCGTTAGATTAACCATGCTTAGTTAGGACACGAGTTACCAGTCTTCGGTTTAGTCCTAAATCATAGTGGAGCCTCAGTTTCACCGCCTATTACAACTGCTATTATGTTTCTTCTCTCCGTTTCCATAAAAAATAATTAATGTTACTATAGTTAATTAAAACACTTTCTTGATTTACTAATTTTTTTTCTCGTTTTAATTTCTAAAAAAATAATAGAAAAATTAATATATTTAAAATTTTTTAGTGATATACAAAATATTATTTTTGAATAAGTAAAATTTTAAAACGATGAGAATGTGAGAGATAATAGGAAAATAGTGAGAATAAATTAGAGGAGGCTAGAAGGGTAATGCGCACAAAGAAAAGGTTAATGTTAGTTTGAAAGCGTTTCCCAACAAGAACAAGGGCATGACACGATAACATTGAATTGAACTGCAACGACAACACGGGTTGTCGTTTAGTCAAGGAAAGCTTTCTTAAAGAGACGCCACGCATCAAAACGCACAGGCAAACGTACTATTATTTAAATAATATATTTGTATCTCTTTTATCACTTAAATTATCTTATTTAATATTTTTTTAGTTTAATTTCTATATATTTATGATAAAATTATTATGCATGTCATTTTATATTAATAGATAATTATGTCAAAACTATTTGTTCTTTTTTTTTTCTTTTATTATAAAAAATATTGTAGAAATACAAATTTATTTTCATTCGCCCACTCATCACTAAATACAGAAGGTTGCATTCTGGCTGCATTGGTCGATTGGGATTTGAGATAATATCATAATCAATGAAACTTACACATTTGCACGCAAGTTGCAATAACGATAGTATTGTTTTCTTGTAACACCATAGGAATTTTCAAGACCAATCTCTTTTCAGCATTAGTAGAAGACAATCTTGTAAAAATTCACATAGTTACTCCTCTTATGAATAAAATTTTGAATTTCAAATATAACATTCACTTGATAATTAAAGTAAAAAGAAAGAGTAAATCACGACCTTGGTTAAGTGGATAATTGAAAGCAGCAACATTTTCCGTGTCCCAAAATAACATGTATCAATTCTCAATATCACTTTGCATGATTGGCGAAACCAAAATAATTGGAATCAAATCTCTTTCCACAAAATGTAAATAATGTTCAGATGAGGATAATGTGTATATGTTTATTTACAAGTAAAAAAGGTTACTTGCTTAATTATTTACTACTTTTTAATAACGGAAACTTTGGATAAAGTAACGAAAAAGACTTTCATTAGATAAGGTGTTTTAATTAACCTACTACTGATGTGACATATTACACATACAGGCAACTTGGTTAGTACATTTTTTTTTCTTTATTAAGGATTTATTAAAAAATTCGTGTATTTTTTTTTTCTTCTATGTTTATTAACCAGTCATAGTCATTGCAATTTCACGAGCTATTTTATTCCATTAATTTTATACAATTGTACGACTGGTAGTTTTGAATAATAAGATAGTTTTAAAGATGTCTTGTCATATGAAACTGTCTCAAAATTATTCGATTGTTTTGTTTTTAAAAGAAAAATGATGGATATACATCTTTAAAATTGAAAACACTCAAATTAATCTATTTTTTAATATTATTTTGTTTGAATATATATATTTTTTCTGACATAAATTTTATTAAAAAATATTAAATATATATTTTGGAGAGTGGTAATTGAATATTTTAAAAAATTTAAATATATATTATCATCATCTTTTCAAAAAGTAGTTGTTGGGTCATCAATAGTCTAATTTGATTAACTTTCATAATTTTATTTGTACTTGGAAAGGTTGGGTTTCTACTGGTTGGATTAAGATAAGAACGCGTGTCATTATTTTAATCGGAAGAAGAGAGGGGTAGCAACCTCCCCTGTCCGGGTATTTATGTGCTGAAACTTCTCAAATCATTAAAATAATTAATAAAAAAATGTAAAAAATACTGTTGAATTATCATAAATAACATAAAATAATTTTGTTATTATTCAAAATACATTTTTAAAATTTTTCCATTGGTTGATTTATTATTTGTAAATTCATTTTGCCAAATTCTTTAATATTTTTTTTCTTATTAATAAATAACCTTAAATAACTTTTGAGATTAATCTACTGATGGTATTAACTTTTAAAGTAAATGTGTAAACTCATTTTTAAAAACTAGACAGTGTCTACTACTTTCAAATTAAATTATAATTATCGACACACATCTTATTAAAATATTAGGCAGTTACAAATTTTTTACTATAATTAATTTTATATTGAATGAAGTTGTTTGCATTTACTTTTTAAATTATTTATTTTGATAAAATAGGCATAATTTAATTTTTTTAATCTATTTATTTCTGTTTTTTAATAAGAAAATTCTATTTACTTCAATTTAACCAAACTAACCTTTATTCTATATTAATTGGGTAAAAGAACTTTTTTTCCACTGACGAGATAACAACTAGATGTAAGAGTGTTTGAAATAATGCAAAAAAATTAAATTATTTCAATGGCATATATATAATTGATTACAATCCGAATGAAATATCTACAAATATTTTTATATAATTTTTTATTGCTTTCTTATATGATTTTTAATTTTTTTATTTTCTTAGTTTGTTAACCAGTATCCTACACTTTTTTTTTTTTTTACCTTTTTCTTTTTTGCATATCATTTAAACTCCAAAAGTTAATAGTTACTTTATATAAACTTAAGAATTAGTGTTTGAACAAACAAGCTGAAACAAAGCAATCATTTTTCACATTCACTTCATAATTTTTAGCAATAGAGAATTGCTCGCACTTGGCTAAAAGTTAAGGGCCCTCCATATTACCTGAAAAAAGTAATAAGGAGGTTTTGTTTTTGGGTCCAAGATATTAAGGTGGCTAAGAATATGGTCCAACATTGCATGATGTTTGGGTTCATTTTTTTGCTGAAGCCCAGTCTCAAGGAATTACTATTAGCATTATTCAGAAAAAGAGCATTATCAAGTGTAAAATATACATTCAGTCGTTGAAATCAAAATAAAACCAATGTCAATTAGATACCACTTGAAAATAATAGAAAGTCAATTATCATGCAACGCATGAAAATTACATAATATGTTATCATTCTATCTTCAATCCCCACCCACAAGAAGAACATTGGACATTAGTTCTATAAAGTTCACTAAAGCACTTTACCTTAGCATTTTGAGGTGAAAAAGATGGTATAAAATGGTGGGAGGGAAGAATAATTGAGAAATGGGAGTGTAGTGTTGTAGCATCACGTTAGAGGATGGTTCTCCCCTTCACCTTTGCGACCATACTTTTCCTCACACTTCACACTGCGCACTCATCTCAGCCACCATTCGCTTGCGATTGGTCGAACCCTTCCTCCAGATCCTACCCATTCTGCAACCCCAAACTCCCCATTCCCCAACGAACCAAAGACCTTCTCTCCAGACTCACACTCGACGAGAAACTCTCCCAACTCGTCAACACTGCCCCTTCCATCCCCCGCCTCGGCATCCCCGCCTACCAGTGGTGGAGCGAGGCCCTCCACGGCGTTGGAAGTGTGGGCCCCGGCATCCTCTTCAACGGCTCCATCTCCTCCGCCACCAGCTTCCCTCAGGTCATCCTCAGCGCAGCCACCTTCGACTCCCTCCTCTGGTACCGAATCGGACACGCCATTGGAATCGAAGCCCGCGCAATCTACAATGCGGCCCAGGCCCAGGGCCTCACCTTCTGGGCTCCCAATATTAACATCTTCAGAGACCCGCGATGGGGCCGAGGACAAGAGACCCCTGGCGAAGACCCTCTCCTCACTTCTCGCTATGCAGTTTCCTACGTCAGAGGCCTCCAAGGAGATTCCTTCCACGGTGGCAAGCTCAGAGGCCACCTTCAAGCCTCCGCCTGTTGCAAACACTTCACGGCTTACGATTTGGACAATTGGAAAGGCGTCGATCGCTTTCTCTTCGATGCTCGCGTAATTAACCACTTCACTCTACTTAATTATTTTTTTCTGATTCTATACATGGACAGACATTATTATATATGATCCATTTCAGGTGTCTTTGCAAGATTTAGCCGACACATATCAGCCTCCGTTTCAGAGTTGCGTACAGCAAGGAGGGGCCAGTGGGATAATGTGTGCTTACAACCGCGTGAATGGGGTTCCAAGCTGTGCCGATTTCAACCTGTTAACCAGAACGGCCAGAAAAAAATGGGATTTCCATGGCTATATTACGTCGGATTGTGGAGCAGTGGGGATCATACATGACCAGCAAGGGTTTGCAAAATCAGCGGAAGATGCTGTAGCTGATGTTCTTCGTGCTGGTATGTTGGGTCCTTCGTCTCTCTTTCTAGATCGTTATCTTCTTTTGCTTTAACTCATGTTCTTAATCCTACTGTTAAATCTTGATTACATATTGAAAGCACAAAGTTTAAAGAGTGATTACCTAAATTGCATGTTCCTTGTACATAGAGGCTTTTATCACTTGTCTCTTGTCGGTTTATAATAATATGCCTTTACAATGCCATTCATTCTTAAGCATATTAATGGCAAAGTCGATGCTTTGGCCCACTCTTCTAACTGACCCTGTGATACTACGAACCCATCCATGATATGTTTATCATTATTTCTTATGTTACCTTACTGTATATTTGAACAGTGCTCTATTACATAATTTTTTATATTCAACTACATGTTTACATGTTTATCATTCTTTTATGGATCAAGATTTCCGACATCTGTGAGCCCCACAACAAGACTTTCTTTCTACTTTCCGCACAGGCGTGCTAAGATACTAGCAAACTTCTCTGCGTGTATTTTTATTTAATTTAAGTAAAACTTATGAAATATAATTTAAAATTATAAAAGTATTAACAGCTGCAATTTATACGTAAATATAATTTTAAAAATAATCAAACGAAGGGTATTAGTTGCTGCAATAAAGAGAAATGGGATGATAATTAGGAAACTGTTAAAAAAACGAAACTCTTTTTCACGAAAACAACAAGAATCCTATGTGTCCTTTTTTGAAAAGAGAAATGGTGCTTACTAAAAAAATTATTTTCACCATACTCATAGGAACTATGTTTTCCTTCAAATAACATTGATATTGTTTAAATTTTTTAAATTAATATTTGATCATTTCGTGTATTTCGGGCAAAAGTAGCATTGCTCCTTTGAAAATACTTGTTTTTTAATATATATTCTTATGACATACTTTACACATCTTTGGTAACATTTTATAGCACTGCTCTAATAATTATCATTTCTTTAATAATCAGAAGATATTTTGATCCATAAAATCAAACGTCTCTTTAAAGAAATGATTTTTTATGATAGTAAACAAACATAAACTTGATTTTTTTAAGTCTCTAAAAAGTAATTATTAAACTATTTTATACCAGAATGGAACCTTTTTTTTAAACAAACTTACCAATAGTTTTTTACTAAAAATCCATTAGAAACGAAATAAATGAACTTAGTATGGCTTTTATAAATTTCATGAAATCAACAACTTCATAGAGAATATACCAAAAAAACTTCGAAGAACTATCTCCCTACTTAAAACAAACCATAAATCCCTATTCGAGTTTCAGTAGATGAATTGATGAAGTGTAAGCAATCCTGATAATTTCTTTATTCAAATGGTTCACATTTGGTGGGTAAACGGGAATCCCAAAATTTTTAATGATCTAAAGTTATAATAAAAGTTGTTGCCTTGTGGGTGCTAAATAGTGTGCCTTTCTCTCACCAAATATAGATCTCTATAGATCTCTACCCAGTGTTTTAGAAGTACTGGGCTATGTTCAAGTTGATATTGAATTTCGAAATTGTGTTAATTATTTCAAACAGCTTGGACGCTCCTGTTTCTCAGACTCCATGTAAGGAAAGAGTAATTTTTGGTTGAAAATGGGATTATGCGTCATTTCTGAGAACTTTTGAAGAGGGAAACTGTAGTTTACCAAAAAGGATGAACTACTTCCTAAATTTAGGTACGCGTAATGCTGTTGTAATTTAGATGCATTGCAATAAATATGTTTCTAAAATTTTGCAGGGATGGATGTGGAATGTGGTACTTATTTGACGGATCATGCTAAATCCGCAGTGTTGCAGAAAAAAGTATCCATGTCTCAAATAGACCGTGCCCTTCACAACCTGTTTTCTATTAGAATGAGGCTAGGCCTGTTTGATGGAAATCCAAGCAGGCTCTCATTTGGCATGATTGGTCCCAATCATGTCTGTTCCAAAGAGCACCAATATCTGGCTCTTGAAGCTGCAAGAAATGGTATTGTCCTCTTAAAAAACTCTCCCACACTTCTCCCACTTCCAAAAACAAGCCCCAGCATTTCCTTAGCAGTGATAGGTCCCAATGCCAATGCTTCTCCGCTAACTCTTCTAGGAAACTATGCCGGCCCTCCTTGTAAATTTGTGACAATATTGCAAGGGTTTCAGCACTATGTTAAGAACGCCGTTTATCATCCTGGCTGTAATGGTGGACCAAAGTGTTCTTCGGCCCAAATAGAGCAGGCAGTGGAAGTTGCAAAAAAAGTGGATTATGTCGTGCTGGTAATGGGACTGGATCAAAGTGAAGAGAGGGAAGAACGTGATCGCATTCATCTAGACTTGCCAGGCAAGCAACTTGAACTCATCAACAGCGTTGCTCAAGCTTCTAAGAAACCAGTTATTTTGGTGCTGCTTTGTGGAGGGCCTGTAGACATCAGTTCAGCCAAGTATAACCACAAAATTGGGGGCATCCTCTGGGCTGGTTATCCAGGAGAACTTGGAGGCATTGCACTTGCACAGATTATCTTTGGTGACCACAACCCAGGTGAATTTTGTTTTGTATTTATGAATAGAATGTCCCTGATGTTGCAATAAAATCTTTAACTTTAGTCTCTTACTTTACAAAACTTTTAATCAAAATATCATTCACTTTACTCGTGTTTTAACTATACATTTTAATGGAGTTCAGGTCTAAGTAAATGATCTTTTACGACATTTTTAAAGGGATAAAGTGACTAACAAATGTAATCTCAAGGAATGAAGGGAAGATTTACTTGTACTGTATTTTTTCTATCCGACATGCATTGTATTTGACGAAGTAATGAAGGAACAAACAACATAGCCTAATAGTTCACATATTCACAAGTTTATTACTGAAATGGTGTCTGCTGTCTGTCATAAATACAATGTAGGAGGAAGACTACCGATTACTTGGTACCCAAAAGATTACATCAAAGTACCAATGACAGACATGAGAATGAGAGCTGATCCTTCAACAGGCTATCCTGGGAGAACTTACCGATTTTACAAGGGTCCAAAAGTGTATGAATTTGGCTATGGACTAAGCTACTCAAAGTATTCCTACGAGTTTGTTTCTGTTACACATCGCAATCTTCACTTGAACCAATCATCCACTCATTTGATGGTTGAAAATTCAGAAACCATAAGGTACAAACTAGTTTCGGAGTTGAGTGAACAAACCTGCCAAAGCATATCACTGTCAGTCACAGTGAGAGTTCAAAATCATGGAAACATGGTGGGGAAGCATCCTGTACTGCTGTTTATGAGGCCTAAAAACCAGAAAAGTGGAAGCCCTGTGAAACAGTTGGTGGGTTTCCAGAGTGTGATGCTTGATGCAGGGGAAATGAATCATGTTGGATTTGAGGTAAGTCCTTGTGAACATCTTAGTAGAGCAAATGAGGCTGGTGCAATGATAATAGAAGAAGGGTCTCATCTGTTGCTTGTGGATGATCAAGAGCACCCAATAGATATAATTGTTTGATGCTACAGATTTATTCTTCAACAATGACAAGCTAATTTAGCCAACATGTTTCTGAAACATGCTGCATTTTGGGATTAAGAGACCAAGAAATGTACTATAATTTGATTTGATTCCTGGATCCATGGTATTTTCATCTGAAATTCAGATGAAGGAAATACTATTTCAGTGTATTGAATGTAAAAATGTTGTTCCTCGTTGATTACCTGGTCACTAAATTAAACTGTATGCATCATCTAATAATTTTTTTATTATCGTTTCAAATTCATATGTATTGTTTCAAATGATCCTAGAACTATTCCACGTTCAATATTATAATTTAAAATATAAAAATATCTAGAATAATTCTTCTAGAAAATATAAAAAATCTTTAATTAAAAAAAAATAAAAAAATAGTAAAACTTTAATTAAAAATATTTCTATAAGAGAGTAAATGAGTATTAATTAAAAATATTTTTATTCTATTTTATAAATAACTCATTATATTTAATATTTTCAAGTAAATAAATTTGAGTTTTTTCTTATATTTCTCATCTCTTTCTTTATAATAGAGTTTTAATTAAAGATTTTTAAGATTTAAAAAAAAAAACTCAAGAATTATTGTAGATATTTTTATATTTTAAATTATGGTAACATTTCTCTTCGTTAATTTGAAATTTTCTTGTTTACATTAATTTTTTCTCTAAATCTTTGAATTTCTTCAAACTTTAGTAATTTTGTGAAGATATCTATAATTTGATCCTGAAACACCGGATTCTTTATTAGTGTTTGTACAAATTTGTTATCTATACAAATCTTTATCGCTTCCATAATCAAGAGTACTTCTTAAATAATGAAGTATCCTCTATGAAAGCGATAAAGATTTGTATAGATAACAAGTTTGCACAAACACTAACAAAAAATTCGATGTTTCATGATTGAAGTAAAAATATACACATGAAATATCATTTGAGAATCTATTGCGAAAAAAGAAGTAGAGCTTAAATATATCAATCAAATTACAAATATCTTTAAAAAGTCATTAAAAATTTGAAGAGTTTAAAAAATTAAGAAAAAAAATAGGTTTAAAAAAGAAAATTTCAAATTAAAAAAAAATGTTAATATAATTTAAAATATAAAAATATTTAGAATAACTCTTAAATTTTCTTAAAGAAATTTTAAAAAGTTTTTAATTAAAAATGAATGTAAAAAAATATATTGTGGAATTTTAATTAAAAAATTTTCTATAAAAAAATAAATGAGTATTAAATAAAGAAATTATTATAATAGAGTTTATATTTCTCTATTTTATTCTATAAATATATTATTGTATTTGTCTTTCAAGTAAGTAAATTTAATTTTTTTTCTTATAATTCTTGCATTTTCCTATAACAAATTAAACATGTCAAATTTATATTATAAAGTATTTAAATTTTTGGATGAATCTTTATTTCACTTTGTACGAAATATAATAATTCTCTTTTGGAAAATATGAGGGATATAGATAAGGTCCAAATTGTGAGAATTAAAATAAAATAATCTAGCAAAGTTTGTTTTATTCAGTAAAAGTCTAAGATTTATATCTTGGCGCACTAAACTGTGTAATTAAAATTAAATAATAAGGTAGGGTTAGCTTAAATTAATTAAGTGAATGAGATACTATTAGATTAGATTTAGTTAATAGGAGGATAGTTGGTTTTATTTATGTTAGTAAGCCCTAAATGGGTCCTCTGTTTTGTACTATTTCTATGGATGTTTTTCTTATAAATTGGACAAATGTTTTGGGTAAACTTTTTTTTTTTTGAAATGGATTCTGAAATGCATTACATTCTGAAAATTAAATTCTACAATAAATGAGAGGTGAAAAATATTTATAGGATGTTTTTATGGAAAGTGGTAATGCTAGATCCAAGCACTGTGGAACGAGGGAACTGGACCTTGTAGGTACGCAGAATGTGGGAGAGGGCTGAGTACATTATGGGCCCATTTCG
The DNA here is from genome assembly GCA_016859785.1 of Macrotyloma uniflorum. NCBI lineage: Eukaryota > Viridiplantae > Streptophyta > Magnoliopsida > Fabales > Fabaceae > Macrotyloma > Macrotyloma uniflorum. The sequence goes on from BDMB01000001.1 coordinate 3,401,926, forward strand.
TAAAGTTCAGCTCCAACCTTTAAAAAAACAAGTTTTTGTCAAAAACATTCTTAACAAGGTTTTTGACTTTAGTCAAGTATATTTGTTCAGAAGCCTACTATTTAACCTATTGAGAAAAATGGAGATTCTCTAGTAAATTCTTTTTATGGATATCAACTCTAATAAATCAATTATAGTCATATAAATAATGTTGGATTTTGGGTTCCAAAGTAACTACACTTTTTAAAGGGATGTAAATTTTGTAGTAGATATCAAAGAGATCTTGAGAACATTTTAATGCATCTCATCCTACCTGGATAGAGTGTTGCAATTGTGGATCATGGTTAGAGCAGTTTATGCACTACTTTCTCTAACAATATAGTGTATTGTCACGTACATAAGAACACCAACTATTAATAAATATTCAGATGAATCAACATTTGTGCATTCATCCATTCCATTTGATTGTTATCTATAATTTGATATATTTGTTTAGATTGATTCTACACTAGATTGAACCTTACTATATGTTGTCCTTACCTGTGTTCTTATGTTTGTGTTGTTTTGTCTTTTTCTTCCTTTTTTGTTTAGTGTTGTTGTGTTCTTTTCCCCACCCTTCAGACGGTAAATTCTTATAATGCTATGGAGACTAAAGTTTTCTTCCTTCATAGTGACCTTGTGGTGATACCTTCCTTCTAATCAAACAAATGTATGCTCTTAAGTTTGAATGAGTACAAGACAGAGATAATTTTATATCAGTAAATTAAAAACATGACAGAACCACCCCTTTTTCTTTTCTGTGACAAAGCTCTCTGCCTTTTTACTCTAGTACAAATGAAGTTTTATTTCCTATTACATCAGTAAAGCTTTAGAAAGTTTGTAATTATGTTTTAAATGTTGACGTATATTTTCTTGTCATTAATTTATTTGAAAAAAAAATCACATTTTTAGCATGATGTAGATGTCTTGGGACCATTGGGTATGATCATAACTTCTGAGGTAAAATGAGTTACAGAAAGTGTATTGTTTGCTATCCTAAAATTATAAATACTTAATTGGCATGTTGGTTTATCTCTATCTCTCTTCTTATTACATGAATAACATATTACTTCAATCACTTGTCTCTTTTTATTCCTATCTCTCAATGTGTATGCATTATTTTTTTTGGTAATGTTATGAAAAGAAAGCCAAAACTACAAGCGTGGAAAAGCGATGCAGTGTTATCAGCTAGCAAATTAACTAAGTAGGTACTATGAACCCAAGAGTGCGATGCTGTCTTATCTTTGCTAAAGAATTTGCTCTATAATTGTCTTCGTGAAGAGTTTGATGAAGAATTATTTGTCATTCTTCACTCAATCTGTGACGGAGATGCTTTCAAGGATAGTGACTGACATAACATGATAAGGTGAGAAGGAATGATTGATCAAGTTAATAGAAATCAGCTGAGGGTACTTGTAACACTTTAATACTCATACGTATTGATTATTGCTGACGGGATTTCTAATAGCTATTCTGTATCAACCATCAACCACTTGTGACCTTATGCATGCCACTAAGACAGTAACATATAACAGTGCATTTAATGGTATAAGGGCGAAAATTATGGCCAATATGGGTGGTGAGATGGACGTGGAACCGTTACCTAGGTTATTGCCAGGATCACTAATTGCTATATGTTGTTTGGTAGGTTCAATTAAGACTAGGATATATCGTATATAATTTGAATAGTTGCATGGGGAGGAAAAATGGGTGGAAAATTCATGAGAGGTGGTTGAGATTGAGACTAAAAATTATAAATATATATGTTGAATGTTCAATACTGTTTATTCCTGATAACTGATGATATTGATGGTGCAGGGATGAGAGTGTAAGAAGTGGCCATGTTGAGGATAATCAGGACGAATAGAAGGGTTGAGAAGGTTTTGTGTCGGTGAGAAAAGAAGAGATTTTTATTTTCATAAGTAACTTTGTAGTACAGATTTTGTTACATAATAATATAGTATAATTAACTATTTTCATTTATATAATAATTAGTACCAAAAAGCTAATATAATATACTTTAGAAATCCTAAATTAAGAATTTTCAAGGAGAATAATTGGTTACAATTTGCAGAATTATGTTCTCTTCAGAGACCTTCAAGGCAGAAGCAGTCTTCACGTCTATTGATGCTAAGAAGACAACTTAAGAGTGACACATATCTGTCTTTGTTTCAGATTTAACTTGACATCTAACAAAAGAGGAAAAAGAAAAAACTTTGGCCTCCATATGAGACCATCACATTCAGTGTAGTGTCACGTTGACTTTTCAATAAATATTTATGGACAAACAAAAAGTAAGTCAAAGTTTTCAACAAATTAATATTAATTTGTACATCTTGACTTTTCATAAAACTTATCATTTAATTTTTATGAATTAAAATGCTTGATTTATTTTCCATTTATATTTATTGCTTTACGAAAAGTGATTTTTTTTTTTATAGGTATCAATAAAAAATAAATGGTAGAAGATGTACGAGAAGTATACAATCGAAGTAGCTGAAGTCTTGGGTGGAATTCTTGGAAGCAGGCTTTGATGTAATTCGCTATAAATATATACTCAAAATAATTTTTATTTGGATTGAAGAATCTACTTGAAAGAAAGAGTGAAAAAAAAAATTAATAAGAAAAAGAGAATGAAAAAGAAGTTATTTGATTTAAAAAAAAAAATATTTATTATTAATAATTTTTTTAATAATTTTTAATATTATTTTTAATTTATTATTAATATTATAATGAAAATAAAAAATAAAAAATATATTATTAATAATTTTTTTAATTATTTATAATATTATTTTTTAATTTATTATTATATTAAAAAATCGTTACTAATAATTTTATTTAATATTTATTATTAATAATTATTTATTATTTTGATATAATTTTAATATATAATCAATCGATTATGTATGATATATGTCCAATTTTTTCGCTTATAATTGCGGATGATAAATGAAACAATTTTTCCCAAAATTTATGTTTTTATATCTCAGTTTTATAATTTTGTTACAAATCATCGCTTCTCAACTAAAATACTATCTTAATGTAATTGGTATTAAACCTTGTCTCTCTTTTTCTTTTCTTTTTTCTTTCTTTCTTCCTTTCCTTTTCTCTCTCTCTCTCTCTCTCTCTCTCTCTCTATATATATATATATATATATATATATATATTCTATCTCTATCACATTGAATAAGTATATATAACAACCACCAAATTATTTGGTTGATGGGTAATTAATGTGGTTTCTGTGGAGTTTGACTTTGGTATTATTACTTTTGCAGCAGTAGATATTATTGGAAGACAATCTGATAACTTCGACAGATATAAAGTAACAATATTCTAATAAAAAATATAAAATTTATATCTGAAAAAAAAATTATTTATTTTTTAAAGTTCTATTAATAAAATTATAATTTTTGTTAAAATAGAAAAAAAATTTAACATATAAATTGTAGACTAAGCAATTCATGTAATCATAAACAGTATCCTTTAGAATTTTATCCCAACTTTTTTAAATATTTCAATTTTATCTTTCGTCTGTTAAATTCTAAACAATATTAATATTTTATGACAATTTTAAACGGCTATTGAGTGTATATATTTAAAATAATTATTTTTATCCTGTTTTATATTTTTTTTTTCTGCCTCCGATAGATTACAATATTAATTTCTTCAAAATTATCCGTCCTAATATATATAGTAAGAGTTTAGAAGTCATCAAGACCATATAGAACACGACATAACAGAACTACTAACAAATGAAATGAACTTGTCAAAATTGAGGTACTAAATTTGTGTTAACCACCAACGTCTAACGGTGGTATTATAAAGTACTTAACATAAGAGACTATAAGATGCATGCCATCATATTAAGTGGGATGGCACAGGTTTTAAGATAACTTAGGTTTATAGTTTACATTATATAGGAAATTGTAGGCGAATTCTCATAATAAGGTATTGTGTAAACTCTAACACTTGTATCATTTTTGGTTAACTTGTTATGCCGTCGAATGAAGGTGAATAGCTTACTACGATATATTGGTTCTTGAACTCTTCGTTGCTAATTTTTAGTGTCTCTATGACAGATGAGTGAGAATCAGAAAGAAACTGCCTCCAACGATCATGTTAAAATGGTGATATCAGAAGAACAGCAGGCCAAGGTTAGTTCAACTATTTTGCATTTGTTTGTATATTAAGAGATAATTTTACACTTGTTGCATGTGAAAATATCAAGCCACAATGTCTTGAGTAAAGGATGAGGCCCTTGATAATTTGCTTCCTTTCAGATCACTGAGGTGAGAGGGTTAATAGGACAGTTATCAGATAAGGAATCTGTGTACTGTTCTGATGCATCCATTTCAAGGTACTTAAGGTCACGAAATTGGAATGTCAAGAAGGCATCTGAAATGTTGAAACAAAGCCTGAAATGGAGAAAAGAATACAAACCGGAAGAGATCCGCTGGGTAAGTTAGTTTCTACTTGTCTTCACTTTCTTTATCAAGTTTAGATAATGCATGGTTGGATGGATCCTCTTTCTATAAAACTAGGCATAGAATTTAAGATGGTTAAAGTGAGTTTTGTTATCCCTTTATTCCCTTAAGTCAATCGCTCTCAAAAGTTAAGAGAATGCCAGTAAACTGCAGAAGAAGTGCTCACAGCTCATCACAGCTCAGTAACTCATTGTGTTGACACATTGTTCTTAAGATTAATCAACTGAATCTGGTTCTCATTGTCTCACGTGGAATGCTTGGTGTGGACAAAATCTATGGTTATGTCACTTTTCAGCATTGTGATTTAATAATATTTTTTGACATGCAGGAAGAGATTGCTGATGAAGCAGAGTCAGGAACAATATATAGACCAAATTACCATGACAAGTATGGAAGATCAGTGATTGTAATGACACCATGTCGCAAGGTTTCTTTTGAGAATCAATTTCAATCTTTTGTTTAATTTAATGAAGGGTGAAAATATAATCGTATAAAATTCATTCTCTACTGGAATGAGCGAAAATGGAAGAATGAGAATAGGCGATGTATAATTTGTTGAGACATACACCGTGGCTAGCTTGTGCATTTTTATTAGTAGGAAAACACACTTAATTTATGACTTTACATAACAGTGCTGAGTGCTGATCCTTTTACTCTCTGCTTTGAAATCGATGTCAAGGGTTTATGGATTATAAATATATAATAGTTGGTTAGAAACCTATTTTTATAAACAATTTTTAAAAGTGATATCATTCATGTTTTTATTTCATTTGTCGTCTTTATCTCTACTGCAGAAGTCCAAATCAAGACAGATTAAGTATTTAGTATACTGCATGGAGAATGCCATTTTAAATCTTCTACCACACCAGGAACAGGTGGTCTGGCTGATAGATTTCGAGGGCAAGATGTTCGATACATCGTTCAAATTGGCACGTGAAGTTGTCCATGTATTACAAGACTATTATCCAAAGCGCATAGGTTTGATTATTCTGTATAATGCACCTATAATCTTCCAACCATTCTTCAAGGTACCTAAATTAAAGCCTTTTCATTGATTTTCATTATGAAACTTGTATTAGGCCCCATACACACACACATATATATATATATGTGTGTGTGTGTGTGTGCTTGTAAAGTTAACGATGAATGTATGCATATAGTTTATCTTTTAAACTGTGATGTTAGCTGCTATTTAAGAGTGATCATGAATGTAGTACTTTTTTGTAACGTGAAAGAGCAAACTGCTGCAGATGCTAAGGCCCTTTATGGAGACTGAAATTTACAATAACATAAAGTTTTGCTATTCAGACGACAAGGAAAAGAAGATTTTGGAGGATTTGTTTGATATGAATAAACTTGAATCTGCATTTGGTGGGAATGATGATACAGGATTTGACATAAAGAAATATGCCGAGAGAATGAAAGAGGATGACAACAAGATTCATTCTTTCTGGGCACAGGTCAAGTCTGTGTCATAATGCAAATTCCGATGCTTCCAGCAATAAGAAAAAAACCTGTTCCCTAACCCTGATCAATAAAGCTTGGTTTCTCAAAGGAACAGATATTAGAATGAGAAATTACATACCTAAATCGGTATTGAGTCAACTGTAATGCAGCAGGAAGATGCTATGGCATTCTAGTTTGAAACTGTAATGAGAAAAACATATTGATGTTATGTAGGAAGTAAATCAATAACAGGGATTGAATACTCAAATCAATAATAGATCCAATTAGAAAACTTAACCAGTAAATTATGTAATTTCTCTTTCTACTTTTAATATGTTCTTAACCACTAAATTTTATGTTCTTAATTTATTCTTAACTTATACGATTTTATTGATTTATTAGTAAGAATTAATTTTGAAACATAAAAATTATTGAAATAAAATTGATCTAATATGATAGATAATCTTTTAACATTTATATAAAGAAAAAATAAATTTGATAATTGATGTTGTTACGTGTGTGTATAGGATACAGCTTCTGCAGTATGATATTAAATGAGTATTATGACAGATACAACCACCATTACACATGTCCGTAGATGGAGAAGTAGTTTGTGCATAACTTTACTTTATCTCCATTCAACTTTAATAAATAACTTCTGTTCCTTCATTTTGCACTCCACCCATTATTGAAGGAGAAACTGAAAGTGATAGTTCATTAACCCTTTTTTTAGTTTAAAGGTGACTTTCAGAGAATATAAAAAATCAAAAATCAAAAATCAAAAATAAAAAGTTAAATAATTTTATTTATTATTTTAATATAATTTATTATTTTTAATTAATATAAAAATATATAAATAATTTCTTACACTTCCATTTTCTTCCTCTTCTGCATAGAAAGTTCAAGAATCTTGAAAACCATAAATGGTGGTTTTCGACGCAAATCTAACATCAGTGATATAAACTAACACCACGTATTTTCTAAGTAACTAATAAACATTCTTAAACACTGATTGAAATTCAGAAAATTAGTTCTAATATAAACAATTATATTCTTAATTACTACTTTAGAAGTCCTCCTTTACAAAATCTTAATTTGCTTAAAGTACAAACAATCTAACATATAATTGTACAAAATGCTACTCATGCTATTGTAATCAGTATTTAAAAAGCTTAACAGAAAAATAGAAAAAAAGTGTCAAAATGGAATTTGTAATTTAAAGTAGGCTTATAAATAAAACATATAAAGATATAATTATTATTGACTTTAGATTCATAAATTAAATTCTAAGTGGTAAATATATTTTTATAAAAACAATTTATCAGAAAAAAATCTTGTAATTAATTTTTTAGGATATGTCTTAAAAAATTGTTATTCTTCCGCAAGTCGTTGTAATATTTGAAAATTTTAATTAGGTCATTTGAACTATTTTATCTAATTGAATTATTGAACTAATATTTATTTTTAGTTAGATTCTTATTATCATTGTAAAAAAATTAAACATTGTCATATTTAGATATGATATGTAATGAGTTTTCTTTTTCTTTGCATGCCAGTATTTTCACAAGCTTTGAATCCAGTATTTTCAATTATTTTCTTTAATTATTATTTTTTCGATCGTTGTATTCTCTACAAGTTCACTCAATTTAAATATACTTTGAGACTTTGTAAAAAACCAATGAAAAAGAAAAATTAAAAAAATCTAATTATTATGAAATAATTTAGAACATAAAAACATGTTTTAACGGAAAAATTTACGAGTGTGTTGTTTTTTTGTTTTGGTATGCAGACACACCGCGTAACTTGGATCCCATTAAAACGGGTAAGTGTAACTGTCGCCCAGAATGCATTAATAAAGAAGCAGAGTCACAACGTGAACGAACCAGACTCCACTACAACCAGTTCGGCGAACGCATAAGGTTAATTCTTTTCTCCTTTATCGTTTTCTAGACATTGTGCATCGATCTCATGTTCTGGTGAGGTGTCCATTTTAGCAGCACCTACTACCATTTTATTTTATTTCCATTTTCTTAAATACTACGTTAATCTTATCCTCTTCTTCTTTGCCTCCGAACTCTGGTTATGATGTATTTTGAGAGTGAATGTCCTGTAACTGTCGTTTTTTGTGAGTTTAACCGCTCTTCATTTTCTTCATAATTAAGATTTACACCGTGTGCCTTAATTACATTGTAAAGGGTATACGTTACCGGTTAGAAACAAAGCGAGTGTGAAATGTAAACGAAATGTCAAGATGTACAAGTAAACAAAAAATTATGATTTAATTTAATATCATTTCCAACTGGTGTTGAACAATGTCTTGCGTTGCAAAGGGTACACGAGTGAAAGTGAAATGTGAATAAAATTTTAAGGTTCACTAGTAATTTTAAGGTATCTGCTGTGTACTCATGTTTGGTGGCTTGTTATTAGCTTTTTAGTTTGTCTTTATTATGTTTTGTTTATGTCGTGCTTTCTGGGTTGTACTATTCTTATTCGTCAAATCTCAAATTGTATGGTAATTAAACAATTGTATTGTTTAAATTTTATAATCAACTGTTGGAAAACGTGGTAGTGAAGAAAAAAGAGTTGGAAGGAAATGAAAGAAAAATCTATTATCTAATGAGAAAGTGCTTGGAAATAGTATATGAGAAAGTTAAGTTTATATGTACAGCATGACATCCTAGAATACTGTAAGCGCGTAAGGACCCTCACAAAATGGAGCTATAACTAACTTTGAGTTAACATTAACTCTGGTAATTAACTGTTTGACATAAGTGGCTATAAAATGAATGCCACAATGCAATGAAGAAACCAAAATTAAGGATATCCCAGAATTCACTTTGGTTCCCTCAAAGTTTATCTTGCGTTACGCTTCGGTGGATCATATAGGTTTTGCTTAAGGTAACTTATTAGTTTGTAGTTATCTATGAAATTACAAGTTTGTAGTTATACACTGGCATTGTTGGTTGTTGTGCTGTAATTATTCTGAACGAAGGTGAATAACTATTACTACAAGAAATTGGTAGTGTCCATTGCGGTATTCAATTGTTCATTGCTAATTCTTTGTCTCTATGCTGAACAGCATGAGTCAGGATTTGAAAAAAGCTGCCTCTAACGGTCACGAGAAAATGGTAATTTCCAAAGAACAGAAAGCAAAGGTATGTCCAATTATTTTTACACTCTTTGTATAGAAGATACTTTTAGTCTTGTTGCATGTGAAAATATCAATCCACAATGTTTTGATTAAGGGAAGTAGCCCACAATAATTTGCTCTTCCAGATAACTGAGGTCAGAAGGTTGATAGGGCCATTATCAGCTAAGGAATCTCTGTACTGTTCTGATGCATCCATCACAAGGTATTTAAGCTCACGAAATTGGAATGTCAACAAGGCAGCTCAAATGTTGAAGCAGAGCCTAAAATGGAGAAAAGAATACAAACCTGAAGAGATTCGCTGGGTAAGTTACAACTTGTCTTCACTTTTATTTTATAATGAATTTCAAGATATAATGCATCGCTAGGATGTGTCCTCTAGTTATAAAACTTGGTTAAGGCGGTTAAACTGAGATTTGTTGTCCCTATATTTCCTTGAGTCCGTCACTTTATTAAAGGACCTGAGAGAATGCCAGAGTAAACTGCCAAAAAAGATTCAGCCATAACTACTTGCCTTCTTTTGGTATATCTAACAATATTCTAGATAAACTAGCGGTAACTGACTTTCTTATATTGTTCTTAATTAAGATTGATCAGCTGAGTCTGGTTCATTATTGTCTCACATGAAATGTGTGAGCTAGACATGCTCTATTCTAATGTCAAATTTCATGCATTGTGATATTTTATTTTGTAAAATTTTATTTGACATGGATTTTTCCTTAATGCAGGAAGACATTGCTGATGAAGCACGGACAGGGTTGATGTATAAACCAAATTATCATGACAAATTTGGGAGATCAGTGCTTGTAATGAGACCTTCTCTCCAGGTTTGTTCGGAGAATCACTTTCAGTCTCTATCTAGTTTAATTTAATAAGGATGAATTCGTATAAAAGTAAGACTCGACCTTTGGAATGACTGACTGAAAATGTAAGAATGAGAATAAACGATACATTCAGATATATATATAGACCCTACCTTGTTATTTTTCTTTTAACCAGAGAAAAACACTGTTGAATGGATCTGTTTTACAGTATCTTGTTATAGTTTGACCTTCTTGAAATTTGTTTCCTTAGTTTTCTGTTATATGCTGTATTTTGATTAGTTGAAGCCATTGCAGCAAGAAACTTTGATACATCACAAAAGTTTTATTAACAATTTTTTAGAGTAACGTCATTGTAATTTCATTTGCCGTCTACATTTGAACTGCAGAAGTCAAAGTCAACACTAGGACAGATTAAACATTTTGTGTACTGCATGGAGAGCGCCATTTTAAATCTTGCACCAAACCAGGAACAGGTGGTCTGGCTGGTCGATTTCCAGGGTTTCACGTTGTCAAATATATCATTCAAGGTGGCTCGTGAAACTGCCCTTGTGGTTCAAGAGTATTATCCAAAGCGGCTGGGGTTGGCAATATTATACAATGCACCTATGATCTTCCAACCATTTTTCTCGGTATCTAAATAAAAGGCTTTTCATTGTAACACTTGTATCGTGTGTATATATATAAACGCTGCTTTGGCATATATGATGTCTGCACCGACTTCGTGAAATATTGTTAAATGCAGCTTGCAAAGTTAAAAATGAGTGTATGCTGACTACTTTGGATGACTAAGGAGAATTGCGATCTTTTCTCCTAACCGATGCATTATTTTAGCAGCTGATCTTTAGAAGATTTCTTTTTGTGTGTATATGTATGTGTGTAGCTGCTATTTAAGAGTGATTGTGTGTGTAATATATATAGAGAGAAAGATTATAAATATGCTTACTCTTCATCTTAACCATTTATTTTCTTGTAATGTCATGAAGATGCTAGTATTTTAAATTATTGGATTATCAAAAGATAATAGGCGGGATTAAAAGTAAATCTCTAATTTTTACTCTTAGAATAAATGAATCCTTCTTTTATATATATATATATATATATAATTTTTAAATTGTGATGTTTGCTGCTATTTAAGAATGATTATAAAACTAGTACCATTTTGTAATGTGAGACTGAATTGCTGCAGATGGTAAAGCCCTTTTTAGAGACTGAGACTTACAACAAAATAAAGTTTGGCTATTCGAAAGACCCCAGTACAAAGAAGATTATGGAGGATTTGTTTGATAAGGATATTCTTGAATCTGCTTTTGGTGGGAATGGAGACACAGGAATTGACATAAATAAATATGCTGAGAGAATGAAAGAGGATGACAAGAAGAAACTTTCTTTCTGGACACAGGCCAAGCCTCTACCATCAGTTGCACAAAATGCTCCTTTAGATTCAATCAGGTTAGATGCAGATTCTGATGCTTCTAACAATGAGAAAATTCCTGTTCCGAACTGATGAATACATTTTGCTGTCTTGAAAATGCGATGGCATTGGAATGAGAAATTACATACTTAAATCAGTGTTAAGTCAATTGTAATGCAGCAAGATACTATGACATTATAGTTTGAAGCCTAAATTCAGGAGACAGTGTCAAGTTTATGTGTGATTAGTGATGACAAATAATTTTGCCTAGTGGTTGAAGCTTCTGAGCTTTGAAACAGGCAAGAACTTCATATCAGCTTCTCTTGTGATTTACAGTATTTTTCCTCATAAGCAGGGACAAATTTAAGTATTTTTAATAATCTAAAAACCTAGTATTACAACATGTAGTATGAACTTTAGTTTTCTTATCTTCATTGTATATGAAAGGAGGGAGAAAATGAGATGAATACGAGTTGTCGAGTATAAGTAGGAAAACATTCAGAATATCCAGCAAAATTCACAATAGAACTGATTTACAATTAAATAAAGGACCTGAACTGCAAGTGTAATAGAGTTTCGACATTTATAAGATGCATCAACAACATTTTCACGAAAACAATCACTCGCTCCCCTTGAGATAAATATACATAAAAGTGGGAGTTCATCTCTACATATATAGATTCAAAACTGTACTAACACATTGAAAACAGCCTAGCTTTAGGACAGGAGCAAATATTGTTAACATAACATTGCCACTGAAAACATCTCCCCCCTTTGTGATTCGGCTGAGACATTTATGATTAACTTTGATGTATTTCCTGAAACAATGTGATAATGGAATCTAGCATATTAAGATTATAGTATCGTAAGAAGAAGAATAAAAGAATCAATGAATGCTTACCTAAACAATACATCATTGGAACATGTCATCCAACTTCTGCTTGTAAAGAGCCAAACGCTGTGAACAAGTAAAGTTGTCAGTGCCTTTTGCAAATTAGTTAAAAAGAAGATTTAAAGGACCTAAATTTCAACATCATAAGAAGCATCAATCCAAGTAGCAGATGATGAATGACTAATAATAGATCAGAGCCGCCTGAAAGTGCCAACTTCATCTGTATACATTAGTTTTCATGCTCACTACCAGTCAGAAATTTGAGAAACGAATGCCACTTTTATCTGGCATCAAGAGCAGCCTAAAATTAACAGATAATTGAATTTGTTATCAGAAACTATTACAGCTTCTTCTCAGTTACTATTGGGTGCCGCCCATGCTACTATCAACCAGACTAGTTGAAACCAAAGGAAAGATTTTAATGAAGAAATCAGCAAGTCAAGGTGCAACAGTTTTCTATCTGGTTTAGAATTTGGATTTATCATTTATCAATGGAATTTGTACAAGAAAAAACATGAAGCTCACAGTTTCTCCCAGAGGGGAGTAACAGTGAAGCTTTCATAGTTTAACAATAAGAACACATATCACTAACAATATTAATAAGTATAACATAGCATACAGAGACACGTGACAAATAATTTCACAAGCAAAACCATTTTGATGTTCTATTCATTAGATTTGTAGATGACTGCAAGTGCCATTGCAGTCTTCCAGACAACAATATCTACCTTTAAAACCTTTTTACATTTCATTGAAAAGAGAAAAATACATATTAAAAGGAGGATATAAAAGCTGATATAAATACATCTTAAAAGTAGGACATTAAAGCTGATATAAATAGCATACCCTTGTATAGGCATAAACTCCAGCTTCGGAAGGCCCTACGGGACTCCCCCTCCTAATGAATCTTCCCTCTTTGAAAATGTAAAGCATGGGAATTCCAGTTGACAGTTCCAAACTAATGACCTGGTGAAAGAAAAAAAAATGTGAGTATGTACAGCTATACGCAAACTTAAGAGCCATGATAATTATGAATACTCTAGTTACCTCTTGAGAAGTTAATTTATCAAGGTACATGATAATGGATCTCAATGAATTCCCATGGGCTGAAATCATAACATTCTTTCCAGATAAAAGTTGTGGTTCAATCTGCAGAATTGATGTCAATGGGATCATTCCCTGATCAATGTTATACGCTGACTTCAACCATACCAGAAATTTGACCGTACAGAATAAATCAAACTACATAAATACTTCCTCTCCAGTATATACAGGTTAGATGCTACGTTAGTCCCATAAAACATCAAACATAGAACAAATATGTAACTGAACTAAAGCAGAGCTACTGAGTTGAGAGGAACGCGTAGTTTAAAGATTCACCACATTTGTCTGGAAAACTTAACATCAAATTTAACACAGGAAAATGAGGAGGGGATGTAATTTACAAATGAGAGATTCTTTTCAAAAAGTTATGCAAAAACTATATTTCCACTTACTTGGTCTCGGAAATAGGCAACTGCTCTTTGAGCACACATTTCCAAACTTTCACCATTTGGAGGAGGTATATCATAACTTCGCCGCCACTCATGGACTTGCTCTTTCCCATATCTGTTTGCTGTTTCTTGCTTATTGAGACCCTGTAGTTCCCCATACCTGAAACGATAACAATTATGTTATGCCAATAATATGTTATTGTTATTTGTGACATTGTAAAGCAGAAATTTCAAACACAGGAAACTGGAAAAAGATTACTACATTCTTTCATTTAGTTGCCAAGATGCTACGACTGGAATGGACTGTTTTGTTGTATCTTCACTAAAAACTTGACTCCATGACCTTGCACGTTCACTTTCATTGTGCATAATGATAGGGACCTGCTGGGAAGTTGATGGTTAATATTTAGGAAAAAAACATCTGAGTACTTTATCGCATCAGACAAAAGCATTTCTTCAAATGGTCTAGACTAGAGTTTAGTGCACTGTTATGTACATAATTAGCACCAAGCATAGCAAAACCTGTCAGTTTTTCAAATAACCAATTTTCTGGATTGTGGTGTCAGTTTAAATAGATCAAAACCCCTGTATTTTCAGTTAAGCACTAGTAATTTGGGTCATGGTATGCTTACTAATATGCCCTATGCTTTGAAAAGAAAACAATAGTTACATATTCATTCGTGTTACCTTCCCACGACGGTGCTGGGTCATAGCAAGCATGGCTGTCATTTGTGCACGAATCAAAGCCGATGTAAATATGACATCAACAGGAATGCTGCTAATTCTTTTTCCAGCTTCAATTGCTTCATCTATACCCTTCTTGCTTAGAGGGACATCAACGCACCCTGTGAATAAGTTCTTTTCATTCCATAATGACTCACCATGCCGAATAAGGATTAAAGCCGCTTCATCTGAAGTCCAACATATTGAACAGAAATTAGACAACATCCATCTAACATCTTGAACTTCTTGAATCTTGCAACCACCTCAAACTTGGTGAATCCAACTTCAAGAAGCAATGAACATGGACACATTGAGCAAAGAAAGCCATCCAGCAACAAATATAATTAACAGGAGTGTTTATCTTACTTGATTTCTTGTAATTGTCACCAGAGTTGCTTCTTGAAGGGGACAACACCGGATCAACCACTGATGTTTGCAAAGCTAGACATCGAGTTACAGTACAATTCCTCTGGCCAGAGCGGTTACTACTTCTCCTTGACAAGCCATTACCACTGATAAAATCCCTAGCCACCAATCGTACTAAATTGTTTTGATGCCTTTGGTGATGATTAAAATTATTCAGATATGAATGGGACTGCAAGGCGCCAATAGCCTGGTAATATACTTCAGCAGCCATTATCTGAAACTTGAAAACAGAACATCTGAGTAAGACAAAACCACCTTAGAGCTGAAAATTCAGGATCACAGGGCAACACTGCTGGATCGCTGTGGTGCACAAGTGATGCAGCTAACATGTAGGTTTATTTAGTACTATGATGTACCCTCCCATATTTGAATCAAGGAAACAGTAATCGCATACTTGCTTGGAAGAATGTTTAAGGCCAAAGGAAGAAAAAAGAGTCTACCTTACATCACCATCTAAATCATCATAGGGAAATTTTAAAAATGGTTCCAAATAAAGAAATAGCAGATCTATAAAGGGAAGATACGAAGGAAACAAGAGAAATCCCACATTTGATATGTAAATAGAAAGAAAAAAAAAAGGAAAAAAAAAAACTTTCATTTTATCTGCATCGAGTATTAAGTCGAAAATCACAAAGTAAAAATTGTATCAGCGTACCCAGGACGCAAGTAAGCAACGAAAAGAGCGAGGAGAAGAAGAAGCAAGAAAAATGTGAAAGAGAATATCATAACATTGATATACCTGGTTTATATAAGCGTAGTGAGGAAAACGAGGTTGAGGGAGAGAAAGAGTGAGGTAAGTATTACGAAGAGAATGTGGCGAAGAAGGAAATAGAGAAGGGAAAGTAATGTGTTGAGTCCAAGGCAGGGACGTAGATTTTAGAGAGGGAAAGGTAGTTGCAGTTGTCACAAGTCTCAACTGGCACGACAATTGACTAGGAATAGAAATAGGAGAAAAATGAATGGTGGTAGGTTTGGTTGAGTCCAAATACTCGCATAGGTTGTTGGACAAAAAAGACTGCGACTTCCCTGGAAACTAAACTATGTTTTTTGTGTTTATTCTTGTTTTTCTCTGTCCTTCCATTTTTCCAAAGATTACTACAGATAATAAGTTAGATGATATTGAAAAGAATTTTAAAATATTATGTTTGATTGGTAATCAAGAGTCTCATATTATGTGAAGACTTTATTGATTAACACTCTTTTGGAATTATAAAATTTGTTCTAACATGCACTCTCAGAATCCAATTCACTTAAACTTTCCAAAAAGCAGAATTTTAGGAGAAAAATTCTCCCTCTCGAGAGTGAGTTTGAATTTTAAAAAATAATAATAAAGTGGAGAGAGAGTGTAATATTAGTGGCTATGTTTTTTAGAGTTCATATATATATTTTTTAGTATATAATGTAATTGTACATTTAAAACTTACCATTTGTTGTATAATTGAACAAGAGAATACTTTTTTTGAAATGAAATGTCGAATAAATCGTATTTACTTTAGAAAATACATTTGATTATATAATAAAAAAAGAAAATTTTGAAAGTGCGCATTATCATTCATGTGCTACATTTAAATGTGCCATTTGTTGTCGTTAGTATAATATATTAATTGTTAAGTTTTAATTAACAATAGTAATATAAAAGTCACATAACCACCACGTTTGGATCTGCAGTGTAACGGGGACTCACCTTTTTTTTTTCTTTACTCTTTCTCTTGGTTGAGTGTGCAAAGCAAGCCACTACTTACACAAAATTGATTGAATAATCAATCAAAATCTAATTTATTATCACTTAAATTTCTCAAAATATTAAAATAAAATAAAAAGCTTTTTAAACAAGATTAAAGTGTAGATAAATTACTCTTTAAGTTTTTTTTTTTAATTTTACTATTTTCAGAAATTAAACCTCAGCAACAAAATGGAAAGTTTGGTGCAGAAAATGGCACGTGTTTGTTTATGTAGATGGCATCCCTTGAAGTTCTCTGAAGATGAAAATGGAGAAATTAAGGAGTATCTCCACCTACCCTTTGGTATCACTGTTTGGTTTGAATCCAACGATGAGATCAATGGGTTTGACATTGAAATTTTCAATGGTAGATTAATTAATAAAGCACGATCGATCACGTGTTGCATGAAATACAAGAATGTATGAAGAGAGAGTCAACAACTACTACGTTCATTGCTTGTTTCCGATGGCTGCAATGGAATATGCCCTCGCATTCTGCACCTACTTAATCAAGGTCCATCTTGTACCAATTTTAGATCTATTTTTTTTAAATGTTTTTAATCATAAGAACTGTATTTAATTACTTAATATCATCATGTTTTTAAAGAGTTTAGTTTACATACTGTACAATACTAATATGCAGATTTTCATGAAATTTGCCAATTACTTTCTTCCTGATACTGTAGTTTCGAATTCAGAATTTCTTCATTTTTCAAGCCAATAAGTAATTTGAAAAATTCATGATTTCATCTCTTTATTATGTAATTATATTTATTATTAGGATAAAATTATTGAATGTTTGTAAAAATATAAGTTAAGTATGTTTTTATTTATGAATTTTTTTGTCAAATTTAGTCTTTATTCTTATATTTTAAAAATTGATCATTAGTACTGAAATTTAAAATTAATATATAAATTTAATTATTTTATCTACGATAGTACATAAATATTATAATAGTGAATTAATTTTAATAAATAAGAAAAAAACATTTTTTCTTTCTTAAATATGGGTTCCATTTCATATAGTTAGTAAATATTATATTTAGATATAAAAAATATATTTGATTTTTTTATCAATTTTGTTAAGATAAATAATTATCATTAAATATTTAATTTAAATATAAAAAAAATTAAAATTACATATTTTAAAAATATATTTATCAATTTGAAAGTGTAAAAAAATACAAGACAAAAATATATTTTTTCCTAAAGTTATATCGAGAATATATATATATATATATATATATATATATATATTAAAATGATATAAAAAAATATGAAAAATAGATATAACTTTTTTTATCTACTATTAATTAATTAATTAGTAATAACTTTTTATTATCTATTATGAATGAATTAATTAATTAATTTAATATTTTTCTGATATTTTATTTTAATTTTAAAATATTAAAAAAAAATCAAGTTACATTCTAAAAATATTTATGAAAAAAATTATAAATATGATTAAAAAAATAAAATTTAATATACCAAATTTAAATATAATAAATAACATTTTTAAAAGAAAATAAATTAATAAAATTTATAAATTATTAATTATTTTTTTAATTATATTTAGTTTTATATAATAATTCATTTATATATATATATATATATATTAATTAGTTTCATCCTTCCCTTAAAATTCTTAATTTCATCTTTACATATACATAATTTAGGAACTTACACCTATATACCCTTAATCTTAATTCTGAGGACATAATCCAAATTTAGCCTACTTTTACAGGTACACAATGCATTACTAACTGCATATTGATGTATTTTTTAAAATATCAAATCCAACCCATAAAGTCTTCAGTATCAGCGAAAAACATGTAACTCACGCTATTCTCATCTAAAGCTTCAAATCTCAATCCAACTTCTCTGCCAGTGTTTTTTTTGGTGTTCTGTGCTCAAACTATACTAATTTTATTATTTACACTAACTCCAAATATTTTTTTTTTTATTAAAATTAAAAAATCTAGTGTAGTTTGGAAGGATAGCAGAGATCAGTACCTAAAAAAACACTGCATTGAAGATGAACTCTTCAAATCTCCTTTTGAAGCTCTGACATTCTGAGCAAACCGGCTTCAGAGAGTATTTCTTTTACTTCTTCCCATAAATCAACCGATTTGTCCCTCCAAAGTACCAGTTGAGTGATCTCAAGATTCATAGATATAATCAACCATCCCAAGAGCATGATGTTGTAACACTACCAAAAGAGAGAAATTGTATCATTCTCTTGAAGCTCAATGATACTTCCACCAATAAAACCTAGCAGACTCATCTCGATGGATCTGAACCAACTACAGCAATATGTTTCAGAGAGAGGTGAAACTAGTACCAACAAAGTTTTCAATTGGGTGAATTTATTATATTGTTAAACTCTTACTTGTACGAAAGTTAAGCTAACTGAGAAACCAAAAAGAATAATTAAACCAATAATTGGTTATCTGTTAGCTGGGCTGCTGTATTACTCTACTAATAATCCTCGGACGGGATGGGAACAGTAAATTTAACCACAATTGTTTCTACGAAATTTTATATGTTAATTAGTTAAATATAACTGTTGAAAACAGAGCCATTAATTAGTTCAGCTAAATTTGATACTAATTTAATCGTGAAAAGAAACAATTGAAGTAGAACTTCGATTTGATTCTAAAACTTTTAAAAGAAAACAATTGGACCAGACCAAACCCAATTAAAATGGATGCCATTCGAAATCAACCCAATCCTCAACCACACACTTGTGCTATGCCATCGAAGTAATTTGTGACTTCAAAAATCCCACGGAAATGCTTGCCAAAACTCAATCATTGTTAGGAAGAAAATACAGGAACCTTTAACCGCTACCAAAGGACAGAAAACTTAAACATCGAAAGCGATAAGTCCAAAAAATGTTGATTTATTTCACAATCAAGTACTAGTATTAGTATTATCTTAACGAAAAGCATTTTTTACCGAAAACAACACACCTCTTCAGTGAATGGAGGTATAAAAGAATAGTTTATTGTACCAACAGAAAATAGACTACATCCTCAAAGTCCAAGCCAGACAGGTCTTGATGTAATGATATAATTAAGCAGGGTCCATCAGCATATATATATATATATGTAACATAATATGAAAATGTCGAGATAACACTCCACATCAAGATTGAATTAAATAGACATTAGGAAACCCAAATCGAAAGTGGATAGTGATAATATACTGAGATTAATTAATTAGTTCTCATTGTCGAACTCCTGGTATTGCTTGAGGACCTCAGCACAGCCACCAGCAACCTCCTGAGACATGAAACCCATGGCATTGGCGAACCTATCGTCGGAGGCAATGCCATTGTAGCGGGTCAGAATAACAAGGGCTTCGTCACGGCCAGGGGTGACTTCCTTGCATGTAGGGTGAGGACTACGCACAAGCTTAGCACTGCAGATCTCATCTGCATGATCCTCATCCACGTACATTGTGTATGCTCCAGTTGAATCAGTCTTCCCCTTCTTCGTGTACACAACCTCGTTGTTTACTCTGCTCCTGCATTGCAACAAAACCTCCGCACCTGCAAACAATCATCAATCAAACAAAACATCTTACAATCTTCCAACAACTACTAACTGCATGTTTGGATTCTCATTGGATCATTCCATACTACCTTTAAATACATAATTTGGAGTAAATGTTAACAGGTGTGGTCCCATATTAGAGTATTGATTCTAGATCTATAATTGAGTTTGAATTGAAATAATCGTTGACGACTTAAGCTTTTGTGATAGATAAAAAAAACTAATATTTTACTATTAACTTGCTCTTCGGCCAACAAACATAAAAACACTTTGCTTCAAAATCAATTTTAACTAAATCAAAAGTGCAAAATTAATTTTTGGATAGATCCACCAAAACACAACACAATTAACAACAAAAGGGGTAGCCTAGTAACAGGTAGCAACTCTCATTGTGTGCAAAAATTTAACATGACAACAGTAACACACCACAAACTACCAATTATTTTCGCTAAAATAAACTCTAGGCCTTCGTTACTATATCCTGCAAAGTTATCAGATCTGACAACCCAGTTGGGAAATTCGAAATGAAACTACCGCATTTTCCTAAACTAAACGTTACGAACAGTAGAAGGGCGAAACTGAAGTAAGAAAACCTCAAAGATTACATTGAAACGTCAAAGATTAACTTCAGGAAACAGATCTGAGATTTAGTGCCATATAACACAAATACTAGCGGTTAAAAAAAAAGTAAGAGAAAAAAAAAAGGGTTAGGAGTTACCAGCAATGTAGGTGGTTGCAGAGGTCTCAAAACCAGCACGGCAAGGGTCACAGTAGACGCGACCCTTCACGCAAAAAGGGCTCTTGGCTGGGCGAATGGCCACAACCATCGCCGGAAGCATACACATAGCCAACAACAAAACTACTCTCGAGGCCATAATGCTCGTCACAGATAGAAGAGGAAGGAGAAGGAGAAGAAGGAGAGAATAAGGAGAGGGTTTGGTTAAGAATGAGTAAGCACAAAGAAAATTGTGATTGAGGATTTCAATAAAAGGGGTGATATTGTGTGGTGAAGTTGGAGAAACGGGCATAAAGAAAACAAAAGCAAAGCGCGTGGTAAATGTTCAGCTGAGTTGGAGCGCACCTTAAAGGAGGTGGTCACGCAACTAAAACGTGACACGTCATTACGATAAAAGATCTCTGGGTTAATGGAGTTACGTGGAAGGGTGTAAAGAGAAAGGAGCGTAGAGAAGAGGAACTGAGGCGGTGTGAATGAATTGTCCCATAATGTTTGCAGCTGGCGCTGTCGGTGATTGCATGTGATGTGAGTAAGGCAGTGAACACAAGCTGTTCCAATGAAAGTGTATCTATTAGCCCCGCCTCACGCGCCGAAAATTTTGCCTTCTCCTTTTACAACTTGGATCCTCTGCACCCAAACTTCTCTTTAGTCATCATGCTGCAAAATCTTCACCATTACTTTACTATTACAATAATCACTAGTGAACATAAATTATGTGATCAGTGGCTAAAGTTTCTGCTACATGTTCCTTTTTCAATCAAAAGTCAATTTTTTCAAAATTATTAGCATTGGGAATTATTGCTAAGTTTTATTTATTCAAAAATTTTGGAATTTTTTATTTTATCCTGACTTTATTCAACTTCATAATTTCTTTTTTTACTTACAAATGTATTTAAAATTATTTTGTTTCAAAAGAAATAATCAGGACTCGAATTTGTGACTGTTAGAGTTTATACATTATTTTACTCAACTATACAAACTCCTTGAGGTTGAGTATCATCGTTGATTCTTCCATTGATCTCAATGTTTATGTATTTATCTACATAAAAAAAAAAAAATCAAAACGTATTCGTAACTTACTCCCACGTATTTTAAGTTGAGTGTTTAACATTAATTCGTAATCTGACACAGATTGATAGCCATAAGCACTAATTAAATCAAAGACTAAGAGATAAATGAAAATATGGAATTAAAATCCTCCTTGATTAACCTTTAATATAACTAATTAAATTCATAATATTTTGTTCTATATACGTTTAAACTCATCATAAACAGTAAAGAAAGAAAAACCGCAAAAACACTATTGTGGATGAAATAGTATTGAATTTTAGGATTAACCTTTGATTATGGGTGATGGTAAAATGTTTCTCATCAACAACATAATTAGTTTTCCTTATTATCTAAGGATCGGTTTCAAGAGTTGAACTTGAATTCATGTCAACTCCTACCTAAAAGAATATATCATGCAACTTTAACAAGAATAGGCAATGAATCTTTCTAAAATAAATATTATTTTGCACATACACAGTGTATATATATATATATATATATATATATATATATAAGGGAATAAACTTTTTTTATAATTTTTTTTTCTCATTTTTAGATAGACAATTTTACCAGTTATCAAATAAACATGATTTTATTATTTAATTATTTATATTATTATATAAAGAAAATATTTTTATATAACTATTTTTTATTTAAATAATTTTATCTTTCATTAAATTAAATAATTTTACTATTTGATTATTTAACAAAATATGTAATGTCTCTACTAAATAACTAACTACCATAGATACAGTTGAATCATTCTTAAAATATATACTACTCTTATATTATTAAACATTTTTATTTTTTTACACAACCTTTTCTATAAATTATTATTACAAAAATATCTATTTTTTAAAATTTTTATTCAAAATTATATTATTTTATGTAATAAATATATAAAAGATAAATATTTATTATATCAACTAATTCCATAACTCAATTAAATTGAGTTAGATTTAATTTATTAGAGGATAAATTTGATTTAACTTAAATTAACTCAATCTCTTATAAATTAGATAACAAGTTTTGTACATGTGACCTAATACTTAATCTAACCTAAAATCCATTTAAATCACTTATTTTATATCTATGCAGATAGAAAAATAAATTTTAAATGATATTATAAATATTAATAATTAATTTAATTTAAAATATTTATCGAATAAACTAAATCTAACTTAATCTATTAAAGGATGAGTTAGGTAAATTTGATTGAACATAAAAAATAAAAACTCAATCCCATCTAATTTAAAAATATTTTATTAAATTAAATAATAAATTTACTTAAATCCTATTTAACTTAACTCGTATATGATCTTACGCTACTTAAATAAAATAAAAATATATAATATTCAATCTCTCAAATTTGTATGTTTAAATATAAAAGTTCAAATATGTAATAATTTTGATAAATATATATATATATATATATTTACTTATGAAAATAATATGATCAAGATTCAGTTTTAAGATAAGATATTTTTTAAATAACAACAACTCATATATGTTTTCTTATATTAAAATGTATAAAATATAACTTTATTATAATACATATTATTGTTAAATAATTTATAGTCAATTTTACTTAATATTTTTTAAAAATTTTAAACAACTTATTATATTATTATATTATGTATATTTTTATTTAATCTTAATTATAATATATAACATTATTTATTAATATAAATTCATTAAAATTGGTGAAAAAATAAATATTTTTTTATAAAAAAATTAATTAATTGAATTTTTAATAAAGATATAATAATATTTAATTTAAAAATAATTATTTTATTTGATTAAACCATTTTTTTCTTATTTATTTTATCTATTCATAAATAAGAGTACTTTAATTAAGTAACTTAGATCATCAGAAGTGTTTAAATAAAATATAAATTATTTGAAAAAATATTAAAAAATTAACAATGACAATGACAAAAAAAATATTAAAAAAATAACAATAAAAATGTCATTTTTTTTCAGATTTAAAACACAAACTAACAATGACAAAAACACTAACACATATACTAAAAGAGAGAAATCACATAATAACAAACAACATACTACTAACACATGTAATCACATTATCGCTTACAAATACCAAACATAATAATAAAGGACACTAAATAATACAACAGAAAGTATATCAATTAATGATAAAAAAAAATAACAACGTAACAGAGAACATAAACACAATAGTTCAACAATGACAACAATAATGAACATTAAACAACTTGAGATAAGGGTTGGAATAAAGAGAACAAGGACTTAAAGAAGATTTTTTATTGTCTGCAGGTGAAGGATGTTGTAGTGTTTGTGAATAAATAGATTTTAAGAGAGCACTGTGGAGGTTAAATAAGGCTTCTTCTTTTTTTACGTTGAATGTATAATGAACCAGTGTAAAAAGTTAAATTTATAATGTAAATTTTAACAATGTGCCATCATACATGCAAGCAACAATTATCATTATGGTAACAAATCAACATAGAAGTGATTTACATCACATATACGAACCAATATGCAAAGTAGATTGCAAAATAAATATATAAAAATGACAAAAAAGTTAGAGAAGCCGAATTTATTTTGTTTCTTTTACGACGAATATCCATAGTTGGTGACACTTTTGTGAGAGTGAAGTAGAACAATTATACGTAACAAAACTATCCCTCAAAGTAATTAAGTGCATGTCCAAAGCTCAAACTTCAAGACCATTGATCTAGTTGAAACAATCCCATATAAGTTTATTCTCCATTATTATCTACTTCCAGCTCCCAAAGTAATCTTTGATATTTTCCACTAGGAAATTAATGGTTCCAACCAAAGATGCCTCACTTTATTGTTTTTAGATCAATCACCCACCAAATAGATTCTCCCCTCTTCATACCTTCTTCACACTTAAACAATTACGATACAAAACAAAATATGTAGAGCCACTCTTCCTTACTGTCTTTTCTTCAATGTAAGCTCAAGAATCTCACAATCATCAATAATGACTTTCACTAGAAATTTTAACAACATAACAACACTACCAATAATAGGAAAGTGTATGAAAGGGTATCAAAAGTTTATTCCATAAAGATTTAATTTTTTAATTGCATTTTTTTCATTATATCAAGATTCGCTTTATTAGATTGACAGAGTACTAGTAAAGTAAATTAGATTGACAGGCACATAATTATATTACTTAAAAATTTAAATTTTCATTACGTAGTGATTTTGTTTTTGGATAACTAGTGTTTTTCAATAATGAGCTTAGAAACATTTAAAATTTGAATAAAATTTCAAGTAAATTGAATCGTAATTCTTGGGTGAAAAAAGAGGAGCATAAGATACGGAGTTACTACTAAAATGCAGTGGATCCGAAACTTTCCTACAATTATTGAACATGTGGCTGGCCAATGAAACTTCTCCAAAGTGATTTTATTTTTTTGGGAGACTAGAAAGTATCCGAAGTTCCAATTCCAATTTGCATTAAAAAAAAGGGGAAAATGCTAATAACACAACCCCAATAATCAAATTAAATGATGGCAACTGAAAAGGAAAGGTTGACGTTAGATTTTCGTTTCTCGTTAATGATGAACATCACTCTCATCATCAACGGCCAAGATTCACTCCTCGGTTTTAGGTTCTTGTTTTATTCATCTCCCAAACCTCGCCGTTTTCTTCTCCACCTACTCGAAACCTGCTCCCATACCCTTTCTTGCTTCTCTTCCCTACAAACTGTCACACTTTCGTGAACCAACAGAAAAAATAATAATAATTATTATAATTATTAGAAGAAGATGTTGTTAGGGAAGAGACCTCGTCCTCCAATGAAGAGAACTACAAGCATGTCGGAGATAACCTTCGATCTGAACACAACCTTGGACGATGATCAAAACAAGTTCAACCCCGTCAAGGGAGGTGTTGGGCCTGAAGGAGATGGGCCAGGCCCATCGTCGAAACACCCACCGGTTCTTGGGTTGAACGGTTTAGATCAGAGCAGGGTTTGGGCCCTAGTTTCACCCAGAAACCATAGAAAACATTCGGAAGATTCAGCACACACCCCTGGGTTCTTACGTGTTTGCTTTCTCTGCAAACGTCGTTTAGTACCTGGTCGTGACATCTACATGTACAGGTAGGTAATTTCTCTTCTATTGCTTCCTATGCAATTTTATTGTTCTGTATTAATTGAAAACATGAAAATGAAAATTGCAGAGGTGACAGTGCTTTCTGCAGTTCAGAATGCCGCGAAAAACAGATGAAGCAGGATGAGCGAAAGGATAATAAGTGTGGTGTGGCTTCAAAGAAACAAGTTGCGGCTACGCCTTCTACGTCTCAAGTTAGAAGTAGCAAAGGCGAAACCGTTGTGGCATCTCAATAGGGTTCGTCCATGATGCAGTATTATCCCTATCGTCTATGCCCATGTCCATGCTTTTTCTTATCTTATTATTAGATTATGTGGTCATATACTTAGGCTTCCACTTTCTCTTAGTTTTTTTTTTTTTTCCTTATGTTAGGTTCTGGCTTTGTAATTTTTATGATGGCGCTTTTGGAGAGTGAGTGGTTTTTTGCTTGTTAATTAATGGGCATCATCATGGGTTAATATTTTTGAAGTACGCTGTAGTTATTTCCATGGTGTTTTGAACATGATACGTAAAAAAATTGTAAATCATGGTATGTTTTTCATTCTGGCTAGTAACAGGGAAAACTGCATTTCACGTACTTAGTAAACTCTTTCTTCACATCGATGTGTTGTGTTGTGTTGTGTGTCTGAATGGTGGACTAGTATGCTGATTGTGAACAATGTGTGTTTGAAAGTCAAATTATATAACTTTTTGTTTCTCGTTTTGTTGAGATTGTAATTTTCAGCATGGCCCTTATTTTTTGCTTCCATCCATTTTACTTGTTTCCCCAGAATTCTGATCTGAAATAAGTAAAAATAAATTCTGTTTTCCTTCTCTAACGCTAGCCTCGTTCATTGTTTGCATTCATTTAAAAGTCAAATAATATACTTTAGTTTGCTTCACCATTTTCTATATTCATTTGATCACATGAAAGTGTTTGACAAACAACAGTATTTCACTGGCTTTTAGTTTATCATGTTAGCACATTTTTATTATTATCTTAATAATATATTTGATCTGTCAAAATCAACCAGATAAAAAATCAAATTATATTTTTTTCAAAAATGGTGAGAAATGTATATAAATACATCTTTTGTCAATTTTCGATTATTTAAATAATTAAATTTATCATACATTTATAATTTATTAAGTTAGTTTACTGATTAAACAAATTCTCTTATATAAATTACAACAGTTACACTGGACGGGTATTTCGTTGTTATTCTTCAAATAGAGTGTTTTGTTATAAATTTCTTAACCTCTTATTTTTACAAAATATTTTAGTTCTAAATTGAATTTTTAATATTTTTAACTAATATTAATAATTTAATAATTAAAAAATAGTATTATCTCATAATATAAATTAAAATGCATAAATTTAAAGTATATAATTCACAGTTTTAAAAAGATTTGATTATTATAAAAATACTTGTAATATAACTTGTATATTTAAAATTATTTATTTATTATAAAATTTAATTACACAAATAAATATTTATTCTGAAATTGCGTTATAAAATACTGGTTTCTCAGCTACTTGTCAAAAGTAACTTATATAATTAGAGATGGTGAATTGGTTGATGGGTTTGAAAGTTTGAGTAGTTTTTAATTTTTATGATGTCACTATTCTGTGATGGATAATGATCTCTTTTTTTTTTTTTTGTCCTACTTGCAATATTAATATTTTTTTTATAAGAAAGAAGGAAATAGAAAGTAAAAGTAAAAAAAAAAATGAAAAAGAGAAAAATAAATTAAAATATAAATATTTTATTAATATTTTTTTACAAATAGTATGTGCGTAATGAAGTAAACACAAGTAAAAATTATATATAGAAGAATATTTATAAATTATTGTTGTTGATTTCAACGTAGTTCTTCATAATTTAAAAATGAAAGTTATGGTTGATACTATCTCGTAATTATTTACATATTTTTGTAGAGATTCAGAGATACCAAACTCTCCTTTTTCTCATAATTTCTATCTTTTTCTTTCCCTTTCTCCATGAATTCACGTCTACCAAACAATACGTAACAGCTAAATATATGAAACAGGTAAGTTGCGTAATCTGACCCCAGATTATGTTTTATAATAAACTTCTTCTATTTTTAATTATTCTTTTTAATGTTGAATACATAGTTAATCCACATTAATTACGTCCTCAACCCACCCATCTTTCTTTCTTTATGTTTATACTTTACTCCTACTTGTCTTATTACTTATGGATACTTAAAGACATTTTTTTTTCTCACAAACAAGAGTATTTAGAATTTTTGTCGTTTTATAACTCAACATAATTAATTGTAGATCACCAAATATAATTATATCACTTATTTAAATTATTCTTTATTATAATTTTGATATCAAACATTTGTTACCACTTACAATAAGATGAAATGTTTGTGTGTTTTAAACCCAGGCATGAGTTCATACTCGGAAAAAATAGCAATAAATTTGAAGAACAAATTTGATAAGCTTTTTATGAAAAAATTTATAATCACTGAAGGTGAATGAAGAAGATAAACTTTCACCCAACGGGTTAATGGTTGATTTAACATATCACATACTTCGTTTTAAAAAACACAAGTAAGATTTAAACTTACAATAACAATAGTAATCTCTTCAGCCAATATAAAAAATAATAATTCATACTGATTAAGAAATTTACTAGTAGTCTTTAATTGCACTTTTTTAATTACAAAATATTTTCCCTAAACTATCATCCTTTAGAACTTGATTTAAAAAACAAAATAAT
This sequence comes from Macrotyloma uniflorum, assembly GCA_016859785.1. Taxonomy (NCBI): domain Eukaryota; kingdom Viridiplantae; phylum Streptophyta; class Magnoliopsida; order Fabales; family Fabaceae; genus Macrotyloma; species Macrotyloma uniflorum. The sequence goes on from BDMB01000001.1 coordinate 3,430,716, forward strand.
CAATGAAAATAAAACTATAATTAAATTAAGAGTAAGTTATACATACTCTTTAGTTCAGATTTACTTATATTTATGGCTAATATCTAAAATATTTTATTTTATTTGAAGTTGAGATCGAAAGAAATATATACAATAAAAGGTCATGACATTACAAAAATTTTTTTTAAAATTAAAACAAGTATTTTTAAAATAAATAGTTTATAAAAATAATTACTTAAGAAATAGATAGCTTTTTTAAAAAAAAGTTTAAAATTTTTTGTTTTAAAAAATAAGTCAATTAATATATATATATATATATATATATATATATATATTTTAAAAAGCTATCTATTTCTTAAGTAATTATTTTTATAAATTATTTATTTTTAAAAATAAGTCAATTAATATATATATATATATATATATTATACTTTATTTGAAAAAAAACAAGAAAAAAAATTGTTCCAATATTTGATATATATATATATATATATATATATATCATAAAGTTCAACGTCAATTTTTTTATAATCTTTTAATTATTTTTATTAATGTCATTTTATGAGTAAAAATATTATTTAAAGTATGAAATAGGAAAAAAAAAGAGTGCGAAAAAAATTGCTTCATTATCTCTGCGAACATGAATGATTGGGCCAGCCATATTGGGCCCATTAATGTTTTTGTTTCTTTGTTTTTTTCTTCAGTACCAAAAGAACCACGTACACTCCTTCATTAGTTCTGTACAACTACAGTAGTTAATAAGAACACAGAGTACAACGTACGAATAACTTTCTATACCAAAAAGAAAAGGCATCACAAAAAATTTATCACCCCTTTCATCATCTTTTCTTAGAAGGGAAAATGCATTTAAAGTACCCATTTAGTTTCCAATTTATGTTATTTTGAAAGGCTCAAAGGTTTCCTTAACTAGGAGTAATATTGATAGATTTATGTTTTTCTCTCTCTTTAGAGTACTTAATTAACTAAAATCCATAAGAATTAGAGATTTCATATTTCATTAATATTATTTTGTTCTATCCAGTTTCTTTAAGAAGATATTTGGTGCAGTTTTTTTTCTTTTAATTTTACAAGAATTTAAAGTTGGAAATGTTTACTTTCAAAAGAACATTTTCACAAAAAGGTCTTTCTCGTGAACTTTTTATTTTGCACAACAAATTGTATCATGTCCTTTAATATATACTCTTAATAATAAACATTTTTTTTATAAAATATACTAAGTTACCTATTTCAAAGAAACTTATATAAATATTTAAAGATTATTAATAATTAGCCAAACCAATTATTAATAATGATTCAATTATTTATTAAGAAACTTATATAAATAATTTGTAAAATAAATAAGAATTAGTTTGACTAATTATTTATTAAGAGTTAAAAAATATGGATGGTGTAATAATGATTCAAATATTATATTATTAGATATTATAATAGATTTGATATATTTATTAAAATTGATTTTGATAATATATTAAAAAATAAATATAAATTTTGTATATTATTTTTTATATACTATAATTTAATATTATTTGGAGGTGAAATTGCAAAGTAGAATCCCATAACCAGCCAATGTATATAGGAGATTCATGAACTTGCTTCATGCATGGAATCATTTTGGACTTTGAAAATGTAACACTCATTAACGCAGCCATAAAACAGTTCAGGCCATGCCAGAGTGTAAACCTCTGTTGATGACGTGTGTCATCTTCATTTGGTCGGGTCCCTACCTATTCCAATCTACCAAAAAAAAAAAAGAACTTCATTGTCGCGTTGAAAATTAAGCTTTGATGTCTGAGTTTGTGGTGTAGCCTCAGAGGACAGGGGTAGCCTCAGACTATTTCGTTGTAACTCAGCAAATAAATGGATTCAAAACCCAAAAAATAGATGGTGATCCAATGAGTAATGCATAACAAACCTCGATATCTGCAATATATGTTTAGAGTTATACTAAATTGCAGAAATATGTAGTCAAGTACAATAATTAACAATTAATAAAAATATTGTGAAAGATAATCTTCAAAGATAATCTTGAATAGTGTGATTTTGGTGGGAGTGCATTAATTGTTGACTAAACCCTTCCTCTGCCAGAGTTAAGGTTGCAAAACATATACATATATATATAAATCGTTTTAAGTTATTTTAATGGACTGATTTCATATTTATATTTTTTTATTTTATTTTACTTCATTATAAGTTTTTTTTTATTTTGTCTTTTTATATTTTAATGTCACACGCATATATAAATTAAATGAAAATTAGAAGAAAATAAAAATTTAATTAATAAATGAAATGAATACTGTTATTTTAAATTGTAAAAATTATATATAAATAAAAATATTTAAAAAATATTAAAATGAAAAAAAAAAAAATAGAGGAGCAAATTAAAATGGTACTTCGAAATATTGAGAATGGTTGTTCATATTTACAATTTTGTTTTTGAAATCGCATCTTGATAAATATGTACAGTGCAGCTTGTTTGATTTTAGAAAAACAATTTTGGTGGTAAATTACATTATTTTCATCATGATATTAATATGATTTATTAATATGTTTTATTTTTAAAAGACAAATACAATAAAATAAAATTATTTGAACCATTTGAATCATTTGTTATTATTATAAATGATTTAAGATGTGTGTACTTTATTCTTTAAGTACAATATATTTTAAGAAAAAAAAAAGTCTATAATCCATATTGAACAGTTAAATATTCCTTTTTTTATGTGGTAATATAATTATAAAAGAAGTATGTTTAAACAATATTTATCAAAATTTAAAAAAAAAACGTGCCTTAATATTTTTAAAAGTTAAAATGATTTTTATATTTTAAAAATAAATCAGAGAATTATTTTTAAAAATATTAAAGAAACCAGAAATTCTATTGAGGAATTGTTTTTTTAGTTAATTAATTATTGATATTTAGAAAGTGTGTCACATTGGGATCCGATGCAAGTCATATCAGATGACCACAAAGCCCAATCATAGAGTCAACCAAACACTAAACAATAACAAGCCAACGTGGGATGCGAACGCGATTTGAGTCAATCATACTAGGATTATGTATTTATCATATATGCATATACACCTAATTAATATGTATTATTAATGATTAAGAATCATATGGTTTGAAATTAAATATAAATCATTCATTAAATGAATTTGATCTACAATATATTCATCTTAGATGTGAATTTCTTGTTACATTTGGAAAATCATAATTCTTGTTACAAATTTGATATTAGAAATAAGATTTGACTCATTATTTGATATACATTAACCTTAAAACAAACTATCTTTTAAATGAAATTGACGTTTGTTAATAGAACTTAGACCAATCTATTAATAAATGAATGGCTAATGATTTTTATTAATATATTAACTTAGATGATAAATTAGATGATAAAGAATAAATATAAAGTTACATGATCTCACTATCATATTAATCAATTTTAGAATGACAAAAGATAAAAAAATATTCATATAAATAATATATATGCATATTATAATAAATTCATATAAATAAGTGTAATTTTTTATAAAACAAAGAATTTATATCTATTAGTAATGTAAGTCATAAATTATTTTTTTTCATTAATGACAGTTGTTACAACAAAATCACATTTACACTATTTCTTCTCTTTAAATATCTATTAGCACAAAGTATCTGTACATAATTTTCTTTCTACATAGATATTTTCACCGAAAGAACTTAACAAAATTAAATTAAGTACTTAACTGAAAAAGTTGTTCTTTTAACATGTTAAGTTATTCTTTTAAGGATAAAATCATATCCAGTGAATAAATAAATCTGGTTTGGAGGAACAAATTATTGGAAAATCATGTGATGAAACTGGATATGTGTCTGCATATATGACCCTTTATTCTGATAATATTGGTATTATGACAAATTTGTACTTGGGCAATGGCCACATGAATTACATAAATCCACGTTGAAATCATTGTATGCGCCAAAAAAATAAAATAAAAATCGATTCTATGTAAGACCTAAGAACAACCACATGTACACTGTGACGTTGATTACCAAAATAAAACTGGTCATCACCTACCCACTTTGCAATATAAAAAATGGTTACATATTCTTTCTACAAAGGAAACATAATAGTTCTTCTCGTTTTTCAAAAGTCTTCATTCAAAAATATGGTTAGTTCACAAAGTTCTGGGTTTGAGTCCATTCATCTACTTTCAGCCCATTTTCTTTTAACTTCTGAAATTTATACGTAAAGTAAAATAAAATAATATTTTAGAAATTTATAAAGAAAAAAGATTTGATGAAGTTGGACTTTTTTGATGTGTGTTTCTTTCATTCTTTCAATTCACACATTAAATTAAAGGAAAATGAAGGGCGGTAGAAAAAGGTGAGGATGTCATGAATAGACCTAACTCCTCCCAACCATAACCGAAGCCAAAATTTATTGAAATGCTATCTCTGCTTATATGTGTCAATATTAATTATTAACAAATAAATGAAATTCCTTTCAATTACAATTTTACCCATACGCATAATGACAAAGACAGTCTGTTAAGTAGTGCAAGAAATCATTTCTTATCTCATTAAACAATGCTAATCTTTTCCATCACTATCTTCTCTTATTCATCACCATTCAATTTAATCAGAAAAGGAGAAATAATAGGCAAAACAAGATTGGTCCAATTTGAAGGTGCATATGAAATAAACTTACTAAAGATCTCATTTTTTTTTTATCTGAGTTTACTTTTAATCTATTTTGTGTACACTAAGATTTGTTCTCAATTTTCTATTTTATTTTTAAAACAATTATTACAAAATAAAAATTTGCCATTTATTGTGTGAACGAACTATTGAAGTGAATTTTTTTAATTGAAGATCTGTCCTAGAAATTAACATGATATATGTATGGATAATGACGAATTGAAATAAAATAATACTAAAAAGGGATACAAGTGGAGATGATGGCTGCTGTAATTGTAATTGTAATTGAGGGAATAGGAAGAGGAAGGAACATAGCTTCCATATTTGACTCATCCACATCTACTCATACAAGGAAGAAGGGTTGGTGGACAACACCAGTCACCACCCACAGAACAAAACAACACAACACAACGCATAGTCAAGAGAGGCTCCTCAATCTTGCTACATGTTTGTTTAAATGTGTGGTGTGGTGTGGTGTGGTAGATTAGATTCATTCATCACTTTGTTGACGTGACATGCATCTCCTCCTTCTACCCAGCCAAACCCCAATTCTTTGAACCCTTTTTTACTGATTATTTGAATTACGACAACTAATTTATTCTCTCCACTCACGAAGAGAGAGAAACCGAGAGGGAGAGAGAGAGGGGTAGCTGGGAACTACTACTACTACTAATACTAGTTCCTCAAGAGGTGTGGCAGAGGCAGGTACCACGTGCACCTTTCATTGAATAGAGAGACCCAACCCAACCCAAACCTACCTCACTCAATCCCATCTAACTTTTTCACTGTTTGGTTTGGTTTGGTTTGTGCATGATCATCACTGATCATCATCACCATTTACATGGACTAACCCAACAACTCCCTCACTTGTAATTCACCTTCTTAAGTTCCCAATGCTTTTCCAACTCCCACCAATTTTGTAGAATAAAATTAAAAACAACAAAAAGAAATTCTTGATTTCGTCACCTCCAGCTTTCTACCCAAGGTCTGTGCTGTGATCGTTTCTCTTCTTCCTTTTGTGTTCCTTGTGTGTGATTCTCTTTGACTTCATTTCTGTTTTTTTTTTTTTTTTAATTTTTTATTTTCTGCATGCCCCCTTTATTAGAATGTTCTAAAGTCGCTGAATTGTATGTTGTTCGTGAAGGAAAAGAAGAGGCTTTTTATGCCCTTTTGCTTGGAATTGGTTTTCGTTCGGAGGCTCCAGTAAAAAAATTGCCTTTTTGCTAAATCCAGAAGTTAGAGGGGTTAATTGATTGAAAAGGTAGTAGTGAGTTATCAATAGACGCTGACCTTTTTTTTTTTTTTTTCTTTTTTTGCAATTGTTGTTTTCGCCATATCGCATCTGAAAGTAGAGTGAACCAGTAGGCTGTGTTTGACAGTTTGTATCTAAGAGTGAAAACTGTAAGTTTGGGAGGAATGTATTTGTGACAAAATTTTACGGGTGGAATCCTGATTTGCCAAAATGAGTTAACCGTATCAGCTTCAGTTCTGAGTGTTTTCAAATCTGGAGTTTCTTACCAAGTCCATAAGCGGTTCACGAAAAAGAACTTCATAACTTTTTCTTTTTGTCTGTCCATTTTCTTTTACTTCATGCCGATCTTGTCAGTAAAAGTTTACTGAGCAAGCAATATAAATTGAAAAAAAAAGGAATCCTAGTTACTAATTTATTCTCCAATGTTTTGAGCTGCTGGTAATCTTTTTTTGTTATGCTGTACATAGGAGACATACAGAAGGAGACAAATAATGGCTGACATTGGGCGTCGTAATGGATATGCAAATAGTGTACTACCAAATAGGCACCCTGCTGCAATATCTGAAGTACATGAATTCTGCAATGCCCTTGGCGGAAACAGGCCCATTCATAGCATTTTAATTGCAAACAATGGAATGGCAGCAGTCAAGTTTATACGTAGTGTTAGGAGCTGGGCCTATGAGACATTTGGCACGGAGAAAGCCATCTTGTTGGTTGCCATGGCTACTCCAGAGGACATGAGAATCAATGCAGAACATATAAGAATAGCTGATCAATTTGTGGAAGTACCTGGTGGGACCAATAACAATAACTATGCAAATGTGCAGCTCATTCTTGAGGTGTGTGATGTTGACTTCATGATATTTTGTAATTCAAATTGTCAAAGCATATTTTGTTAAGGAAAGTAAAAAATGACAAAGCAGTTGGATGGAAACTATACTTGGCCATGTTTATTTACTTTTTCTGCATTTTAAAGGTTATCAATTTGAATGTCATCTAGAAAGAACATAATGCTATCGATCTTCAAGACATAAAATATTCATTCGATCAAAAATTGTATTACACAATTTGTTCCTGTTGCTGGATACTTTCTTGTTTCCTATAGTTCAATGCAGTTTATCCTTGTCACTATAGTGATTTCAGTGCTTATGTAGTAATCATTATTTTTTTGACCTATATAACTTACAAATTCTGTGTACTGGCATGCAATGTACTGCTCAGATGGCTGAGATAACTCATGTTGATGCGGTGTGGCCTGGTTGGGGTCATGCTTCAGAAAATCCTGAGCTTCCGGATGCGTTAAAAGCAAAAGGAATTGTATTTCTTGGACCTCCTGCCATATCTATGGCTGCATTGGGAGATAAAATTGGTTCATCCTTGATTGCTCAAGCAGCGGAAGTGCCAACCCTTCCATGGAGTGGTTCTCATGTAAATTTCAATCTCCCATTACAGTGCCTTTCTTTTGTAAGGGATTGCCTCCTCATGAGTTGAAGTTTCTTCTTACAGGTGAAAATTCCACCTGAAAGTTCCTTGATTACTATTCCTGAAGAAATTTATCGGGAAGCGTGTGTGTATACAACAGAGGAAGCAGTAGCGAGTTGTCAAGTTGTAGGATACCCTGCAATGATCAAGGCATCTTGGGGTGGTGGTGGTAAAGGCATAAGAAAGGTTTGCTTCTTACATAACACTACTGTAGCATTTAGAAAATCCTATAGCATTCATGCTGTTACTCTTGTAACCTAACTTTGTCTTCTAGGAATATGTTAATTGTTTTCAAATTGAAAACTGCATAAATACCCATAAGAGCAAGAAAATTTTGGTGCCATCTTATTTTGGTATGATTTATTTGGCAAAATTTAGAAACTAACAGGCATATGGATCTTTTAGGTTCATAATGATGATGAGGTAAGGGCATTGTTCAAGCAAGTTCAAGGTGAAGTTCCGGGTTCACCTATATTTATTATGAAGGTTGCAGCCCAGGTTAGATAATCCACTGATCTTTGATCTGAAAGAACATGATTCCTGGGGTCATGGTTGAATTCTGATAATCTCTTTTTGTTTCTGAGTAGAGTCGACATCTAGAAGTCCAGTTACTTTGTGATCAGTATGGAAATGTTGCCGCTTTGCACAGCCGTGATTGCAGTGTTCAAAGGAGGCACCAAAAGGTACACAAACCTTTTTCGCCCGCAAAATTGCCATGATGATATGATCTCACTAATTGTCTAATCAATGGTAACAGATTATTGAGGAGGGTCCCATTACTGTAGCACCCATAGAAACGGTGAAACAACTGGAACAAGCAGCTAGAAGGTTGGCTAAATCTGTAAATTATGTTGGGGCGGCTACTGTTGAGTATCTTTTTAGTATGGAAACTGGCGAGTACTACTTTTTAGAGTTGAACCCTCGACTACAGGTAACCCTCAACTACTTTTTAGCTTAGTATTTATGTTTGGGAAATGCTTCTGTTATTTTGTGGAGATTTTGTAAGGATGGTGGTGGGGCTTGAAATCAGTTCTTCGTACTTTACAGACCCTGTTTTGTTTTTTTATGTTATTTTCTTTTTCCTTTTTTTTCACCATGATTTATTGTTTTGCTATTGATTGTTATATAGGTTGAACATCCTGTTACTGAGTGGATAGCAGAGATAAATCTGCCAGCAGCACAAGTTGCCATAGGGATGGGTGTCCCTCTCTGGCAAATTCCTGGTACAACTTCAGATACATTCTTTAGGCTAAATTATTAGGAAGCAAAGACAACTTTGTAGAATAGCATGTCACTGTGTCCAACACATTTTGGACACGACACTTGTTGGACAAGCCTTCAACACATGTTTGTCACTCCTCAACAGTGTCATAATTAATTTGTTTTCTAAGTTATGACACCTCTTCTACACATCTTGGACACATGTACACAAAATTTGCACACTAGTAAAGAGAGTGAACCAACATCTATTCTTGACTAAACACTTTCTAGACACTATCATAAAAAGTAAAAAGAAATTAAAAGAAAACTTATTATAAACTTTGTGAGCCTCGTATAATTTTTTTTGTGGTGCTTGTTTTCATAAGACAACTAATTACTTTAACTTTTAAGAGATATGTTTCCAAAAATTTTATGGTGAGGGCAATTATTATAGAAAAACTGCATAAGTTTACAAATTTGTTTTTATAATGTGAGTCTTATAACTTTTAATTGTCAGTTGAGAATTGTCATGTTAATTACAGATATTAGACGCGTAACTATGTCCTATATTGTGGACATTAGCCGTGTTCCTTTGTGTGTCAGTGTCATATCCATGTTGGAGTCGGTACTAGATTATAGTTATCCACGCCTTAAATTTATTCCCTATTTAAGAAAATTTTATGTTTTTGTCCCTACACTTGCATAAAAGATAAGTTTTGGCATTATAGCCAAAACCAGAGATTTTTTTTTTGCTGTGTAATTTAACCTAGTACAAAACCTTCCTTCCACTGTTAAATCGTCACAAAAAAGTGATTAGGGACTAAAACTTGCAATTTTTCTCGTATAGTCTAAAACATAAAATAAGGGAACCCAATGAGTAATTTAATCTATTCTTTAGTATTATTTGCTTTCTTCTTTTCTGCTACTTGATTTGATTTCTTACGTATATTTCATGTGTCTCCTTTAACAGAGATAAGACGTTTCTATGGGGTGGAGCATGGTGGGGGGTATGATGCTTGGAGAAAAACTTCAGTTTTAGCTACCCCTTTTGATTTTGACAAAGCACAATCTACAAAGCCAAAAGGTCATTGTGTGGCTGTGCGAGTGACTAGTGAGGACCCTGATGATGGTTTTAAGCCTACAAGTGGCAAAGTGCAGGTTAACTACCAAGTCCAACAGCAATATCATCTTTTGCTTCATTCATCCTGTAACTTGTACTGAGTTCAACTATTTGTGCAGGAACTTAGCTTTAAAAGCAAGCCAAATGTGTGGGCATACTTCTCTGTCAAGGTAAGTCTTCTGTTTCTTCAGATGCATGCATAACTAAATGTTGGGGTGCTAAAATTTGTTGAATTATATGTTTGCAGTCTGGAGGAGGAATTCATGAATTCTCAGATTCACAGTTTGGTAAGTAGTAATTATTAATTAATTAAACAAGTAAACAAATTAACTATTATTGATTTTCGTTGTGATCTTCAATAGGGAAATTTCATATTCCATATTATTGTGTTCATATTGTTTGGAATTCACATACCACCTGCCTCAATTTTGGGTGCTGTTTATATATGTTGAAAAACTTTAACAAAAATTGGTTTTAAGATGTAAACATGGTAGCAGAACCAATAGCCTATCTTTGTGAATTGCATATTTCGGTGTGCAAATCCTATTTGGTAGAAATCTGTGGAGGTAGTATGTCAAAAAGTTTCATATCAATTACCTCAATTACTGGGGTGCAACTTTTGTATCAGCTGAACGGTTTCACCTAATGTCAATTGGTTATAAGATGGAATCTAACACACACACACACACACACACACACACACATATATATATATTGTATGGATCTTTTTTATTCATTTTTACCTTCACACACACACACACACACACATATATATATATATACATATATATTGTATGGATCTTTTTTGTTCATTTTTACCTTCTACATCTTCTTCAGTGCATAGCAGTACACCTTGCCTTGTTATGGGAAATATGATTAATGTTTGAATTCATGATCTTAGTAGTAGAGCCAAGAGCTAGAATGTACAGTTGGGTTTGGTGAAAGGTTGAGAAAATGGAAATTTAAATGCATTAGTCAAACAGTTATGCATGTGCATTTGCTTCTGTATGTAAAATTGTTCTTCATAGGTCTCCACACTAAGCAGTGGTAATAGTTTCCTGTGTTTTATTTTTCACTTAAAAAAAATGATACAGAGAGTGGCATTTCACAAGTTGTTGGGGTGAAGGAAAAAGGTTATGGGAATGGAAGGATGTTCTTTTAGATTACAGGAGCTAGGGAATAGGAGATTATTATTGATCAAAGAATGAAAGTGTTATGTCCACTCAGTTTCTCGGAATTAGCGAGAGCTTCTGATGATGATTTTGAAATATTGATTCTTCTGTTAAGTAATGTATATAACAAACTTCATTATTGGTGAATTTGTAACTGTAGGGTATAAATTCTCCATAAAGTTCTTGTTCTTAACGGTCATGTATTTACACAGTTCCCATACTATACTCACCTTATATTATCTTCTAATTTCGTCTCTTTTACCTCAGGACATGTGTTTGCTTTTGGAGAATCTAGGCCTTTAGCAATTGCAAATATGGTTCTGGGGCTGAAGGAGATTCAAATTCGGGGAGAAATCCGTACCAATGTTGATTATACCATTGATCTTTTGAATGTAAATTACTCACATGACCACAGGTTATTTTATAAAAGGTGTTTAAAATGCGGAAGTGACATTTGTACAATATTTGATCACAGGCTTCAGACTACAGAGACAACAAAATTCACACAGGTTGGCTGGACAGTAGAATTGCAATGCGGGTTAGAGCAGAGAGGCCTCCTTGGTATCTTTCTGTTGTTGGAGGGGCACTCTATGTAAGCAACCTTGTTTTTTATATCCTTTATCTCCTCGAGTTATTGTTAGTTTCATATGTGGAATTCTTGACCTGTGATTCTTTCAATTAATACAGAAAGCTTCTGCTAGCAGTGCAGCTTTGGTTTCAGACTATGTTGGCTATCTCGAGAAGGGACAAATCCCTCCCAAGGTATTGTGAATGGGAAGGACATATAGTTCTCACAGTGCATTTAAAACCTTATTTTCTAGTGATGCTAATTTATTTTGTAACTTTTACAGCACATATCTCTTGTTCATTCTCAAGTGTCCTTGAACATTGAAGGAAGCAAATATACAGTATGTATTCTTATAAATGTCAATTTGGTTTTCTCCCTTTCCTTTGTTGAGACTTGTTCCATCATAGGCAATAATAAATTTGTGTAATTCATATCTTGTAAAACAATTTCTAGATTGACATGATACGAGGTGGATCTGGAAGTTATAGATTGAGAATGAATCAATCAGAGATAGAAGCAGAAATACATACTTTACGTGATGGAGGTTTGCTAATGCAGGCAAGCATTTGTTCTCTAAACTACCTACATATGCATGTGAATATTTTGCATTACTATTGCTACTCCGGCTTCTAAAATTTAGTATCATGATTTAATCGTTTAGCATAAACTCTTTGAATGCATTATGCTTCTCTATCTGTATTACAGAAATGTTATGTATGAAAAAAAGTACTTTATGTTTCTAGAGATGTTCAAACCTTTTTTTGCTCTTGGAAAGGAATGTGGGCATTTAAGAACAGCTGATTTATCATTATTGAATGATCTCATCATTTTATCAGAGTTAAGACTCACAGCAGACCATATCTGGAAAGAGATTTATTAAAGCAACAAATAGTTCTTTAGTATGGATAGTCTATGATTGGCCTGTCTCTAGAAAGAAGAGATATGTGTCTAAAGTGCATATTTTTAATTCATGCTAGTCATAAACTAGAATTATTCACCAAGAAAAATATAAACTAGATAATTATTGTGCTGCACCTATAACTTTATCTTTAATTTAGCTGACTCTGTACCCTAAACATCATTATTTTACAAATGGTCTTTTGTTCTATATCGGTTCTTGAGTTATTAACTAGCAGTTTCCACTTATTACAGTTGGATGGAAACAGTCATGTAATATATGCAGAGGAAGAAGCAGCTGGAACTCGCCTTCTAATAGATGGAAGGACTTGCTTGCTTCAGGTGACATGAATTTATTTTGATATTAACTATTTCTTTTGTGTCCGAGGTAAGTTTTTAAACCTTTTTTTGTCTTTGCAGAATGACCATGATCCATCAAAGTTGGTGGCGGAGACACCATGCAAGCTTCTGAGATATTTGGTTGCAGATGACAGTCATGTTGATGCTGACACACCGTATGCTGAAGTTGAGGTCATGAAAATGTGCATGCCTCTTCTTTCACCTGCTTCTGGGATTATTCATTTCAAAATGTCTGAAGGTCAAGCAATGCAGGTATATAGCATTCTATTCCACATAGGCAGTGCAAGTTCTCAAATTGTAAAAGATAAATAAAATATCATCACTTTTTTCAGGCTGGTGAACTTATAGCAAGGCTTGACCTAGATGATCCGTCAGCTGTAAGAAAGGCTGAACCCTTCACTGGGAGCTTCCCAGTCCTGGGACCTCCTACTGCAATTTCTGGTAAAGTTCATCAGAAATGCGCTGCAAGCTTAAATGCTGCACGGATGATTCTTGCTGGGTATGAGCACAATATTGATGAAGTGAGTACATTCTTCACCTTGATTCATAAACATTGTAATTTTACTGCATTTGTAGGTGGTTGAGTAATCTGTTACGAATAGACATATATATATGCTTTGTCTTATTAACAAGCTAGTCAACTATCTCAGGTTGTGCAAAGTTTGCTTAATTGTCTCGATAGTCCTGAATTACCTTTCCTTCAATGGCAAGAATGCTTGGCAGTTCTGGCAACCCGTCTTCCCAAAGAGCTAAAAAATGAGGTAAGGGGATACCCTGCTGCTTTTTTTTCTTTCTCTGGTTTAATACCTTAAATGTAATATGAGCTGGTGTTGAACTGTGTGGTTTTTCAGTTGGAATCAAAATATAAGGAGTTCGAGAGGATTTCAAGCTCCCAAATTGTTGATTTCCCTGCCAAGTTATTGAAGGGAATTCTTGAAGTAAGTTGCTTTTTTTGAATTGCTCATTCTGGTGTTTTCTCTTCTAATGTGAATAATATATGAGGCATATTTTACACTGCAGGCTCATCTTTCTTCCTGTCCTGACAAAGAAAAAGGAGCCCAAGAAAGACTAGTTGAACCTCTGTTGAGTCTTGTTAAGTCTTATGAGGGTGGAAGAGAGAGCCATGCCCATATAATTGTTCAATCCCTTTTTGAAGAATATCTTTCTGTTGAAGAGTTATTTAGCGATAATATTCAGGTTATTATAATTATTCAGCTGCTTGTACTAATATTATGTAGGTAATCTGATTTGACCTTTAATGACTTCTAGCCACCAAAGTATTTTCTTTCTGGTTGATGTTAAAATTTATTAGAATCTCTGATACACGTTTTTATGCATTATTATTTCTAGTTTTTACAAGATTTCAATTGATCATTATATATTTTCTTTCTTTGTCTAAATCAAATGCTTTCTTTATTGTCTTGGGGTGCTGAATATAAAAGCTGATCAACAAATTTTAGTATTCTTTTGCCTGTTCATTCAAATTTTCAAATGACTGGTTTATCATGCAGCAGAATCTAAATTAGGAAATAACTCTTCTAATATAAAACTTGTTCTCTTTATCTTTTAGTTTTCTAGAATATTCATGTTCCTTTAACTTGATGTCTAGGCTGATGTAATTGAACGTCTGCGTCTTCAATACAAGAAAGATCTATTGAAGATTGTTGATATAGTGCTCTCTCATCAGGTATGAACTTTTATAACAAGTTCAGCTAGGGTGTTCTGTTTCCTGGATGTCTTATTGACATTATACAGCAATTGTATTGACTGCATTTTGTGATTTCAGGGCATCAAGAGTAAAAATAAGCTGATATTGCGTCTAATGGATAAATTGGTTTACCCTAACCCTGCTGCCTATCGGGATCAGCTAATCCGTTTCTCTTTACTCAACCACACAAATTATTCTGAGGTTGGAATCTGCCCTGCGAAATTCTGTTCAATCTGAAAATTTAGTTCCATGTTATTCATCATATATACTTTTTGGCCTGGCATCTCTTCTACTTGGAGAGCATTGTGAATATATATATCCTTCATTATCTACTTTCCATTTCATCTTGTGGATGATACCTTTGGAGCATTTTGAGAGGAATCCTGATTTGTAATTATCTTGATGCAGTTGGCACTAAAGGCAAGTCAACTGCTGGAACAAACTAAATTAAGTGAACTTCGATCCAACATTGCTAGAAGTCTTTCTGAACTAGAGATGTTCACAGAGGATGGTGAAAATATTGATACTCCCAAGAGGAAGAGTGCCATTAATGACCGAATGGAGGACCTTGTGAGTGCTCCTTTGGCGGTTGAAGATGCCCTTGTGGGTTTATTTGATCACAGTGATCACACCCTTCAGAGGAGGGTCGTGGAAACTTATGTGCGCAGGCTCTACCAGGTAGACAAATTTTACTGCTAGTTTCATACTTTTTAAATTTTTCTAACTTTGCCATATTTTGCCTTGGGTGGTGGTGATGAAAGGAGATTATGACATGCTTTTCTAACTTCTAATATTTGCTATCAGCCATATCTTGTCAAAGGGAGTGTTAGGATGCAATGGCACAGATCTGGTCTTATTGCCACATGGGAGTTCTATGATGAGTACATTGAAAGGAAGAATGGGGTTGAAGACCAAACATCGAATAAATTGGCGGAGGAGAAATATAGTGAGAAAAAGTGGGGAGTGATGGTTATAATTAAATCTCTTCAATTTTTGCCTGCAATTATCAGTGCTGCATTGAGGGAGGCAACCAATAACCTTCATGAAGCACTTACAAGTGGTTCCGAGGAACCAGTTAACCATGGTAATATGATGCATATTGGATTAGTGGGCATCAACAACCAGATGAGTTTACTGCAAGACAGGTACTGTTTCAGTAACTCCATATTAGTTTGAACCTTTTGTTTTTTTTGTTTTTCCCCAAATTGTTGAACCATCAATGGTTTTATAGCTTACATTTTGTTTGAGATTTATAGAGCAGTTCTAGTATTTTAGCTATTGATTTGATGATTAGGATCAATATGGGACTAACTAATTACAGTTACAGTTTCTAGAAGAAAACATAGTGTAGATGGACTAATATGCTCTTTGTTGTGCTACTGTTCTGAACCTCCTCCCTCTTCTTGACACAAGCAACTTCTGGTGTTTTGCAGTGGTGATGAGGATCAGGCTCAAGAAAGAATCAATAAATTAGCTAAAATACTCAAAGAGCAGGAAGTAGGCTCCACCATTAGAAATGCAGGTGTCGGAGTAATTAGCTGTATCATCCAAAGGGATGAAGGACGTGCCCCAATGAGGCACTCTTTTCACTGGTCAGAAGAAAAGCTGTACTATGCAGAGGAACCTCTGTTGCGTCATCTGGAACCTCCGCTGTCCATTTATCTTGAATTGGTTAGTTATTTTTTCAAGTCCCTTTACTTTAGCAGGTGAGAGTAAATGCCACTTATACGCTTGTTCTTAAACTCATAAACATTTGTCTGATTATAGGGCAAACTTAAAGGCTATGAGAATATACGGTATACTCCATCCCGAGATCGTCAATGGCACCTCTACACGGTTATGGATAACAAGCCACAACCAATTCAAAGAATGTTTCTTCGCACACTTCTAAGACAGCCAACCACAAATGAAGGATTTTCTTCGTATCAAAGGCTGGATGAAGAAACATCTCGTACCCAATTGGCTATGTCCTTTACTTCAAGGAGTATTTTTAGGTCCTTGATGGCTGCAATGGAGGAGTTGGAACTTAATGCGCACAATGCCAATATAAAATCTGAGCATGCTCATATGTACCTCTATATCATACGAGAGCAACAAATAGACGATCTTGTTCCCTATCCCAAGTAATTATAGCTACAAATTTGTCAATATATATTCTTTTAGAGTATGACCAAGAAGCTTTTGCCTGTGTCTTACATTTTGTATGTTGATACCAGGAGAATTAATGTAGATGCTGGGAAAGAAGAAACAACAGTTGAGGCAATCTTGGAAGAACTGGCACAGGAAATCCATTCATCTGTTGGAGTAAGGATGCATAGGTTAGGGGTTGTTGTGTGGGAAGTCAAGCTCTGGATGGCAGCCTGTGGACAGGCAAATGGTGCATGGAGGGTCATTGTAAACAATGTGACTGGTCATACATGCACTGTACATGTAAGTCTATTTTACTTTAAATTTCAAGAAAATTGTTTCTCCATGCCACGACTTTTCCATTTAGCTTTCTAAAAGGTTGCTTTTGACAAAGGAAAGTAGGTGAGAACCTTAGCCCTTCTGGGGAAACTGTGTAAGAAACAGAAAAGTGGTTACACTAATAATTAACAAGGAGCATTTTCTATATTTAATGTAGAAATGCTAATTAGCATCAAGCACAAATACCCTATTCCATAACTTTAAAGTATTTATAAACATCAAGCATTTGATAAATACCAGCTCATGTGTAAACAATTCATTTATTTTTCTACAGAAGACCTGTGATGAAACCTTTAGATTGATAAGGCTCTTTGGGCAGGGACAAAGTCCGAAGAGTGATTTCTTTTTTATCAAGTGGAATTTTATTCTCTTTTCATGATATCTTAAAAAATTGATCAGTATTCACAAATTGTGACTTTTACAAAGTCAAAAAATATATTGACAATGGTGATCTTCAGCTTGTACTGGTGAAGAATATGTTCTCATTGTTAGCTATATCTCACCTGTATTTAAAGGATTATTAATGGAGACTATTTATAAATATTGATTTGATTCGTAATTTGTATAATTTCAGATATACCGAGAAAAGGAGGATACCAACACTCATAAAGTGGTATACAGTTCAGTTTCGGGTAAGGGTCCACTGCATGGTGTGCCAGTGAATGAAAATTATCAACCTTTGGGAGTTATTGACCGAAAACGTCTCTCAGCAAGAAAGAACAGCACCACATACTGCTATGATTTCCCTCTTGTAAGTGCTATTTAGTGAATTCAGTTGAAATATAGGTGTACCACTTTTTTGTAATGACTGGATAACACAACAAGTCAAACCATGTTTCCTGAAGAGATATAATTCTTGCAGGCATTTGAAACAGCCTTGGAACAGTCATGGGCAATCCAACAGCCAGGATTTCAAAGAGCCAAAGATAAAAATCTTCTAAAGGTAACAGAGCTTAAATTTGCAGACAAAGAAGGTAGCTGGGGTACTCCTCTTGTTCCTGTGGAGCGTTACCCTGGACTCAATGATGTTGGTATGGTAGCCTGGTTTATGGATATGTGTACCCCTGAGTTCCCATCTGGAAGAACAATATTGGTTGTTTCAAATGATGTGACCTTCAAGGCTGGTTCTTTTGGCCCAAGAGAGGACGCTTTCTTCCGTGCAGTAACTGATCTTGCATGTAAAAGAAAACTTCCTTTAATTTATTTAGCAGCAAATTCAGGTGCCCGTTTAGGTGTAGCAGAGGAAGTCAAATCCTGTTTCAGAGTTGGTTGGTCTGAGGAATCTAGTCCTGAGCATGGCTTTCAGTATGTATATTTAACACCTGAGGACTATGCTCGGATTGGATCATCAGTCTTAGCACATGAATTAAAGCTTGAAAGTGGAGAAATCAGATGGGTTATAGATACCATTGTTGGCAAGGAAGATGGCCTTGGGGTTGAAAACTTGAGTGGCAGTGGGGCTATTGCTGGTGCTTATTCAAGGGCATACAAGGAAACTTTTACATTAACGTATGTGACTGGCAGAACTGTTGGAATAGGTGCTTATCTTGCTAGGCTTGGAATGAGATGCATACAGAGGCTTGATCAGCCCATAATTCTTACTGGTTTTTCAGCTTTAAACAAACTTCTTGGTCGGGAGGTATACAGTTCTCACATGCAACTTGGTGGACCCAAAATCATGGCTACAAATGGAGTCGTTCATCTTACAGTTTCAGATGATCTTGAAGGTGTTTATTCTATTTTGAAGTGGCTTAGCTACATTCCTTCCCATATAGGTGGTGCACTTCCCATTGTTAAGCCTCTTGATCCTCCAGAAAGACCAGTGGAGTATTTGCCAGAAAACTCGTGTGATCCTCGTGCTGCCATTTCTGGAACCCTGGATGGTAATGGAAGATGGCTGGGAGGCATCTTTGACAAGGACAGCTTTGTTGAGACACTGGAGGGATGGGCTAGAACGGTTGTTACAGGAAGGGCAAAGCTTGGAGGAATCCCTGTGGGCATTGTTGCTGTAGAAACACAGACAGTAATGCAAATAATACCTGCTGATCCAGGTCAGCTTGATTCTCATGAGAGAGTTGTTCCTCAAGCTGGGCAAGTCTGGTTTCCTGATTCTGCAACCAAGACAGCTCAAGCAATATTAGATTTCAATAGAGAAGAGCTCCCTCTTTTCATTCTCGCAAACTGGAGAGGTTTTTCAGGAGGGCAAAGGGACCTTTTTGAAGGAATTCTTCAGGCTGGCTCAACTATTGTGGAGAACCTTAGAACATACAAGCAGCCCATATTTGTATACATCCCAATGATGGGTGAACTCCGTGGCGGTGCATGGGTGGTTGTAGACAGTCGAATCAATTCAGACCACATCGAAATGTATGCCGACCGAACAGCTAAAGGTAATGTCCTTGAACCAGAAGGAATGATTGAGATCAAATTCAGAACAAGAGAATTGTTGGAGTGTATGGGTAGACTCGATCAGCAGTTGATAACTCTGAAGGCAAAACTTCAGGAAGCCAAGAGTAACAGGGACCCCACCTCCTTTGAATCCCTACAGCAGCAGATTAAATCGCGTGAGAAACAGCTTTTGCCTGTGTATACCCAGATAGCTACAAAGTTTGCTGAACTGCATGATACTTCCTTAAGAATGGCTGCCAAGGGTGTAATCAGAGAAGTTCTGGACTGGCGTAACTCTCGTGCTGTCTTCTACCAGAGACTTCACCGAAGAATTGGAGAGCAGTCGCTGATCAACAGTGTGAGAGATTCTGCTGGTGACCATTTGTCACATGCATCTGCAATGAACTTGCTCAAAGAATGGTACTTGAATTCTGATATTGCAAATGGTAGAGAAGATGCGTGGTTGGATGATGAAGCCTTCTTCAAATGGAAGAATAATCCTGAAAATTATGAGAATAAACTAAAGGAACTGCGTGTGCAGAAAGTGTTGCTTCAATTGACAAACATTGGTGACTCAGCTCTAGATTTGCAAGCTCTACCTCAGGGTCTTGCTGCCCTTTTAAGCAAGGTAAAGAACTTTAACTCTTCATTTCATTAGCTATGCTATTATTTGATTACCTGAACTGTCTATGTTTATTACTTTTTAATCTTGGAAATTTTGGTGCAGTTGGAGCCATCCGGTCGTGGGAAGTTGACGGATGAACTTCGGAAGGTACTTGGTTAGAGGACCCTGGTTAGAGGACCCTGTTTGTGTCTTATAAATGTAAGGGATTGTGTTGATTCCCTTGGCTAAGTTGGGGAAAGGAGCCAGTAGCATATCTCTCATTGCTGAAGGGATCTGTTGCTTCTAATTGTAAATGACATTAGTCTTGGATTGATAATTAATTTATGCAGTTAGAGGATCAAAACCAGCATAACCGAGTCCCATCTATTTATTTGCTGGTTGATTGATTCTCTTCGTACATTTGAATAAAAATGTAATAACGTGTAACTTTGTTTTTATATGCATAACAATTTTGGGTAGTCGATGTATGCTTTCCTTCAAGTTCTAAATCACCATTTAGGGAAAATACTCATCAAGCTATCAAGTTTGAAAACAAGTTTTGTTACATCTGATTGATGCAGAGTTATAATTAGAAATTAAAGTTTTAATTTAATTTTACAAAATTGAAATTTTGACAAAATATTAAAATTAAGGCTAAAATAAGATAACGTTGGTACCATCACTCCCTTCAGAACTATGCTAATTTTAAAGCACCGTCAATTCAAGTCTGGCTCATCATTGGTGGTCTAGTTCGTATATTTTTTTCTAGCTTGAAGTAACAATCAGAGTATAAACCAATTTTTGGAGTAATCTTTTAACTAATACCAATCCCTTTAATATTTAGTGTTCTTAATTGGACAACGTTTTCTCTAGGCTTGATTTTAGGTAAAAAGGCAAATAAAGGTATCCCGGTCCACTCATCCTCGTCATTTACATGTTTGAATAATGTTGTAGTCGCAAATATTTTTGCATAAAGCAATAAAATAACAAGTGAAGACCTGAAGTGAGACCTAGGTAAACAACTAATGACCTCGAGTCCTCGACTATCAAAAAGACGCAAGCATTTAACCATTAAGTATCCTGTAAACTTTACCCACAAGCGACTTTGTTAAATCCCCGGCCCCCATGCAATGGTGAGTTGTGTGCCCCAAGGCAAAACATGTGGCCGAGGAGTAGATGTAGAAGACCACCACAGATGTATCAGTTTGCATGACTAATCAAGATTTTAATTTATACACTGCTTAAGATCATCCTATCAAATAGTTCCTTGGCAGAGACACGATAGATTGACTTTGCCTTCTAGACTCAGCATTTGAGGGTAGGGGTGGGTAGAGAAACTCAATTTCTGAGCCATTAAATCTGCTGCCCTTGCAAATATATTTTTATATTTTATAATAAATTTATTAATCTTTTTTTAATAATATCTTTATCTTTAACATTCTCACTTAAAGATAATTAATATAATTTTAAAATTTACTAATGACAAATAAATAAAAATAAAATTTATCTAAAAAACGATAGTTATAAAGAAAAAGAAAGAGTAATTGAATATTTATTTCAACGTAGATGCTTTAGTTATTTTAAAATTAGCATGCAAATAATTAAACGATTTTTCGATACCATGAAATTGAGAACTTGCTAATTGCTTCACCGGACCTTTTGCAGTTGCAGTTGCACCATTGATTTTAAAAGTCCTACAAATCAATTTAAAATCACCCCAACCAAAAAAGGAGGGGTTCACGTGAGAATATCAGCACGAGAAATATACAACAAAACTTATCACCATGGCTTGAAATCCATGGGAAATGTACTGAGCCAGATTGAATTTGACGTCCTATACATGAGTGAGAAATGTAAAGAAAACTAGCTAAAAATCACCAATGGGAGCCTTTTATTTACCAATACAGAACTTTCCAAATATATTTGATAAAACCTCCTCCGATATATTTTCTCCACTTATCTGTCCAAGGGACAATGCAGCATCCCTCAAATCAATTGTCCAAAAATCCAGAGGCAGCTCCTCCTTTATTGATGACTGTAACCTTGCAAGTGCTTCCTTGGTCCGAACAAGTTGTTCACATTGTCTCTGAATCATCGTTATATCAGCAAACACAATTCAAGAACCCCTCAAAAAGAAGAAGAGCTTATTTTACTACTTTTTTGTGCCTATGTGTTGATTATACAAGAATGTTATTGAGCCATTGCTTGGTTGAAGTGAAAATGGAATAGTAGAAAACAGAGAAGTCTTTGTAATAGTGTCCAACAACATTGTTATTTACCGTCAACCATTTTCATCTTAACTAAGCATACTCTTGACCTTTACTTCTAGTTCAAATTTACCAAATAAAGATACATGGTCTCTAAAAGTCCATTCATTCCTTCCCTTCCCATTTAAAAGGTTAAAAAAGCTTTGAAGCTAAGAGAGAGAGGTGGAAAGCCAAAATGATAGCTTACCTGATTGACAGTCCATCTGCGACCCCCAGCAGATATGCCTTCAAGACCCACAATCTGTAATACCGCCCTCTCTAAGTCTTGTAATCCTTGACCAGTAACAGCACATGTAAACACATGTTTGCTGAAAATTTTATGACTCTGCCATCCTTTGTCCCATTCAGTCTCAGCACAAGGTTTACAATCTATCTTGTTGACCACAAGGATTACTGGGGTGGATGATCCAGTTGATCCCTGTTTTACAACAGAAAGGTTAAGTAAAGATTGCAGATTAATATGAACTTTTCTTTTCTGACAGGATGGTAGAAAGAAACTAATAACAGGTACCAACTTTAATACTAAAAAAGAAAGATGAAAGGTGTTGTGCAATATTTATTATGTTTAAGAGCATCATCCTACAAAAATGTTATTTTTTAGGGGCAACGACAGGATCTAAATGGCCTTTCTGGAGACTTTTTGAAATCCATGTAATTGATCCTACCTAGCAGGAAAAAGGCTTTAACTCTTGTTGTTGACTATATGATACCAAAATTTAAGGCAGCCAGATGTCAGTGTGCCAATTTATCATGTCATATGATATTAAGGATATGTTCGTGGTAACATATGTATCTTGATACTTCCCAGGCAGCATAGATATCTTGGTACCAACATTTCTATCAAATGTTAGATGATGCGAATATTTCTCCATCAAATAAATGTTTAAGCTTCTATCCATATCAAAATAGTATTAAATATAATGAGGAAAACAAGGAGAAAGGGGAGAAAAAAAATTAAGTGGTCCAACCTTGGTAGATTGAATCCTTTCAAGAAGTTTGATGTCTTCAGATGTCCACCCTTCAACAGCACTCACAGTCATGATAATTAAATCAGCACCCCTAGCAACTGCTTCAGATCGCTCTACACCTAGTAGGAGAATAGAAATATAAATATTAGTAAATGTGAAGCAACGAAGTAAGTATCAAGATACAAGACGCACGCGACAAGATACATCTAATCTAACTATAGCTAAGTCAAATCAGGCAAAGTCTATACCCGTACCTCTAACTGATTCTCACTAGATTTTACTAGTGTTTCATGTAAACTACGCTTAAAGCAAGTGATAATTATTTGCAAGCTTATAAAAATTATTTTGTTGCTAAACTATATTTAATTTAATTTGTAAGAAAATAAAATAAAATGCATTCAATTAAGTTTAAGATATCATAAAAAACTGAATCACTGCGTGAGGTCATAAAAAAAAAACCTGCATTCAAACAAGTTGCAGACACTATAAACATCACATTTGAAAGGGAACTTATTGATCTATAGTTGACAGCCTACAATACACAGAAGAGAAAGATGGTGCAACAAAACAAAGTAAAATTATACATGTCCTGAACTCAAAGGAGAAAAGAAAGAAAGCCTCACCAATCTTTTCCACAATGTCATCAGTGTCCCTGATGCCTGCTGTATCGAGAAGGGTTATAGGAATGCCACTGACACTGATACTTGCTTCAATCACATCGCGAGTGGTTCCAGCAATTTCAGTAACTATTGCCCTCTCACTCTGCATGCTACAAGAAGACCATGCTCAATAAGTTAAACAATCAAAATGTTTTACACATATTACGCGTGTAGTTCTTCCCTTTAAATTAAAATTATGGAATTGAGATGCAGATTAAGTATACAAATTTTATTACGTGAATGATTACAGTTTGCCAACACCAAGGAATATCTACAGAAAAGATTCAATAAAGAATAAAATATCAAATTAAATTATGGAATAATCAAATTGACAGTGACATACTTTGCTCCATGCATTCAGAAGGCTTGACTTGCCAACATTTGGGCGGCCAACTATTGCTATCTGAAAGAATTTCATATCAGGATAAAAAATCAGAATAACAACAGTCATCACATCATCAAATTAACATAGAAATAGACCAACATATTCATGTTGTATTACAAAATAATTTAGGCCTAATTCAATATTATAAAATTGACCTGTAAGACGAGGATTAACCTCAATCATATACTCTAGGATTGAATAAGGCCTAAACCATTTTGTACGAAAAGGCGCAAACTTCTATACCTATTACAGCATATTATGCGCTGTGTTCCAAACCATACGAAAACAAAAATGTAAAAACCTTTAGAATCTGAACAATGCTCCAAACCATACCTGTAATCCAGATTGCAGAAGCTTGTCATAATTTGCTGTCTCCAGTGCATTCTCAACGTCTCGAGACATGTCATGGATTTTATCCATAATCAGATTCAAATCCAGAGGCGGCATCTCATCATCAAAGTCTATACGTGCTTCAATCTCAGTAAGCAGCTCAATGCACTGACTCCTCAAAGATCGAACAAGAGAAGAAAAACCACCCTGTCATCGGACGCAACCAATGAGGTCTTACATCAAACATCATGATGATGATACAGTAAAACATGTAAACAACGTTAAGTTAAACATACCTGAATTCCTTGCAGTGCAGCATTTGCAGCAGCCACAGATTTGGCGGCGATTAATCTTGCAACATTTTCGGCTTGTGAGAGATCCAAACGACCGTTAAGAAACGCGCGAAGAGTAAACTCGCCTAAAAGAAGAAAACACTAATAAGCAATTTGCATTTGGTTTCCGAGCGAGGGTTAAAAGAGACGCACCTGGTTGGGCAAGCGTTGCTCCCGCTTCCAAACAAGTCCTTAGCACGCGGCGCAGACATACTTCACTTCCGTGGCACTGAAGTTCCACCACGTCTTCGCGAGTATACGACCTCGGGGCCAGCATCGGCACCGCCAAGACCTCGTCGATCACGTTGCCGTCGGAGTCCAAGACGACGCCGTATTCCACAACGTGGCTAGTGGGCCGCCACGCGTTCCTGGCGGGCCGGAACACTCGACCCGCAATAGATACTGCCCCAGGGCCCGAAAGCCGAACGATTCCAACGGCGGCAGGTGGGCCCCCCAATGAAGTTACGATTGCCGCAATTGTGGTCACACTCCCAACAACCTCGTCCACACACTCCCCCACTCCCAACCGCTCGTCTTTCTTCAGCACAAACTTGTAACTGTCTGAACCTGCACGAGATTTAACGGTTCTGGCGGGTTTGGAGGGAATAAGACAGTGCCACGTGACACCACAACTCAAAAGCAACGCCATAGGTGGGCGCGGCGGCGGAGCGAAGGTGGTGCAAGTGTTAATGTGACGGAGCACGGTGCGGAGAGCAGCCATTGTGCTCTACTTTCGGTTTCTGTCTTGCTGTAGCTACTGTTCTTTATCTATCATGTATCAATCTTTATTTTCTGTCGCACCAAAGGGCCCATTTTATCGGTCTATAACCTGTAATGGGCTTTGGCCCATCACTACCTTCAGACCCAAGAATATCGTATCTGGCCTCTACTAACCTTGCTCTGTTGAGAAAGTGAAAATCGACCATCATGTCTTATAATAACTACTTATTATTGCTCTGTTTATTTTAAAGCACTAACTCAAATTGTCAAATTTAGTTAAAAGCCTAAAAAATATTATTATCTTAACCTAAATTTGATAAAATACACTAACAATACTTTTAAAATTACTAAAAACTTGAAAAAAAAAATATATCAACCAGATTAAATCAAACATTCTCATCCTCAAAACAATGACATTTCAAATAACTTAAGTTAATATTGCATTTTTTTTAAATAATGGTTGCTTGATGGGTCAACCTGTTAGGTTGATGGGATGGGTTAACTTGTTATATTTTCAAAAATGAAATATCATATAGATACAAAGTCAATTTAAAGATTACCTATGATTTAATATATGAAGGTGAACTATTTATAGTCATAAATTTCAGGGAATATATAACTGCCATTAATAAATATTCATCATATTCTATCTTAGATGTCAACTATTTTAGAATATACATAGTAATATCTTATTAAAAAAGATGTGTATTTGTCTGTTCTCATAAAAAAACATTAGGAAAACTCAATTGAGAAAAGAATTAGAAAATATTTATTTCTCCTCTTCATATAAACAATCCTCTTTAATGAAAGCTAATCTACCAATTACTTAAAAGTTTTACTTCCTATGACTTTATTAAAAAAGGGCTAGATTCTTACATTAATGTAAATATTTATATAGTCAATTTTTTTAAGATCATCAATGAAAAATAATGTATTGAACCACAGTTATTATCTTGTATACATTCTAAAATGAAAGAGATTGATCCTCAAATTTTGATGATTTTATCTCAAGAATATCATTGTGAGTAAAAATAGTTTTTTTATATTTTGCCTCAAACTCTTGTTTTAATTTTGTTGTAAATATTAAAGTGAGTAAAAATAATATCGTCACAATTACAGTGTTTATTGACGGAGCATTCTTGTTTCCACTTTTGAACTCATCAACAATCAGGCATGTTCTTTGGAAAGTCTATATGGTCTTGAAGTTGGATTAAAAGTAATAACAAATGAAAAATAAAACAGCTTGAGCTTACTTTGAAGTTATTTAAGTTTATTGAATCCACTTTTGTGTCAAAAAGAGATTTTAGGTGACATTCCAAATTTACTTAAAATATTTCTTCTACAAATAATTTAATCTTAAGAATAAAAAAATATTAATATAAATAAAAAATAAAAAATTATAAATTGTTTAAATTTTTTTATTAGAATAAGATTGAGTGTAAGTTAGTTAACAATTTGTGTCACAGTAAAAATTACAAATTATATTTTTTTATATATACAAAATAATTCATGAATTAATGCTCAAAGTTTTTAATCACATCAATCTTGGAAAGAAAGTTATAAGGATCTCACCATCTCAAACTATCCTTTTGTTTATTTTAATTGATTATTCTTCATTTTTCTGTGTTTGATTTTAAATTGAATTTAATATTTTTAAAATTATAAAAAAAATCATATGTAAAAAATTAAATTATTTTTTTATAAATTAAAATTTTAAATAAAATTATATATAAAACATTTATTTTATAAAATTTAATTATGTAAAACAATTAAACTCTAGAAATACTATAAGGTAATAACCAATTTAGGCAATTGTTAAAGGGTTCTTGTACTTTTTATATTCGAATCTGACCCTTGAACACTTTATTTCAAAAAAGAAAAACTTTTTACGAAGTCTGCATGAATGAATCTGGCTTTGTTTTGCCTCTTCGTTCATGCAAAAGCCGAAGACATCCACCTTTTGTATCTGTCTGTACATAGTAAAAAGAAAGAAAGGAAAAGATAAAAATCCACCTGATCCATTAATTTCCTCTTTTACTATTTTCATTCAAAGCTCGAACTTAGTGAATTGCAGCTGAATTGCTAACCCAACATTGAAGAGAAAAAGAAAGTATACAACTTTTTTGCTAAAACTATTCTTCTCATCTTTTTATTTATGAGGGGACAATGGCTCAATGAGAGAGGAATGAATGATGAGCAACAACAACTCTTCTAAAAAGGAGAACCAAGTAAAACAACAGAACAAGTTAATGCTCATAGTAGTAGTGACCTTCTAATTTTATCTTTCTTTTTATGTTATATTTAATTATATTTCTCCACTTTTAAGATAAGGATCCTAATGCTGGCACTTACTCTGGCAGTGATAGGCCACTTCTTCTACTATACCTTTTTCTATCTAATCCTCCACATCCTTTACTACATCATTGCTATGCAGAAAACTTCTGGTCTCTACTCTCTCAACAATATTTCATCAATGCATCCCTATTTTTCTCTTTCTGTCAACAAAAATTCATTTTTCTTTTTCAAGGGTCTTCAACCACCTTTGGAGAACAATATGCAACAGCCTCTGCAACAGTGAGGAAGATCTTGTCTTCGCCTATTCTGTTTGCAAAATTGGATGCGTAAAGCTTGTCTGTCACTGCTGGACCAGGATTTGCCAGAACAAGCTTGTATAAAAAGAAGAAGAACTTACGGTAAGATGCTATGCATATGCCAGTTGCATAATATATCATTTTCTAATCACTCATGCATATTTATATATATGATATGGATCTTATTCTTAGGCAGAATTAATTAGTTACCTCAACATTTCTCTTTTCAAGACTTCTGTGTAACTCTTCAAAGGCTTGGATGCCACTTGTGTCGATGTCAGTAACGGCTGTAACGTGAACACCAAAGTTAGTAAATAATAAAAATTAATAAGACGAACATGAAGGTTTTACTCCAGCTATATTGTAAGGTATAACAAATTCAGGACTAAAATAGAGACTCTCACGTGACATTTCAACTATCAAAAACTGGATTTTTGTGCGGTAGTCTCCTTTCACTTTTTCTTCTTCATCCATCAGCCATCTTAATATCCTGCAAAAGAGTAGTTCTTAAGCGACATGAATACGCTAAATTGAAACACAGTTTCACAAAATTACGAATATCCAATAAGATATATTGGATAGAGACTGGGTATTTTCTCATGAGTAACCATTGATCGTATTTACTTCAACATCTAAATTTTGTTTTATGGTAGGTATCGGTGTTCCCTGACATGTTTTGAATCACATATCTGTCCTTAATCCTTAGGCATTTATATTACTGCCAAAAAGCTTTTTCAATTAAATTAGCAGATTGAATTGTTTCACTTCAGTTCATTCAAAAGAGTGCGATATAAAATAATTTCTCATCTGTAAACGAATAAGCAAAGGAGGAACACATCTTTACCTTTCTTTAACATAGTTGGAGTTGGAAAAATATATTGCAGAATCAACTCTTACAATCAGTACACCTGGAACCTTACTAGCTTCTGGATATTGTTGGATGTTTCTATAGACAGTACTCCTAGGAATCTTCCCCAGAATTGCAGTTCGGGGCCTTGTGACTTGTAGAAGGATCTTTGCAAAGGATATACAGACCTGCCATCCATGTAGCAATTAATATAAGAAATGAACAAGATTAGTCAAAAATTACTTTGACCTTTTAGAGCACAAGATAACTTAACATTGATTATAGCACTTACAGCTATTAGAAGTCCTATCTCAACCGAGACAAAAACAACCCCAAAGAATGCACCCATGCAGGCAACAAAGTCAAATTTATCTATCTTCCAAATCAAAATTGCTGCCTCATAGTCTATAAGGTTGATGACAGCTGAAATGATGATGGCAGAAAGAATGGCATTGGGAGTGTACTTAAAAAGAGGAGTCAAGAATTCCAGGGTTAAGAACACAACTACTGACATCACAATATTAGAGACTGCAGTTTGGCAGCCAGCCATGAAATTTACAGCTGACCGAGAGAAAGAACCTGAAGGTAACAAGAACATAGATCAGGGGCTAAAAATTTTATAAATCATTTGATCACAATATAACTATTGTCCCATATTCTCTTTATGTTCTGGCAGACATCAAACTCAATAGAAATAGATCCAACTTTGTCTGCTTAGTATTTTGTTTTCTCCATTTTTGTTTGATATTTCAAAGCTAAAAGTAGATATTTATGAGACATGACCACTTGTTACATGTTTCTTAAATTTGCAGTTGATGAAAAAAAGTAGTTAGATTCATAAACCTTGTCTTCGAGCTTACCAGTTGCCACATAACAGGAAGTCATCGAACCAACAACATTCATTGCTCCTAGTGCAACCATTTCTTTGTTTCCATCCAGTTGATAGTCCTTCATAGATGCAAATGTTCTTCCAATTGCGGTGGCTTCCTGGCAATCGTAATGTAATGGTTTAATTAGAACTACATGGGTAAAAGGACAAATATCTTCAAGAGAGGTATTGGTGTCAAAGTTACTCACAGTCAATGCTATCATGCCTGCCACGAGGCCAATTTTAAAACCTTTTCCAAGGTTTTCTCCTGTTAGATAAAGATCTTTAACAGATGAAGGATTGATCCCTTTTTCAATTTTTCTCACCTTCACATATCAATAGACAAAAACTTCAGTTTTGCTGTAACTAATATTCTGTCACTCTTGCCATCAGTTGGTCCTAAAATACGCCGATATAGTCTTTAGATGAGAATGGATATATACTTACAATTTCTACTCCTTGCTTATCTGCACGGGTTATGAACACAAAAAAGGTGGACAAAATAACGGATGTCAACGGAGCAATTGCTGGCACCCAGAATAATCTTCTATTTTTCTTTCCCTGATGCACATAATATGAAAGAATGAGAAAAGAATTTACGAAATCCTAACGATTAATTAGGGAATAATAGCAAAAATGAACAAGGGGTTGGTTTAATGTCTTACAATGTATTTGGCGACCAGAAGAAAACCCAAAAAACTAGCTCCGATGACCATAGTTTGCCAGTTCCACTGCATGATGATAAGTGTTATAAATTATTAGTCAATTTTGTGTTCAATATACATAGACCAGTAACATCAACAGTTGGAAATTTTAAATTTAGGCACGGACTTGTTCAGATTAGGACTCCTGGTAATTAATAATTTGCATGTATATTGAGAGAGAGAAGGAGAGTATACTCCATGATGGGCTGTATGGAATACTGAATGCAGCACAGAGACTACATCAGTTTTCTTTGTGAACTGTTTAGTTTTAATGCCAAGGAAACCCTTAAGCTGTTGAAGGGCAATTGTGATAGCAGCACCCCCCATAAAACCGACAATAGCAGCATGGGATAGGAAGTCTATCAAGAATCCTAACCTGATTGAAAAAAAAAATAATGCAACCATATGATTATATGGTGTTATATTAAACAGTATAACCTTCGTTGCAACTGGTAGCAGTTGCACAAGACATAAACTTCGGTTGTTGGAATGTTTAAATGCAAAATCCATACCTAAGAACACCAAGCGTTGCTTGTGTAATCCCAGCAAAAAAAGTGGCTGTAAAAGCAAGTCGCTGATATTCTGCCTTATTTTTACTATAATCAATCTCTTTACTAAGTAAGGTCCCCAACAAGAGAGAAACCACTGCTACAGGTCCTATAGCAATATCACGAGAGCTACCCATGACAGCATAAATCAGTGGTGGAACAAAGCTTGAGTCTGTAAACGAGTAGAAAGAACAAAATGCGAAAGTATCAGTCTAACATGCAAACAAAACAAGTTGAGCTGCTGGTGAGAGACGGGTAGTGTCTTACACAGTCCATACTGTGGATCCAAATTTGCAAGTTTGGCGTATGCAATATCCTGTTTATCAAGCCAAGCATTAAAAGTTAGAACCATAAAGAATGGGGCACGCAACATGAATTATTCTCCTAGTCCTTTAAAAACTTGAAATCAACATTGTAAAGCAAACTTAATTACCTGAGGAATGCAAAGACTCGCAATAGTGAGACCAGCTATTAAATCCCCTCTAAATTTTTTAAGGTTGTAACTTCTTCCCCACTTAAGTATTGGGAATATGGCCTCAATACCGAGGATGAGCTTCCTTGATTTAGGTTGATCTTTGAAGGGTCTTAAAGGATCATCAGCAAAGAATGTTTCTTTTATAGTGGCTTGGAATTCCTTGAAGAGGTTCTGTCTTGGAGGAATTGCCACTTTGTAGACTTCTGGTGCCTGACCATGTGAAGAAGATGACATATTTCTCAGATTGATCTCTTTAGTTTCAACATTTTGATCAGCAGGAGGACCCATTGAAGACTTCAACCGTGACCTTCAGTCTGTAATACAGGGAAAGTCATAACCAAACATCTGGAAAAAATAATGATTTCAACTACTGTGATTAGTAATCACAAAATATGGTTTATATTACATGCAAAGTCTACCATGTTGCTTATAGATCTAATATACAGTAAAAAAATGAAGATAATCAGGCACGTAAAATATGGGATTTTAGATGTTGATTGACGATAGATAGATCCTAGTATCCTACTAAGTATAAGAAATAATTCTGAAGTGTTTAGCCTACCTGAATAGAAGAGAAGGGGATGTGTGATACAAGATTTGAATTGTCACTGGTTGAAGCTGCAATGCCTTCTTAAGCAGGTAAGGTTTGGATTATAACCACAAAAGACTTTAACTTCAGGTCAATGTTGTCAAGCTGGGATTAGAAAACAAGACCGTATTAATGTGTGAACCGGATCGAAGACATGTCAAACTCATGCATTGCAATGCTTAGTTTTCGATTCTGACCAAACTACCCTGGAATTAATTCACCAAAGTCAGATAGTATTCTAGCAAGCTCATAACTATCGTAACATCCGAAGAATGGCGGGGAATACAATAAGTATTGTACGTCTTTGGAGCAAACTTAGTACATCTAGAAGTTAATAAAACTACATTACAATCTTCAATTACTATGCGCTTTTTTTTAAAAATCACAAAGTCAATAAAGAAAAAGACAAAGAAGTTAAACTTGTCAATGATAACCATCCATTGGAAGTACTAGTTCTTCAGAGTGGAATTGTTAGCCGATTTCTTATGTCAAATCTCAAGACTAATTTGATCAAAAGAAAGATTTCGCGAATTTTATGATGACTACCAAGATGTCTAATGTAAGCTGAAGATAATCAGAGAAAACAATTCTTATTATGGAAGACCGATGGCAAAATTTTGTATCCAATAAACAGTATAAGTAATGGTCTTTGTAAACACCTCTTCACAAGCACGAGCACGGGTGAATCTCACGCACAAGTCCCTCTCACTTATAAAGCATATTTACAAAATTCTCAATTATCATCTTCTCTAATTCCTGAACAATACGAAACATGTAACTCTCAGACAAGATTAGAAAGGAATCAAATTCTTAAACCTCAATCAACTTCAAAAACCATAAAGTAATTCCAAACGGAAATATACAATATTCAAAAGTCCAAAGTCCAAACCGTGTTTTGACTGTCCAACAGAGTCCCAATAATTGTATCTCAATTCATTACTTACTAATTCGAAGATCATTATATAATTAAGCATGTTTGGTTTCACACGTATGAACAAATTAAACACGGATCCATAACATCCAATTTCTGAATCCATAATATTCATTCTACTAACACTAATATAATAATAGCATAAGTTCTCATCAACGTAGCGCCGCAGAATTTTCTTGATTTCACTTTATATGGCTGCAGGGTAAAACAGTAAAGAACATGACAGCATCATTCATTCAGAAGTAGACAACCAAAATCTGGACTTTTCCTAAGTCCCAGCCCTTTAAGAGTTATGAACCACTAAGTGCTGATTCCAAAATCGCTTGGAGAATAAAGTCTAAAATAGACTCCCAATACACCTATCCTTTCTAGGCTTCACACACAAGCCATCGACAGTGGAGGATTCCAATTACACTAACACCAAAAGTATTCTTTTTTCTTCACAAACTCACTTTAACCCTTCCCACGTCAGAATTCGTCTAAAGCACAACCAAAATGCGAAGGCACACGGAAGTGAAAAAAACGTAAAACTAACTAACTAACAGACAAATTTGTACACGCTACATATATATATATATATATATACACATCTGAAGAGGGAATTAATACCCAGAAACTAGAAGTGTAAACTAAACAGGTTGGCCTTCCACTCCCCACGTACCATTACCATCGGCTTTCCTTCTCACATGTCTCTCTGAAAAGACTCGACTTCTACTTTTGAACGTGAAAGCCAGAGCAGACAAAGTGACAAACGCAACAGGGCTTCGGAAAGAAGCAGTTATATTAAAGAAAAAAAACCAACCGAACCCGGCACAGTCAGCGAATAGTTTGTCCTTAAACATGTTAAGCTACAAAAAGACTTTGTAATAATAAATTTATTTAAGGAAAACAAAAAACAGTGTCCAGGTTCGATGAATGATTTGGGGTGTATTCTCAGTGTTATCACTCGAATCTGCACCGATAATAAGGTTTGGTTAACAACGTGAACCTCGGAGGACAAACCCTACTTGTTTGCCGAGAAAAAAAATGTGTATCCAAACGCCCGACAACAAGAGAAAACAGAAAAGAAGATCCACAAATAAAAAATGAAAAGGTTAAAGCTAGTTATTGTCCCCACGATGCTTTCCAAGGAAGAAGAGCGCACTTTGTGTACAAAGTTTATTTTGACGACCACTATATTTATTATTAATTCTAATCATTACCGTATTAATAATACAACTACGATTCTAACACTATATTTGGATTCCTGGTTCAAGTGTGGAATTTATATTTTTAATGAAAAAATTATATATTTAAACTAATTTCAACTTAAAAGCAAATCATATATCGACTTTTTTAATATAATAAACTTAACTGAAAAATATTCTGGTCTAGTTTTTTATTTCTTGTCTTTAATTCTTTTATTTCTTTAATGATTTTTCTTTTTATGTCTTGAACTTTTTTATTTAATAATTTATATTAAAAATAAATTAAATAATTACATTATCCTAAATAAACATGAAAGCAA
Organism: Macrotyloma uniflorum; assembly: GCA_016859785.1. Lineage (NCBI taxonomy): Eukaryota > Viridiplantae > Streptophyta > Magnoliopsida > Fabales > Fabaceae > Macrotyloma > Macrotyloma uniflorum. The sequence continues at coordinate 3,465,341 of BDMB01000001.1, forward strand.
CTAGAATTACAATTTACAAACAAATAGACATGCCATGCTACAGTCGTAAATTATATATCCTTCTTTTTATGTATGAACTAAAAAAGTATAATTAATTTTCTTAATTGTAATAAAATAATTATACAATTTTTTTTCTTCCTTTACCGACAGCATAAATACAAATAAAAATTATTGAAATTTGAGACGTAAAAAGTAAAATAAAGAGAAGAAATGACTTTTAAACGCTGCAACCTCGTGCAGTGTGTACGGTTTGAAGTTTGAAGAAGGAGGAAATAGCGTCCACCTTCAAAGTCGGCATGTGAAATTTCAATATTCAAAGTTTGAAAAGTCTCTCTCTTCGTTTTTGTCCAAACCACGCCCCTTTTTCACCTTCAATCAACCCTAAACCATTTTTTACTCAAATTTTTAGTCTTATTGGTTTGTTACTACTCTTCTTTTCAATTCTCATCAGAAAAAGATATCTTATCATATGATATTTATTATTTATTTATTTCAAATGTAAAATAATTAAGGATGTTTTAATTATAAATAATTTGAAAGATAGTTAATAAAAATCAGCAATTTTTTTTTTTTTTTAAATTTCCTATATATAAGCTCCACAGTAGTGACACGTGTGGGTCTTTTTTTTAATGTAGTCGTAATAATCTTTTATTAACTTTTAAATGCTTAATTATTTGAATGTAATATTGAAAGAAAAAACTCCATAACTTCTTAGAAGTATACTAAAATTATTATTAAAAATGAATGAATTGATAAAAAATCATCATATAACTGTCCATGCCAAAATTCATTCGAAGTATAATCAAAAGTATATATATATTATAAAACATTGTATTAATCTTAATTAATAAATGATTTTCTATTACTAGACTATCTACTTAATTAAAAGTATTTTTTTCCCTAAAATAAAAGGGATAGTTGACCTACAATAACTTCTAATATTCTTCATTGTAACTAAATAAGATAATTTATAATATTACAAGCCTTATAAAATTGAAAAGTAACACAAGTAATTCATTCATGAAAAATATTTAGACTGTAAAGTTAGAGAAAGTACATATCTCTTTTGTATTTAATTTATGGGTCTATAATTAATAAAAAATCATAATTAATTTAGTAGATAAAAGTTAACTAAAAAAAATACAGCTTGACATCTGCATAACATAAAAAAATAAATAAAAACTTTTATTCATATATAAATATTAGTAGTTAGTATTTTTTTTTAAGTAAAAACTTAAATTTACAATTTGTCTATCTTATTCTATTTTTATTATAATCTTCTTTTTTATATATCTCAAATTAATATTTTTAATATTATAATTTTTTAAATATTTTTAAAATAATTAAATAAATAAATTATATTTTTAAAATATTTTTTTATTTAAGAAAATTGTGATTATTAATATTTATAAATAATATATTTTTATTTAAAGTGATTATTTTGACTTCAGAATTTTTTCGTTTATAAATTATGTTGATAAAATTTTATTAGTATAAAAAATATATATAATCCATTAAATATAACAAAATTATATTAATTAATCAATTTTAATTTAATAATTATTATTATAATAAATTAATTTAAATAAGATTAATTTAGAATTAAAATAAAAAAAATAAAGTTAAAAAAAAAGATTTTTTTTAAATCTACTAAAAACCTGTAAGTATATTGAATCTAGTGACAATAATTAATTTTTGTCAAAATATTCAATAATTTAAAAATTTGTTAAGTAGATTAGGTTTAATGAATTTAATTTTTTAAAATATTTTAAACTATTTTACGGTTTAAGATAATAAAATTATACACCTTTGAAAATAATGATATTTTAAATATAAAATAACATATTTAATATTCCATATTAAAGATTAGAATAAGAAATTAATTTTCCGTTATCTTAAAAACTATAAATAACCTAAAAGAGAAAATATGAAAGAATTTTAATACTTAATTCTTCTTAAACTAAGAAAATAATTATTTATAAAGAAAATTAAATATTTAAAATATAATAATATAATTAGAAGTTTATATTTAAAGAAGATTTCTTCGATTGAAAACAAAAAAAAAAAAATAAAAAAAAAAAAAAAAAAAAAAAAAAAAAAAAAAGAGGAAGAATGACTAATGAGATAGAGGAGTTATATGATCCGATAATGAAAGCGAGAAGAGAAGGGTTAGATTATTATTTTTTATTACTGAATAGGCTTGTATGGTAAGCTTTTTTTTTTAAATTAAATTTTAAATTTAATTTATATAAATTTTAAATAATTTTTTCTGATTTAAGTTATTAAAGAAATAATTATTTACGAATTTTTAATAAAATAATTATTCAAAATAAAATATATTATATCTCTTATTTTATTTTAATCAAGTCCATCTTTCATATACAATTAAGACTATGACATAAGATAGTATATACAATTGTAAGGTATATATAATTATATTCACACTATTTTCATAATTTTGCAAATAATTTTGCAAATAAATACCTATAGTTGTAACTAAATATTTTCAAATGGATAACTCTCGTGTTAATTTTTTTTTTTTAATCGGCAATAATATATATATTAATAAAAATTGGTACTAGAAATACAAAAAACAATTACAAGATATAATTGAGTAAAAATGTGTATAAAATTAAATAGTTAACTAGATAATAATTTCTCTCCCTACTGAATAGTTATCAGATACTCACCAAGTAGATTATTTAACACATAAGGAACAAGACCAGGGATCCATATACTATTCTCCAAAAGATCCAACAACCATTGAAATCTTAGACTTGACCCACAAGCAGGAGTTCAGTTGAGTTAGAAAGAAAATTTCTTCTGCATCTACCTTCTTATTGCGAAACAACGCATCATTTCTATATTTTCACAAACTCCACACCACCCCAACCCACACCACCTTCCAATATAACTCTCATGTTCACTATGAATTTATTTTACGAGTATTCATCAAGCTTAGGTCCAAATAACATTCCTGTAATAAGAACAAAGCTTTTCTAGGGAAACAGAATTACCTTGATACCAATAAAGGTTATAATTAAAGATAGTTAGTTGAACTTGATTTTTTTTAGAAAATAATGAGGAACGATTTTCTTTTTTTTTTTAACTTCTTTAGTTAAAATTAACTAGTACTAGAGAAGTTCAATGAAAAAAAATAACAATATAAAAGTTAAATACATGAGTTGATTTTATAGTGTGTACAAAAACCTCAATTTATTTTATTTTTCATACGTATCTATGAAAAATCTAACTAAAAGATAACCTATATTTGCAATGGTTAGATTCTGGCATGACTTTATACATGAAAAACGTTTTTTAATTGAATTGCATCCATTACAATAGTGTCTATGTTCAAAAAGAGATTAGGTTTTAACTATTGACTGATAAATATCTTTAATAAAAAAGATGTGTTTGACTTATAGTTTCAACCAGATGAGTACAACCTAACTTAAAAAGGAATAGAAGACCCCACCAACTTGATAACTTAAATCAAAATTGACTTCCACTAAAGCTGCAATCATTCATAAAGCATAGCATCTTTGAATTTCATTGCATTTAGGCATTCTTAGATAGCCCCGTAAACTCCAAAATATAATCATATATCATATATTTCAAACTACCACAGTCATCCTATGATAACACGACCACCCTAAACAGAGGTAGAGTTGTTCTACTATTTCCACGTATATTGCAAAGCTGCCAGAATATTTTATGTAATGATTCATTCACACTCTTATAAATCAAACACATTATGATTAACCAGATACTATATGTATCTGGATGCTGTTTCTAAAGTCTTAAGATGGGCATGAACTATTTGCTTTTTTGTTAAATGAATGGATTTCAACATTGATGAATTTGCAGGTAAAGAGGGATTAATTGGTGGGAATTTGAAGGTGGAAGGAGGAAGATTACTAGAAAGAGAAGTAGTGTGAGGTAAGGTTGAAAGAGTTGGTGATGCAATGGGAATAATAAGAGTTAGTGGGTGGGCTCAAAAGTCATGCATAGCAGTAACATAGGGCGGTGGTGGTGCTCATACGTCTTTTCACAACCATTGAAAAACCAGAAGAACCAAATTGGGTAGGGAGGGACCATGGCATTCAAACAATGCTCTCCTTCCCAACCTCCTCCATACAAATCTAACTGTCAAATTTAAGTGGTGGCACTGCCACTCCACTGTTCTGCTCATAATCTATATCCATATCTCTACACTTGTCATCACATTCTTGTGCTTTATGCGCTTCACATGACGCAATTTCATGGTTTTCACTTTTCATCCAAGTCCTTTTCCTGCTTAAGCTTAATTTCGATCACTCCAACCACACACTTCTATTCTATATCCTTTATTACCACTTCTGATCTCTATTACTTCCAGATAACATGGTTAAGTTTAATTATCGTATTCCATAGATTATTAGTTTTGTAATTTAGATAAATTAAAGAAGAAGAGTTTAAAGTAAAGTTTTTGGATTTAGTAAAATAAACTCTTTAATAGAGGAATAAGGGATTGAATTACCTACATTCTCATTTTCCTCATAAATGATGTTAATATTCTTACAAGTTTTCTAATATAATATTATTGAGGTCGATTATCACGTATAAAAACTCATCTGCTTCAGAATTTAATAGCTTCATCATAATTATTTTGATGGATTAAGAGAAAATAATTTATCTAAATTACTATAAGTTTAATACATAAATAATGTGAGAGTTTTTAGAAGTATCGGAATATAATTTATATTAGAGAAAAATCAAGTCTTATATTATCATTAAAAAAAATTTTATTACTCATGGAATATTTTTCACAGAATTTTTTTTGTGAAAAAAAAATTAATTATCCATTGAATATTTCTCACGGATTTATTTTTATGGAAATTTTAATTTATAGAAAATTTTTTATAAATTTGTTTAGGAAAAAATTTTCTATGGATTTATTTGTGTGAAATTTTCCATAAATTTTTTTGTGGGAAATTTTCCATAGATTTTTTGTGATCTTTTATGAAAAATTTTCTACTAGCTTTTTACTCATAAATTTCTCACAAATTTCCTACTACTACAAATTTGTAGGTATAAGGCTAGTAGAAAATTTTTCACAATAAATTTATGAAAAATTTCCCACAAATAAATTTATAGAAAATTTCCCACAAACAAATTTATAAAAAACTTTTTCATAAACAAATTTATAAAAATTTCTCACAGATAAATTTATAAAAAATTTATATAAAAATAAATCTGTGGAATAATTTTTTTTTTAGTATATTTATGGATAATAATATTAGGTGTTTATTTTCCAGATATTTACTTTATGTACATGCACCTTAACAACCCACTAGTATCGCAACTTACAACTTTTGTTCTTTTTCTTGCTAAGTTAGTATTTTTTTTTTTTTTTGGTTCAAAAACCAGTGGAAGTTCGAAGTTATAATTTGATGAGAGATATCATCTTATTTCAATCTAAGAAAACTTATGTTGGTGATTATATTCAGTTATTTTGGTGCCAAATAAGATTTCATTTTTTTTATATAATTTTTCTTAAATTTAAATTTCAACAAGTAAACTAAATTATTGCGATATAAAATAAGCTTCGTATTCATAGAAATTAATAAAATATATATTTATAAAATTTAATTTTTATGATTAAATAAAGAAAAATTAAAAAATAATAATAATAAAATTAAACAATAATAATAAATCTATTAAAATTGAATTTTATTTATAATTTTTTTTCACTTCTTTAATTATTTATATATATATATATATATATATATATATATTACTTAATGAAATTCCTATATTTCTCTAAATAATATCTTATTTTAAAGTTTTTAAAAATAAATATTATCACCTATCTAAAATTATCATAATAAATAACTACTTTATATTAAATTTAAGTTTATTTTAATAAATATATTCAAATTTACGTATAATATTTAAATATATAAGATAATTTAATTTAAAATTTATTTTTTAATAAAATCCTAAATTATGAGTAATATTTTATCTAAATATTAAAAATAAAATTAAATCACTAATATGGAATAAAAAAAATAATACAAAAATAAAGAAAGAATAAGAAGAATTTGATAGATTATATTTAATTGTAACACAAAAGAAATAAATTACTTATTATCATTAACAGTTTTGACATAGAGATAGAGATGAAAAATGATGGTGAAAAAGAATGAGCTATGAATTATTTTTTCAATTGACTTCAGATTTTCTTTCTAATTCTTTAAAGTAATTTTTCACTTTTTAAATTACGCATTCTTTATTTTTATCTCTTTTTTCTTTTTATTTGTCTTTTTTCTCTTTATTGATACAAATGAGATTAAACTTATTATCTATAAATTTAGTTTCATGTTCAAGGGTATTTGAGTTTGAAGATTTTTGACGAACCGATTTTATTAAAATGAGTGATGATTACGTAATTGTGAATTAATGTACTCCTAAAAATACTCTATATGAGTGAACTTATTTTTATTAAAATGAGTGGTGATTACATAGTTGTGAATATTTTATGTACTCCTCTCAACTCAACAAGTTCATATGTTTTGTATGATTAAAGAAGTATAATTTTATATTCTGTCTTCGCATTAAAAGGGATGATTGAAATAGTAATTCATTTTGAATTATCAGTGACATCACATATCTAACCATGTATTTAAATAAAGGATTTCACAGTTTTTTTAGAATATATATTAAATTTAAATTATTTTTATTTAAATTAATTTATTTTTCAAATACTTTGTTTAAAAAAGATAATTTTAATTTATTTTTGGAATAAAGTATTTTAATTATTACTAAATATAAAAAATTATTTTAATATTATATAATATTTAATAAATATAAAAATTAATCGATAGTTTCCTTTACTTGACATTGATGAAGAATCTTTTTTTTTCAAAGTTTATTAAGATTTTTTAAATTGCCGTTGATAAAAGGGCTTTTTTTACGTTGACATTATTTTTCAATGATATTGGTCACAACCTAATTATTATCAATTAAAAAATAATTCTAATTTACATCAATAGAAAAATAATTCTAATGATTATAATTAATTTTTTTTTATTAACATCAATTAAATTTGTTTAACTTATATCTATTACAAAAATATTCTTATTGATGCTGATAAAATTTTTTTAAATGATATCGACAGCAAATAATTGATCTATTAACAATGACAAATAAAATGTTCAAAAAATAATCTCGTTAATTATAAAATAATGTTAGTTAACATTAAAAAAAATTAATTAATATAAATAGAAAATAATATAGAAAAAACCTTATTTAAATTAAAAAGTATATTAATAAAATTTTAACGACTGAAAAATAATATTATGTTACATCAATAAAAAAATAACATCAATAATAATATTGATCGAAAATTGTGGTAATACTAATAGAAAAAAATTATATTGAACTGACAACACTTAAACTTAGATTGAACCAATAATTGTTAGGTCAAAATTACATCAATGAATAAATATGAAAAAAAAGAGATATAAATGTAACATATGATCTAATTTGAAGTATATTAATTTTTTATTTTACATGAAATTTAAAATTATATAATTTTAAATAATCATATTACTCTCACAAAAAAAATTATAATTATAATTTTTTTAAAGTTTTTTATTCAAATAATATAATTTACTATAAATCATTTTAAATTTCGTATAAAGAAAATTATCTTCTAAGAAATTTTCATTCAAACATAGTATAAAATTGGATCATGTTGAATTCAAAGCCCAACAAAAAAAAAAAATATTTTAACATAAAATGTAATAATACATCATATGTTATGAACCTTTATTTTATTAATATTAATTATAATATAATATGACATAATGAAGTTGGGTCGGTTAATGATTATGATTTTAGAGGGTTGGAGAGAGGGAAGAGGCGTGGCTGGGGATGCCACGTGTTACGATTCAGAGGTTGAGAGAACAAAGGAATCAAATTAAAAAAAAAGTGTAGCCCTAGCCAACATTATTAATTTGTTTCGTAAAATTATTAATTAGGGTTTAATTCCAAAAGAACAAAAAAAAAATATGATTTTTTTTTTCAGGTGTTGAGACTGACACTAACATATTGTAGTGAGATCCCAAAATAATTCATGCGATTGACATTTAAGTTTTTATAGTGCAATTTTCATCTTCATCTTTCATGAATTGTATTTTAAATGTGAAGCATGTTTGTATTTTAAATTCACAAGAAATATAAGCTTCTTATGCTTCTATCTATTTTGGTTATTGGACATAGAAGGACTAATTCACATCAAGAAATAGTTCCAACACACTATAAAAAAATTGTAAGGATACATGTATTTAATTACAATTTTAATGTTATAATGTAATTTCATAAAAAGAAAATACAATTTTAGTGAATAATATTCTAACAAAAAAGTAGACTTTTATTATTTTTAGGTACTAGTTAATAAGATTTTTTTAATTAATTATTAATAAATATACCTATACTTTCCCTTTTTAAAATAAATTCTTCGTTTTAGGGGAATAATTAAATATAAAAAAGTATATATATTTATGCAAGTTGTTCAGAAAACAAAAATCTTATATCCCTCTTAAAGTAAGAACTAAAGGAATCTATGCTTTTATTTTATCCCCTACCCTTTCTTTTTATTCGAAAGCAAGAGGCAAAATGCTTAATAATAACAAGACATTTTATCCACCCAATATAACTCCCTATATTTCAAATTCTTGTTTTTTTTTCTTTTAAATATTATGAGTTTAACTCTTTCGATTAATGTAAATTTTTTTTAATATATTAAACTCTAAAACCATGTAAAAAATATTATGAATCTAATTTTATTAAGTATTAAAAGAGAGAATAAAATTATTAAGAAGATTTTAACAATGAGGTTAACCAACAATTATATAAATAAATATAACTTACTTTTTATTTAAAATTTTATAATTATGAATTTATATGTTTTTTTCTCTTATATATTATTAAATTTTTTTATTTTTATCAACTATAAAATTTTAACTTATATTGAATTTCAAGAAATTCACTTTCAAAATCAACTTAAAAAAGATAGATTTACATATAAGTTATATACTATAATTCCCTCGATAAACTAATGAAAAACATACTTTTTTGGATAGATTGAAAAATAGATTCATATGAGGGTTACAGAATGAAAACTTGGAGCTGATTTAAGTCCAATCATCTCCCATGTCATACATATATATAATAATCTTCTATGTCTTACGTACGGTGATTTAATATGTAATATGAATCCCTTGTTGAACCGCCATCAATCAATCAAATATATAATTGCATTTTGACAATAATGATAACCTTCATATGATTATTGCAAAAGAAGGATTATTTAATGTATAAGTTTGTAATAATTAGTTAGATTAGGCTTTTCAGATAGAACCGACCAATTATTATATTTTCCTTCCATAAAAAAATGATACAAGAAATGAGATTTGACCCGAAACTCAATGATAGTATAGCCTTAATTGATAATCAGTAATATAATATTCATAATTGAAGTTATATATAAATAATAAAATTTATTAAATTATATTTGATTATGTTCTTCTTTTATATTATATCGATGTTTTATTATTTTATTTAATAGAGGAATTAAAAAAAAAAACACTTAGATATAGTACCATAAATGGTATTTGTATGGATCTCTATTTAGAAATGAAGATTTTTGTCTTGATAAAATACGATAACATTTAATAAAATGTTTATTATGCAGATGGCTAAATTAAAATTATATTTTTAATTAAAACATCACTAAGAACATTATGTTCGATCGTGCATGAAAATTTTGTCCTATTTTATAATGACCTTTTTTTTTTGTAGTTTTTAAAGTAACAAATAACATATTCATTTTCAAAGACAACACTGATAATAATAGATGACAAATCTGAGAAAAGAAGTTATAATATCGTATGAAGTGATAAATTATTATTCATGTCATGAATTGCTGTCTTGTAGGGAGTGTTGGATGGATAGAACTTAGTTAAGCATCAGCATCATCATGTCATGATAAAGCTTGCAAAGTGCATATGATTAACTTGTCTGTCTAAAATTAAATTAATAAAAAGTATATGTTAAAAATTTTACATAATTTAAAAATTAATATATATATATATATAATATAAACTTTATTTTATTAAATCAATTTTATAAAAATAAATTAGAGATAAAATTCATTACTAACATAAATATCATAATTTATTATAATAAAATTTTCGTACTAAAATTTTTTCAAATTTTTTAAACAATCTAATCCATTGCATGAAGGTTTGTGAACAGATAAAAAATCATAAAACCTTTCCACCTAAACCTAAACGTCTTTTGCAATGCAGATGAGGCCATAAAACCCCGCATGACCTAGATTCCCCTATGAACTCCCATCTACATTTTTAAAAACCAGAGGAAAATTAGAAGTTTGTCTCTAGCTAACCCACCTTCAATATTATATTGGATGGTTTAGAATGGAAACACATGTTGGTGATGGAGTGAAAGGAAATCTTATAATATCTCATAAGGTGACAATCTTTCTTAGTTCAACGCATTATATTCACAAGTGATTTAGATGACATCCCATGTCTCCTGTACTGTCTTGAAGTCAAAACACTGTTATCAGATTTAAAAGAAAAGCACAAGCAATGTTAATCTTCACTTTGATTTTAAGTTGCAGTATGTTGTAACAGTTTTATGTATAATCTTCTTTGCTTTCTCTGCAACAATATCTCTTATAGTTTGATGATCTTCCACACATTTGTATATGATCGAGCCAGTATAGATAGTCTTTCATTGAAGGTTGGTGTCTTGTTTATGACATTAGAGTATTTATTATAACATTTTATATTTTTCAGCAACTAGTTACACAAGATAAGATAAAATATTTTCCTTATCTTTGCTTTCTCATACTTGAGTCGTATGACCACAAAAAAGCTTTTTTCTTCAGAAAATTATATTACAATACTTTTTAAATTTCAATTGCATTCTTGTTTTTAATACTGTTCTTTACTTTTATAAGGATCATATATACATTCCTTTTATCCTACAAAAGTGATAAAACAACGAAAAGAGGTATTGTGTATAGTCTTGTTACACATAACCATTTATTCAATTCTTTATCTTAAAATGTGTGGTTTTTTTATGTATTTTTTCTTTTTGGACTTACACTATGCACCACTTCTCAGAGAATAATGACATTGTCAATTTACTTTTTACTTGGAAGAAAAACTACTTTTTAATCTGAGGGAGTGTATTGACTAACACCTTAGTAATAATTTTTTAGACAAAGATCTTAAGAATTACTTGAAATATCCACCTTTGGTATCAATTTAATCAAAGTGGTTGCAAGGGATTGATCAAAAGAACCAAATGTATACAAGTATTGTTTGAATAAATTTGGTTGATAGCCACATTGTCCTAGGGCTTTACATGGCTTCATAAAGATGAGGACGTGTGATACCTCCTTTTTCACATTGGTTTACTTAGCCAAAGCTTTCTCCTTTTTTTTGGAACCAATACAAATTTGGAGATTTGATACCTCCTTTTTCAAATTGGTTTAGTTAACTAAAGCTTTCTCCTTTTTTGGATCCAATATAATTTTTGTGGTGTTCACACTTTGGATCTACCCATAAATGAAAATTACCTTGTGGGAAGAAAAAGATGATCTTAATTTGGTCTTTCTAATTTAAGTTGCACGTGATTTTAGAATAAAATAGATTTTAATAAATTAAACTTCTCTAAATTTATAAAATTGAGAAAATATGGCCATCTCTAATGACTTTCTTTTACTTAAAACCCTCAAAATTATGTATTTCTTTCCAAATATTAGGAGTTTTACGATATATTTAAGGCATAAAATAATTTTAAAATTTTAGAAATAAGAAATTTAGTTAATTCTTGATGAAAGTTGAAGAATTCCCTGAAATGTGATAATTGAAAGTTGAAAACATGATTATTTATATATATATATATATATATATAATATAATAGACTTATTTTTTATTTTTACAATTATTTTTTTATAAATTTAAAATAATATAAATTTGTAATTCTTATTTTAAAAAATAGGCGAATGTTTATATATATATATATATATATTAATTTAATTATATTTTTATATAATATGTAATCTTGTACATTCTTTCTAATTAACAACTAAGCATATTTACAATAAAGGTTTTTCAATAATAATTGATATGATAAACTTTGTTATATTTAGAAATTTCACTTAATTAGAAGTTAACTTTACAAAACTAATTTGTATAATCTATAAAATAAAAATGATTTTCTATTTATATATTATAACGAGAAGAAATCCATAAAAAAAATGCAAAAGCAACTCTATTAATATAAGATATCTGCTATGCTATGGTAAATTCATGCACGTTCAACTCCAATGCATCTTTTCTCGCAATAGCTAGGTAAGTTTTGGTGGATTCTGCCATCTGAGATTCACAGAGAATTACACATCCTAAAAAGGTTGGGTAAAATCTTACAGCATTTTCTATCATAAATAATAGTAATTAAAAGGAAAATTTTTTTTGGTCTTAGCACTGTACTAGAAGAGAAAATGGTAAAAAAGTGGTGTGGCGTGAGAATTATAAATGAGAATAGTCTTGTCGGGAGAGGACTCATACTCATCGTCAGACATTCCCAACTTTTGAGATTAGCCAATCAAAGTGGAGCCACAACTAACCTCTCATCTAGCAGAGCCTTCAATCAACACTTGCTCAAACCCCTTTCACGCAATCATCCAAATAAATTGACCCGTGGCAACACTTGTGGCGTAGATAAGATGGTATTGAACTTGCATTAATGCACTATAAGTACAAGTAGCATAGTTCAACCAAACACTTCAAACAACCATGAGTTTAACTCCCAGTATGGGAGTCAGCGAACAGGAGCACTTTCATCTTGAGGATACTAGCCAAACAGAGAGCTCCCTTTGGGTGCTGAATCCTCCCAATCCACCACCTCTATGGAACAAGCTATTTAGTCCACTGAAGAAAACCGTGTCCTTTTTTTCATCCAAGAACAAAACTTGCCTTGGACGCGTTGTTTCATTCTTAGAGAGTTTATTTCCTATCCTTACCTGGTTCAAAAATTACAAAGCCTCCAAGTTTAAAAATGATTTGCTAGCAGGTTTAACTCTTGCCAGCCTCAGCATACCTCAGGTGTGTATATTCATAAACATTACTTCTAGTCTCATGACAATGCATCAGATGTAGAACATTACATTGCTCTCAGCCTTTTTCTCTTCACTCTTCTAATTTTTCTATTTGATGTTGCAGAGTATAGGATATGCTAATTTGGCAAAACTTGATCCTCAATATGGCCTGTGTAGGTGTCTAGCTTCAGTTCTATTTATTATATTATACTATATACTATACTGTACTGATGTATCGTGCTTCAAATTTTTTATTGCTTTTCACTGCATTCAGACACCAGTGTTGTTCCTCCACTTATCTATGCTGTAATGGGGAGTTCAAGAGAAATAGCAATTGGCCCTGTAGCTGTAGTATCATTACTTCTATCCTCCCTAGTCCCCAAAGTGGTAGATCCTGCTGTTGATCCTGATGCCTATAGAAGTGTTGTCTTTACGGTGACCTTATTTGCTGGAATCTTTCAAGCTGCATTCGGTATTTTCAGGTGGTTTCCTCATTCATCTGTTTGTGAGATTTCTTGTGAATGTGTAGGTTTCCTTATAAAGTAAGCAGTTTATTCTTCAAATCTGCAGGTTGGGGTTTCTTGTGGATTTTCTTTCACATGCTGCACTTGTTGGGTTCATGGCAGGCGCAGCCATTATTATTGGTCTTCAGCAGCTCAAGGGGTTGCTAGGGGTCACTCACTTTACCAACAAAACTGATGTAATATCCGTGTTGGAGTCTGTATATAAGTCACTCCATCAACAAATTACATCAGGAGAAAAAGTGAGTAGGTTATGCTAAATGATTTATGTTCTGGGAGAATTTAGCTATTAGTTTCAGTGAAGGAAATTATTCTATTGATGGTTAAGAAAAAAAAAAAAAAACTAATGATGGGGTGATAAATTTTAAATTTTTAGAAAGAAAATTCTATTTGGGTTTCATGATATTTGACATTATTCTTTGATTTTTTCATTGACAGTGGTACCCTCTGAATTTTGTCATCGGGTGTTCATTCCTGATTTTCCTTTTAATTGCTCGATTTGTTGTAAGTAATGAAATTTTTGGCATTCCCATTCCACCGCTATATTTCCTCTGTTTGATTTAAGATTCTGATGATGTGTATGTCATTTCAGGGCAGAAGAAACAAAAAACTTTTCTGGTTGCCAGCTGTTGCTCCTCTTATATCAGTTTTACTATCAACTTTAATTGTGTATTTGTCAAAAGCTGATAAGAATGGGGTTAATATAATCAAGCATATCAAAGGAGGCTTAAATCCAAGTTCAGTTCACAAGTTACAATTCCATGGTCAACATGTTGGACAAACAGCTAAAATTGGATTGATTTCTGCTGTTATTGCTCTCACTGTATGTTAATTTATCTGCTCTTTTTTTTTTTTTTTTTTTAATTTGAAATAGTTATTTTTTTTTCCAACTCTTAAGTTCTGTCTTACTAAGGTAAATATGAACGTCAAATTCAGGAAGCAATAGCAGTTGGTCGATCTTTTGCTTCCATTAAGGGATACCATCTTGATGGCAACAAAGAAATGTTGGCAATGGGATGTATGAACATTGCGGGATCTCTCTCTTCATGCTATGTGGCAACTGGTGACACTTTTTCTTGGTTGCTATTAATTGTGTAATCATTGCAAGTTTGGATTAAAATTGGAACTACAAAAGTGTTTTTTATTCTGCATGAAACAACAATTTTTTTCTCCTTCATTTAGTATTGAAATTCGTTACAGTGTATTGGAATTCACAATTTTCAAATTTTAATCCAAACATAATCTTAATCTGAAAAAGAAATTGTGCAGGGAAGTGTATGTGCATGAAATTTATTTTTAGTTTGTGCCAAACATTTGCAGGTTCTTTCTCAAGGACTGCAGTAAATTTCAGTGCAGGATGTCAAACATCAGTATCAAATATTGTGATGGCAGTTACTGTGCTTCTGTGCCTTGAATTGTTTACAAGGCTCCTATACTACACTCCTATGGCCATACTTGCTTCTATCATCCTCTCTGCACTTCCTGGATTAATTGACATAAATGAAGCTTGCTATATTTGGAAGGTTGACAAATATGACTTTCTTGCCTGCATTGGTGCCTTCTTCGGTGTCTTGTTTGTATCAGTAGAAATTGGTCTTCTTGTTGCAGTAAGTAGTTGACTGCTTTCAACCATTATTGTGCATCACTAGTTTTTTATTTTTTTATAAAGACCAAACATTAGGCAATGGACGCCTATAATAAAAGCAGACACCAAGGCACACATGATTAACAATTTTTGTGCAGAGAAACGGGACCCAACTTTCCTCACGCTGATAGTTACACATTTACAATGAATTTGGCTGGTAACTAGTATAGAATAGAGTTGAACGTGTGACATGATTTCTGAATACGTGAAAGTCTTGGTGTTGTGACTGCCAATTGGTGGGGTTCAATCCATCAAATAATATGACTAGATAATTGTGTTGTCTTGCTCCTACCTTCTTTACTTGTCAGGCTTCAAGACCAGACTCTGGTCCACAGATTTGGCGTTATATGCTTGGATTGTATAATTGAATTCTGAATTTACATCATAATTTTTTATTTGACGAGTGTGATGTTTAAATATAATTGTCCAGTCAAAATCAACTACCAATTTTGAGTTGCGTAGCATATATCTCCCCTTTAATTTAGTTTTAACATGTGAATAATTCAGTTCATGAAAGGATGGTGAGACCAAGCTACACTTTATTTTTTTCAACTGCAGGAAATCCATTTTCCACTCAAACAATATTTATTGTTCCCTATCTACCAAGAGTTGTGTCTTTTCAGTTATCACATCTTAAAGCACTTTTTAGTTATGGTCATTTCATTTCACTTTACCCATTAAATCAAATTAAGGTAAAAAGGTAAAGAGCAAGGATAGGATCAATTATTGATAGTGTCTCTGACTGTAAAGTTTGTTTGTGCAGGTGTCAATCTCATTTGCAAAGATACTAATACAATCAATTCGACCAGGGCTAGAAATTTTAGGCAGAGTTCCAAGAACAGAAGCATTCTGCGATGTTAGTCAATATCCTATGGCCACAATCACTCCAGGCATCTTGGTGATTCGCATAAGCTCTGGCTCACTCTGCTTTGCAAATGCGAATTTTATTAGAGAAAGGCAAGCACTTAATTTAAAGTATTATTTGAAGACTTTAATAAATTTAATTACCAAACTTTGAAATTAAAATTAATTAATTGTTTCAGAATACTGAAGTGGGTCACTGAGGAAGAAAACGAACTTGCCAAGGGAAGGGTCCATGCAGTAGTCTTAGACATGAGCAGTGAGTCTCAGAACTCATGACCCTAATAATGCATTCATGTAATTTATTATAACCTTATGAATGACCCTTTCTCAATTCTCTTTGATAGACCTCATGAATGTTGATACTTCTGGGATTCTAGTACTGGAGGAACTGCACAAGAGGTTGCTTTCGCGTGGTGTACAAGTGAGTCTGCCATGTTTGAAACAATCAAATTTTATTAACACTTTTTCATAAATTAAAAATTTGGTTACTATGTCATAAGATTAATCAATATCATGAACACGTACTGATCTTGATCTTAGCTTAAGGGACCTAATTGAGGTTGGTTTGGTTTGCTCAAAAGTCAAACATAAAAAACAAATTGAACGGTTTTGCTACTGGTTTGTGTTTTTGCAGTTGGCTATGGTGAACCCGAGGTGGCTAGTGATTTACAAGCTGAAAGTGGCACACTTTGTGGATAAAATTGGGAAGAAATGGGTTTTCCTTACTGTTGCTGAAGCCGTAGATGCATGTCTATCTTCAAAATTCCCTGAGCCATGATTTCACTTGCCTTATCTGCAATGTACTGCATCGTTGCCTATCTAACTCCACAAAGTTGTGCATCACATTGTCTTATGTAAAATGTAATGATCGATGTTTGACATTGTTCCCTCCACTATTAGTGGAACTGTGTCCTGTACGGAAAAAGTCATATATGCGAGGGTATTGTTGTACGGAAAAGCTCCTTGGATGGATAATTTTGCTAGGGCGAATGTCAAACAATTAAATATAAATAAAATAAGTATAAGATTGGTATCACATGAAAAGACTAGAAAAGAAAATATGCTACCAGAGGAAAAGAAATGGGTGAACTATTACTTCTTTTATTTATGGTTTTATGTACCTACATGGCTTCTTAACTATCTTCTTATGTTGTAATAAATTCTTTAAATTACACTTCTGTTGTTGTCTGTTGGGGATGATCTACATTCTTCACTCTCACACTCAGCTAGCTCATGTAAAATTGAGATAATAAATATGTATTAATAAATGAACAATGTTTATTAATATCTTGAAAGTTTAATGATTTTATAGTTTCTTTATGGACCCTCATATCTCACCTTATCTTTATCTTAATGGTTGGTTATGTGTTGATAATCCTTCCTTAATCATCTTTTCCATTAATCTTCTTTTTTTTCCTTCAACTCCATGATATTTATGCTGGTTCATAACTGAGATGTATTCAGTTTCCTTTAGCCAATTTTCTTAGTAGCAACACAGTATTTCATATTTTTTGATCCCTAGAGGTAATGGTCAGGGAGTTCTAGACCCTTTCGATCGAGTTCTTCTCTATTCATACCGTTATTATTTAACAAGTTTTCTTTTGTTTCGATTCGTTAAGCACATTCTTGACAGAATTTCATACTGAATTTAACAGTAATAGTGATAAATCAGATTAGAAATTTATCCTCCTTGAGAAAAACTGTGTGGGACTATTTGTTCATTGGATTAATATGCGGTAGGAATTCGTTTATTCTATAAAAATTACATAAGATAAAACGAAATTAATATATATAAATAAGTATAAATTTGATTAAAAAATTTTATAAAAATAAATTAAATTTAAAATTTATTTATTTTAAGATATAAAAGTTTATTTATAAAGTAAATAAAATTAATGGATATAAAAATACTAAAACTTTTTTTTTCAAGTAATATAAAATTTTTCAGTCGATAAAACTATACATCTACACGCAACATAAATATAAAATTCTCATTATAATATCTTATTATATAAATGTATATATAACACGAAAACAAAATAATATTAACAAAATAGAATAATTAACATAATAAATTAACTTTTTTTCTAATCATTACAAGATTAAATGTCATATATGATAATTAATTAAATATCTAAATATTTAAAATTAACGTCAATTATAAAATTATTCTAAATTTAATTCTTTAAATAAAAAAAAACTAGTTTGAATGCATGAAAATAGAAGAAGATGAGGGGAGCAACATAAAAGAATGATGATTTTGGAATTCATGTATTATTTAACTGCGATTTGCAAAAATAAAAATGTGATGAAATCTACATACGGTTTATTTCATTTAAAAAGAGCAATAAAATAAAATAACACAAGAACAATGACTTTTTTTAATCTCAACTTGTTTTTATTATATTATAATTATAACAAATAAATAATATTTTAATAATGATAATAGATTAAAAGTATAGATATTAATAATTAATAATAAATAATAAATAATTATTTTTTTTAATTTTTCTCTTCTTTTAATTTTTTTTTTTCATTTCTATATTTCTTTTTAATCAAATAACTTTTTATTTTCATTTATTTTTCAACTTTTTTTTTTGTTTTCTTTTATTTTTCATTTTTTATTCTCTACCTAAATACTTTAGGGAAGGTTCACTTCCATGCATAACTTAACAAGTATCTTTATGAAAAATTAATTAATTAAATTCGACTGTGATATTATGATAAAATAATAGTTTCTTCCTCAGAAATTCTCACTATGAGAAGAAAATTAAACTTATGATCTTTATTTTTATACAAATTATTGTTAATTTAAATAGATAAAAAATTATAATTAATTATTAGATAAAACTTTTTTTGTAATTAAGAACGTAACAATTCACACCTTATGAATTATCACCTAATTTTTATAATAGAATAATTGATACAATCCATAATAAATTCTTCCCATACTCAATGTTATATTTCTTCACATTGAACATTACCAAACGAGAATTAGATGTAATATAACATTTTCAAGTTTAATCTTAGAAAACCTACACTGGAATTACTATGGAATCTAACTTTTTTTTAAGTTGAATTAAGTAAAACTTAAATTAATTATGTAGATAATAAAAGCATCTCCGATGGAAGATATTTAATAAAAAATTTAAATAAACCATAAATTTCTTAAAACAACTTAAATCTTAATTGATATAATAAGTTACTTAAAATTTATTTCATTAAACCATTCTTCAAATAATTTATATTAATAAATATTATTATATATCACGATTAAATTTAAATTGAAAAAATATAAAAATAATGAATTGTTTAAACTTTGAATGTAGATGCAGAGCCTAAATCCCATTTATTCATACTACACCTTCAATTTCACCTCAGCTTTGAACTTTGAATATATGAACTAAATAATTAGTATAATTAGGATAGGTAAAAAAATATATTAAATAATCATAATTCTTGACAAATGGCTTTCCTGCTTTTGGATAATTGAACCTTCTGTAAGGCCATGCTTCCCTAGTTCAGAAGCTTCCTTTCCTGTTCTTAATGTTCCTCATTTATTTTCAAATTTTTTTCTATAAAAAAAACCTAGCTACCCAATGTTTTTATACAGTGAGTTTCCATTATGTTCATTTAAACTGTCTTATCCTTTTCTTTAATTTATATGAACTAGTAGCAGATTTATATCTGATCTAACTATCTAATCTTGTATTGAAATGCAGCTAGATTTGGTGCAGTTTACAGGAAAGTTTCGTTGTTACTGCTGATCAACATATAGTGATTATTCTTAAATGCATTTATAAATGCCTTTTTGCTTCCTTGCATATTTTAACTGTTATGGAAATAGCTGCTGTACCAATAAAAATCAGTGTCCATGTTAAGAACTGAAGGCCATGCCATTGTCATGCATGATTATCTTTGATACATATCTTTGCAGATGGAGGTAATGAACGTGAATGGCATGACATAACTAAGCAACATGCATCATTTTATGGAAGATAAAATCAAGAAAGTGAACAACTTCAAAGTATGATAAACCTACTGAAGCATATACTGGATTCTTCGAATTTGCATTTGTATGAAATTCAGTAATCATTTTACAGACATTATTTGTTATCAGTCCCCAAAATTTCTTGAATTTCAAGGATGCAAATATTCTTCTCAATCATGTACCTTGTTTTTCATATAAAATAATAAAATATAGGTTGTATGAGTGAAGCTATACCACAATCCTTATATAATATATCAGACATTACGAGAAAACTAAATTATTCTTTTTCAAAAGAAAAAAGATTAAAGAAAAATTACAAGAATTCTCTTACACTTTCTTTTTGGATTCACCATTTTTCTTTTAGTTAAAAGGAAAATTCTAAAACAAATAAAATTAAAAGATATACTAAAAAATGGCTTGTATCACATTCAAACTTAACACAATTAGTCTTGTATCAGTGTAGGTTGATTATAAGGTGAGATGGTCTCCTTCTTTATCTTCTGAGGTAATTTGAAATATTTTTATAGTAAATTTTAATCCTTTCTCATTATTTCTTTGATTCATTTGGATTTATTTTGAATTTTACCTTCTATGGTTCAATGTTATAATTGAAAGTATTATAATTTATTTGTTATTTGAAGATATAAATATGTAATAGAATTATACTTTAGATTATAAATATCAATAGATTAAGTTTAAATTAATGATTATAATTAAATACTTTAATATCTAAAAGACAAACAGACATCAAGAAATTGAATTCACTCGTTTTATTATTTTTAAAATTTAGTGAAAAAAATCTTCATCACTATCTTTTCATCAAATTTCTATAAATATGTTTAGCCAGGATTTAAAGAGAGAATATTTTGAAAGTTTCATGGTTTCTTATAATTGAAAGTATATGTATAGATTCCAATTAAGAATTGTTTCTTATAATTGAAAGTATATGTATAGATCCCATTTAAGATTGTTTGTTTCATGCAAAATGTAACTTATGTAACTAACAAAAATCTCTTTAAATTAAGTATTTTGTATAGGAAGGAGGTAATTGCATAATTTACTTGAAAGGTCAACCTTTTTATTTGAAGCTTTCTAGTTTTTTTCATAATTTTTTTTCATA
Organism: Macrotyloma uniflorum; assembly: GCA_016859785.1. NCBI lineage: Eukaryota > Viridiplantae > Streptophyta > Magnoliopsida > Fabales > Fabaceae > Macrotyloma > Macrotyloma uniflorum. The sequence continues at coordinate 3,486,662 of BDMB01000001.1, forward strand.
AATTAATATATAATGCAAACCATTAACAAATAACACTTAATCTTTCAATAGAATTTGTTTTTTTATAGATTATCGTTAACAAAAATAATTTATTATTATTATTATTTCAAATTTATGTTTAAATTACATCTAAAAATATTTTATAATTTCATGTACCAAAAAAATATTAAAAAAAAATATTGTTAATGATCTCAATTTTGAGAAGAGAAAGTATGTAGATATAATCTAAAAATTCAAATATTAAAATAAAGTCATTTAAAAAAACCACACAACTTTATATAATTTATTTTATCTCTAGGACACTGACCACTCAAATAGAAAGAAAAAAAAAAAAATAGTTTAAGACTTAATCGGCATGTGAGTGGTTAAAAAATATATTAAAGCAAGCAAATTATAAATCTATCCAAAACTGATAGATACAAAACAATAAAGTGCAAATAATATTATTTGCACACACAAAATATTACATAATATTTTTGTTCTTGATCAGCAAATAATATTTCTAAAAATGATTTCTAATATTTGAAAATGGTCAGAAGGGTAAGGAGTTTCTGAGTAGAGGAATTCATATAATCCCTTTAACTACTTTTGTCAATTCCTGTAGACACTTTGTTCATCAACCAAGCTGCAGGCACTCTAATTTTCTGCATGAAGAAAATCATCAATTGTCATAAATTCTGAAGTTTTTTTATAACTCAAAATCTAAAATGGACTTGTAATATAAATATTTTTTCATCATAATCTAAACTCATAGTAATGCATAGGAATGTTCCTGAATAACAAGATAACTAGTTAGTTACTTCTGCATATTAGCAATTGGTGTATATATAAATCTGGTTTAGAGAATTACCTGGTGGTTTCAATAATCTGATATGCGGATCAAGTGGTTGACCTTGCTTCTCAAATTCCATATCATAGACCGCGTACTGATGAGGCCTAAAATTTTAGAATCATGAATTTTTTTTCAATTTTTTTGTGCAGTCTCAAATTGTGAGAGTTAAATACAGCTTGATGAACCATAAACAAAGAAATTGACTTTTGAGATGCGGAGTGTACCTTGGAGCCGGAGCGGGAGCGGTTTTTGGTATTACAACCAAATTCGTGCTCTGTGTAGCAGATGATCCTCCACGCCTAGAAAGTCTAAGTGACTATTCAAAACAAACCAACCAGAACAACCTCATCACCTCATTTTTTTTTGTTCATTCATACCTTCTATATCAAACTAAATAGATAAACAACATATCGACATGCATGATGAGTAAAGTACTATTTTGACATCCAAAACTAATGTAACAATACAATATATTTTCATGAATTAAAAGTTGTTTAGTTCTTGCATGATTTAGTAAAATGCTTACTTTTGCATGTGGATATGATTCTATTGGATCCCGTCTCTTTGGAGGACGACCTCTACGTGGTGGTACATAAGGCACCTGTCACGCAACATCAATATTTCCAAGTTTAGTTGTTTCCAATAATGGCAATTTTTGGAATCACTATACTAATGTCTTGTGATTATGATCAAATCATGATATGGATTTTATCACTGAAGGACAACAATTAATTTCCATGATCATAGTTTCGAGTACCCTATTTGTAGAGCTTCAAATATTTTATAATTCAGTTGCGGTAAATAAAAAGATAAGAAATATTTTTACCCTTCCAGTTCCCATGCCTGGTTCACCAGTGATGCTAGGAATATTCCGAGAAAGCATTCTTGATGGGTTCATATTTAAAATTCGCTGAATTGCTTCAGAAGGTTGATCCCTATGCATACATTCAACCACGTAAATAAGACGTCAAGTATACAATGCCCTTAACTTGGGAATCACTTCTGTTAATATTCAACATATTGTAGGAGTGATATGCAAAAGATACTATAATTTTTATTTTTTTTATTGGTCAAAAATCAATTGGAAATGTCCCATATTCACTAATCTGATCATTTTACATACTATAAAGGGCAACAGAAATCATAGATAACAAGTAAATTACCTATTTGATGAACTCGCTGACTGTTTTCCCTTGTTGCGACTGGTAGAAACTTCATTTGGTACTGCAGCCTCTTGCTGCAATCTAGTTAAACATTTTCACGTTTTTATTAAACTTTCTATGGAGCAAATGAAAATACTAACAAATAAATAATATTATATTCTATTATCTAGAACATAATGTAAAATAGTTTAAATAATTTGACGCCAAAAAGTACAATGGTATCATTCAGATGAACACTAAAGAATCTTGAAAACATGAAAACTAAAAAAATCTGATACCTTAAAACGGGTGCAATCTCAGCCTCCCTGGTGCTAGGAATTCTTGCAACTCTCCCTTCAGTTGTCGTCGTAGAACTTGAATTGCCCATAAAACTTGAAATAATTGCCTGCGGATTTCTGTTTATTTGCCTTTGTGGATTGGGAGTCATCATCCTTTGATTGTATTCATCAATGTGATTCGGCACACCCTGGGACCTTTATTTGAAAATTAATGAATTAATGTTATATATCATATAGAAATTAATGTAGCGGTTGGTAAAAGAAATTCCATTGAGTCCTTCTAGGCTATTGATAAATTTGTTGCTTACCACTGTTGCATTGAGGCAACACTTTGCCGTCCTTGATCAGTAGGCATCATGACTTGGGAACGATGATGCTGAGCATGATTTTCATAAAACTGGGGACACCTGCAATAAGATAATGTTATTAGCATAAATAAATATAATGCTATATTTCATAAATGCATATAGTTCTCCTTTTCAAAATTAAAATAATTGCAATTTTAATTTTTTTTATCGGTGTCACAAATAGGCTAGGGTTTTGACCATAGTTAGCAAAGGATGCAGAAGGAAATGCAGGAACCTTGTCGAAAAGGATTTTGCGGCAGTACTATATGCTCAGACCTAAGACAAAAAGCAACTACATGCTTGGTACTTTATGCTGATTTGTTAAATGGTTAACTTCTCCATGATAACCCTATGGTAAATTTCACGTAAAAACATGTTTCTCAAATCAAAATGATAAATGTATATTTTAAAAATTACATACATCTTAATAATACCTATTTTTTAATATCTACTTTTTATGGTATAGATTTTATTAAAAATATATTAAATATATATTTTAAAAAATGTTATTTGAGTGTTTAAAAAAATTTAGATGTATCTCTATTAGTTTCTCTCAAATATAAGTCAAATACCAGCTAGACACCTAGGGTACTTTGGGTAGATAGAACTCATAGAATCTTGAGGATGAAAATCAAGAATCTGGTGCAGTTCAGAGGCATGGCCTATTTGATTCTGCACTGGAGTGAATGGTTGTGGGGAACTGAATGAAAACAATCAGTTCATGCATTTTGTTGTTAACCAGTTAATCGAGTAATTGCGCTAAGAAGCAAAGGAATGGAATGGTCCTGCGTGTAGTTCTGTGCCTATTGTGCACCATAGACAGACATCAGTAGCTGAGGATTGAAAGTGTTGGGGTCTACGGTTAAAAATTCAAATTCAAATTTACGCGCATGGAAAAACATATCTAGTCATAAGTTGCAAAAATTAGGAAGATACAAAACTGTGAGTCTCACACAGACAGAAAGTTGGGGTCCATATGTGAGACATACAATTTTTTGTAAGTGGGTGTGCGTAACTGGGTAAGTATTTAGTAAAAGTAGAAAAAGTCAATGCGTACCCAGAACTCCTCCACGCAGTGGAGTAACTGATATCATTTTGAGCCTGAAACATTTGCCTTGGGGATGGAGCAAAACCTGCTCCACTTGAGTTCGTGCCTGGCCTTACCTGTAGCTGCATACAAGTCCAGATATTGACAGAAAAATATGCTCAATAAGGTCCATAAACAAAGACTACAAAGTACTTAGTGCAACCACAGTTATGGGACATGTTTCTTCAACAATTATACTCACAGGGTTAGGCTGGACGAATGTTGCATAAGAGTATGATTGGTTGATACCATTGTAATAGTTGTTTCCGATATTGTTTGGTACCAAATGTTGAAGCATTGGATTCGGCTGTTGATGTATATTAATACCTTGATGCCTACAATGTAGGAACGCAGAATATATATACATATACACTCAAGATTAGCTAGTAAAAACATGCTAAACTAACATTTTCATACTGGTTATGATCATTAACATAATTTATAAAATGACAGGAAACACTTACGCAACCGAATTCTCACTCTGCAGGTGAGACAGTTGATTGAAATAACCCGTTAGGGCCATATCTTGGCTTTCAACAGTAGGAATAGCTCCATCAAACATTAACCCCTCCTAATTAAATTTTGTATCAAAGAAAGATTACTCATAAAGTGACATACATATATATAAGAAACATTTTAAGATACAAGATGTAATAATTGTGTGTTTGGATTGGTGTTTTAGATCTGTAAAATTTATTAATTTACCGCAGGTAATAGAGGGTTGCTTGGAATGCTTCGCACAGTTGAGTTAAGTGGGGTGTTCGGTGGTAAAGGAGACAGCGTTGTTGGAACAAAGTTTAGAGTAGCTGCCCCTGAAGGTCCCTCGTACCAAGATGTTGCGTCGATGACTTCATTCATCGACTCCATAACCTGGATAATTCATATAAATTGACTATCATTTGCAACGTGCACAAAAAAACAAACATTAGTTTCATTTTATGCGACAATGTACAGTGTGTTGCTTATTGCTCATAAGAAAATTTTAATTAAGTATAGCAGAATAATGGGCAATATAATGTATCCATGCTTTATTTGGAATGAAAGAAACATTAATAATACTTTAATGGAGCAATAATCAGAGCTTAAAAAAATTAATTACACAACAATTATACTTTATTTGGAATGAAAGAAACTAGTGTAATATTATCACAGGCCAGAAAGCATGAAAAAGCGTGTGGGGCTCCTGTAAATTAAAATACAAAATAATTTTTTTATGCACTAATTTTTGTATTAATAATATTTATATAATTTTATATATGTATGTTTCTTTATTTTCTAAACAATTAAACAAGAAAAAAAAAATGTCTTTCTTTTCATTCTTCTGCTAAACAACTAAAAACGGTTGGTTAATGAATAATCTGTACCTTTCACTCTACCTTTTTTTTCTTTCCTTTTCTTTGATTTAATTTTTTTCCTTTTCTTTTCCTTCCTAAACCATGCTTACCCGAAATAGTTCTCTTCAAAATAATTTAATACATGTATATAAGTAAGATTTATAAAATCAAGTTAAGAAAATGAGTGCCAACTCAGTACTTACTGTAGTGGGGGGAAGAGGAGGCATCTCAGTTTGAGGAGGCAACTCAGTTTGAGTTGGCAACTCAGTTTGAGGAGGCAACTCAGTTTGAGGAGGCAACTCAGTTTGAGGAACCAACTCAGTTTGAGGAGGCAACTCAGTTTGAGGAACCAACTCAGTTTGAGTTGGCAACTCAGTTTGAGGATTAAGATGTTCCATTAAATTTGGATCTTCCAAACCAGTGTGGGGAGTGTCTGTCTGCAAAAATGTTGGTTCGAAGTCGTCCTCGTCCCAGTTAAGGAACAAACCAAGGCTGTCTGTGTCAAAATCCCTCTCCATGTTCTGTACATAATCCATTTTTGATTTATCCAAGACACAAACAGATTTAGTCAAATAGTGTACATAAATAACAAAATCAACACATTTTTTCTCATGGAAAGAAAAATAACACATAAATAAATACCTTAGATGTTTTAAGAGAAAAGAAAATATAAATATTATAAATGATGCTATGTGGTATGAAGAAAAATTGTAGATGTTAAGAGGAATTTATAAATGAAGCTTGTGTCTCCATTATTGGTTGGAAAAACATGGACCTCTCTCAAGAGAGACAACAAAGGATTCTTCGTTGTCAACAAAACATGGACCTTCTGTGATAAAATCTTTGTCATTGACATTAACTTTTAAACTATGATGATATAAATTACTCAATTAAACGACATTGTAACTGCATGAAACTGTGTGTTTGCAATTATTATTTCTCAGAAACTATTCATCTTACAACACCCCACCTTTAACTTATATTGACTTTTACTTACATTAACCGTCTAAAAATGCATATAAAATGGATTGTTGTTGCTTAAATGCAAACAACACCCCACCTTTAACTTTTAACGTAAGACAACGATGCACAAAGAGTGAGGAAATATTGAAAAATAATAAATAAGTTCATAAATGAAGAATTCCTCACAAAATAATTTTAAAATACCCAATATGTTTTTAAAAAATAAATTACGGGAAATTATTTTTATTTCAATTTCTTAGTACAATTTTTCTTCTTTTCTTATAATAATAATAATAAATAAATAAAAATTATTACAATAAAAATTTAATAAATAATATCGATGTTAATAAAATATATAAATGTCGTCAATAAATAGATTCTATTTATTCCATATAAATTATAATAATTTTTTTGGTACTTTTAACCCAACGTCTTCGTAAAAATAAAATTATATATAACAATTTTGCGTTGGTCCACATCTGAGTTTTTCTAACGCATGTTTATTTAGAAATATAGTTTTTTTGAATTTTTTTAAATAAAATGTGGTTTTATTCATTTCATGAGTTAATCAGAACACATCAATAATTTTGTAAAATTAGATCTTGTCCAGAAAAATGCAATTCCATGTAAAAAAAAAGGAAAATCTCATTCTCGATTGTGAATAATCACCTTTTCCAAACAATTCAGTGATATTTCACTATAAAAATAAATACAGACCAGAGAAATCTGATTTTTTTTTTAAGAAAAGCAACATGCACGGAAATAAAATAAGAGAAAAATTCGATTCAGACGAAATGCAAGAAGATGCTTTTCTTACATGGTTTTCTAACAAATTTTTTTTATTTTTTGTACTCAGTTGAGAATAATTACCTTAAAATTAAGTATTTCTTGCTTAGAACTTCGATGTGCTGCTTTCAACCCTGTAAATGACACAGATAAAAGGTAAAAAAAAAAATATTAGTGGCTAAAATGATATAATAAAATTTATAAGAAGGGAAAAATATAGGTATGCCTTGGATCTATAGTTGAAAATATAAAAAGAAAAAATAATAATAATTTTTTTTTATTTCAATTGAAAAAAAAAGGAGAACTATTTCATACAATCCTTTTTCCCTTCTGAGGAGAGTAGATGTAGGAAAGTAAATTAATTTAGATCTGAAAATGAGACTTGATATGTGTAACAAAATAAAAGACCAGAGCTGAAAAAATGGAGGAGCTTAATTAGAAAAAAATGGGGGAAAAGAAACCTTTATGTGAGATCTAAACTTTTCGAATGCTTGCAATAAAACTTCCTTGAAGCCCCTTTTTATAAGGTAACATGCACAGAGTCTCATAATGATGAGTTCAGTATCACTAATTTTTAATCCCTTAATTTGTACCATAGCAAGTTAATTAAATATTTATAAGTATTGAAAATAATTAATAAACATAAGTTAACATTAATTAGTTTTTTCATCAATTAAAGATGCTTTTTCCTTAATTAAAAGCTTACATAAATATCACGTGTCAAACGGATAATATGAAAATAACTTCATTACAGTTTTATCCCTCTATTTGACTGAAATAACACCCTTTTTTTTGAATTCTTTTGAATAAACTCTCAAATATTTTCTTTCCTGTTAATTTGATGTTTAAGAAGCATTGGAGGTAAAAAAAAAGTTTTAAGCCTCAAAATATAGAAAATTGATAAATTTTAATATCTTTTCATGAGAGAGGTAAAGATTTTCTATTTAAGAAGAATTTTTAAAAGATTCTTGTTACATTATACAGATTGAAATAGATTAAATTACCTGATAAAGATGCCATGTGACTTATCTGGATTGAGTTTAGGACAGATCAGATTTTAAAAAATAAAACCTATTTAATTAAAAGTACTAGAAGTTATAGAAATTATGATTTACAATATAATAATTTTATTAATAAATTTTAATATCATATATTATAAAAAATAATTATTTTTAATAATTTTTAAAAAAAATATGAGACAAAATAAATAAAATTATAAGAAGAAGAAAAAAATTTGATACTTTAAAGTGTTAGAGATTTTTTTAAATAAAAATAAAATAAAATAAATATATAAAATTTATAAAGTGTAAATAATCCTAACAAACAAGTCAATTATGAGAAGAAATTTGAAAAATAAAATTCATCATATAAACTTTTTTTTTTCTAATGTACAATTTTTAAAATAAATATTGAAATTATATTTTTAAAGTCATATTTTCAAATTTTCATACGTAATTTAATCTTTATATTATTAATATATTATTTTATTTATATTTTTTAAAGTTTTTTTTATATATTTTCTTTTTCTTCACATATTCTTTTTTCTTAAGTTATTATTGATAGAAGCTTCAATAAATTTTTTTAATCAAATCAATTTTTATGATAAAATTTATATATTAAATAATTTATAAATACATTTGTAAAATGAGATTTTTCATATATATATATATATATTAATTTAATTTCAATTTTAATTGATGGAACCAGACCAACTCATTCTATTAAGGAAAAAATATCTTGAAAGCATAAAAGTCATAAATGGGTGCATTAATAATTTAATATGGCGGGATTAAAACAGTGTTTAAGATAATATTAAATAATAAAAATAAATATTATCTTATAAATTATTTTATAAAAATAAAATTTACAACTAATTATAATTTTATTTTATCTTTCATCAAAATGTTAAGCTAAAATAATATTATTTGCGTACAATAACTTATTCCATAACCCACTTTTCCTTCTAGTCTTTTTTATATATATGTGGAATAATATTATCGAAAGCCACAGTATTTCTTTCTATTATTTGAGAATTGTTAAAACAATATTATACGAAATGACATCATATCCAATATAACTACTCTGAGGATTCCCGGCACATGACACTTCTCTTAGCAGGCTCCGCACATTAGTTTCTGCATAAAGAAAATCATCCATTGTCATAAATTCTGAAGCTTTTTGTAGTTCAAAAATGCAAAATTGGTTCAGATGATTATTTTTTCCACAATGATTTAAACACAGTATTTCAATAGAATATTGCTTTATCACATGGCAAATAATTACTGGCAACATAGTATCAAATTTCTGCTTATTAACTACTGGTATTTAATAAAAAAAAAGTGTGGCTTTAGAGAATTGTAATTAACTGATGGTGGTTTGAATAGTCTAATGTCAAGGGGATTACCTTGCCTCTCAAATTCTATTTCATAGACAGTTTTTGAAAAGTGCCTAAAAATTCAGAACCACAAAATTGATTAACTTCTTCTACAGTCTAATGCTGTGAGAGTTAAATGCTGAAAGAGGTGTTGAGAAAGAGCAGCAGAGAAATTGGCTTTGAGGTTTTGAGGTGAGGAGTGTACCTTGGAGCAGAGGGGGTTTGGAAGTGTGGCTTTTTATCTCTATTCACCACACTGTGAAAGTCCTTTGTGCTCCTTTTGAGGTAACAGTTGTTCCACCTTTTCCCGTAGAAACCTTCAAAACAACCTCATCATGGGTTCATACATTCTCTATTACATGCAGTAAATTAATCGAAAAATACACACATCTTCATATATTTATTTGATATTTCTGTAGTTTTAGAATAATGTGATAATGTTATATTTTTACAGATTAAAAATAGTTGTTTGTCCTTGCATGGTTTTGGTTAATAAGCTTACCTTTCTAGGTTGAAAGTGTTTTCCAAAAATGTTAGATTTACCGGGGAATAAAACTCATGCACATGCAGCCATAAAAGGAGAACATCCTGATTGGGGAAACCACTTGCTGAAGTAATGTAATGCAAATTCTATAAAATAAAACAAAACCTAAAAACTTCTATCATGATAAATCTAGAATAAAGAGTAAGAAGGTTGCAAAATATAGTAAAATATTTTTAAAATACGAAATCGACATTTACTAGTAGATGATGGTTACTATAAATAGGCCTTTAATTAGAAGGTGAATACAAAATCATTTTTTCTCTCAAAAGTCACTAAATCTCCTCCAAAATCATCTAATATATTCTCTCTATTCCTCTATCTGCACTTATATTCTTCCAACAACAAATTGCTACATGGCAACCTTATACTTTTCACCAAACATTAATCCAATTTTCTTCTATCCCTCTAAAATACTAACACTACGATACTAATGGCATGTGATAATGAGAAAATGATGATATGTATTTGTCTGACAACAATGAATTTCCAAGATTATAATTACGAGTACCCTATTGACAATAGTTTAGAGCTTCACATATTTTGTAACTCAGTCGTGAAAATATATAAACAGTTGTATTTTACAGTAAAATGATACATGAACATAACCTTTGTTACTTCAAAGTTGGAGGAAAAAAACCATCCCAAATGAAAAATAAAGAAGTCTGATACCTTAAAACGGGTGCAATCTCAATCTCCCTTCAGTAGGGAACTCTTGAACCTGTTCCTTCAGTTGCCTAGCACTTGAATGGCCCAGAATCCTTGAAATAAGTTCCTGCGAACTAACTGTGTTTATCTGCCTTTGTAGATTGGGACATTTATTAGAAAATTAATGATGAATTATACTGTATCATATAGAAATTATAACGTGCCTCTTGGTAAAGAAAATTGCATTTACATCTTTCTAGGCGAGAGTGTAAATGGTTACCGGTGAAGCTTGCTCACCACTGTTGCATAGAGGCACTACTTTGCTGTCCATGACCAGTAGACATCTTGACTTGAGGATAATGGTGCTGACCCCGATTCTGATTTTCATACAGTGGAGGATACCTGCAATAGGGAATATTACTAATAAAATAAATACCATGTCATATTTGATAAATAGATATATTTCTCCATTTTGAAATAATAGCAATTTTGAAAAGTTGCTTTAAATTGTTTTGTATAACAAATTTATTTTAAAGAAAATAGATCAAGTTTTATTAGTAACCTTTTTTGGAAGTTATTTCCTTCGATAACTAAATGTTTATATTAAATTTTATTAATCTACTGGTTGAATATTTTGATATTTCCTCAATAAATATATCAACACTTTCATATTTTGAAAAATTAATCTGCATAAAACCTTAATGACTGGGGCAACCTGAATAAAAAAACAAGCAGTGAATGCATTTTGTTTATCAACTTGTTTCACAAAATGACAACACGATAAAGAGGAAGAGGTGGATGAAGATCAACTCATGTATGCACAGTCTATATGAAGTAATAATTTGTGGTGTAAAACAGACGAGAGGAAGAAGCATGGACGCAGGAGAAAAAAGGGAAACAAGTGTATTAACATTTTATTATTCCAGAAAAGAAGAGCAAAGAGGCATTATATATATAAGAGGAAATACAAAAAAGAATAATAGAAGGCGCTCAGCCATTCTTGACAGGTTTTAAAATAATAGAATTTTAGCTATTTTGAGAACCCCTCAAGGATTGAATATCAAGCATTTCCAATTAGAAATAAAAGATCACTGCTGGAGGAAGGTAAGGTTTTGGTAAGAATATTAGCAAGTTGAAATTTGGAAGACATATTTGTTTTGTTCATAAAATATTTGATTAGAGACGATTCACATGGTGAATTGATTGTGACCATAAAGCAAAGCATGTCTAGTATGTTATATATGGAGATCATCAAGAAGGTAAGTTAATAATTGGAGTTTACATATAGTGATGTAAGAACTCTGTATTTTCTTTCAGAAGAACTTTTAGATATGATCAACTACTTCTTCCAACATCAACGTTTAAGAGAGCTATCAAGATAAATCATGTATCAGTAATAGACCTTTATGAAACAGGACAACTAGTCCAATTAGAATCACTCAAGGTTTTTAATTGAAGTATACTAGCAACATCTAGGAAAATCCCTTTTCTAGGTGTCTATTTAAGGTATTGAAGAATCTTTTGAGAGGCTTGATGATGTGCAATGGTAGGGAAAACAACATATTGGTTAAGGTGATGAATAACATGTGTTATGTTAGGCTGTCTGTTGGTTAAATAAATGAGACAACCAATAAGACTTTTATATGTAAAAGGATCTGGAATAAGATTAGCATTGTTAAGATTAATCCATGGGAGTAGAGACAAGCATGTCAATATCACTAAGCAAGTCTAAGGTGTATTTGTGTTGGTAAAGATGTCTTCTTTTAATGTTTCTAGAAAGTTCTAATCCAAGGAAATATGTGAGATCTCCAAAATTTTCAAGTTTGAATGTCTACTAATGTTAATCTCAATATCATTGTTTCAAGAACAATGTCACCCACATAAAGAAGTAAGGCAGTAATGTTGGAACCTGTAAACTTAAGAAAGAGTGAATAATCTGATAATGAATGCTTAAAACCATTTGAAGAGAAAAGTAAAAAACTTCTCATACCACTATCAACTAACTTCTTTAAGCTCATAGAGGATATTTGGAGCTTCCAAACTAATTTTTTCTTACCATGTTACAGGTTTAAGGGAAATTTCTTGTATACTTCTCATGCAAATAACCATGAAAGAAGATATTATTAGCATCAAGTTATTTGAGACTCCAATTATTGATGACAATCAAAACAAGAATCATACAAATAGTGATCAACTTTGTTACAGGTGAGAAGGTGTTTATGAAATAAAGTCTCCCTAAACAATAAACCTAACTTTATACCTGTCAACAAGCCATAACATAAGAAAAAGATTTTTGAAATAAGAGGGATATGGTCTATTAAAAGTATATGGTATCTAACATTACTATATTAATCATTCAAGCCTCATATCATGGTCTTCATACTTCTTTTGACTTAGAGAACAACAAGTGCATTTGGAAGCATACACATAAATAGGATTGAGTCTAATTTATCTCATACAAAAAAATAAAAAACTTGTTAAAAAATTCAATAATGATTAAACCACTCTGTCTCACAGAAGAAGTCTTCATTTGTAATTTAGAAATTCTTAGAAGATCACCTTAAAAATACCTAGATTTCAAATCTTTCCAAATTTATTCAGTTTTGTCCAATTATAATATTTTACCATATAAAAAAAAGAGTATAAATTATCATATTGTTATAACGTTTTAAAAAAGGATAAGAAGAATAAGTTGTTACAGGTTTCATAATAGTACTATTAATTCAATCTTGTTTTTTATTATAATATAAATGTATTCCATGAATGATAGTTACTCAAGTAAAAAACTATAAAAATTAGGATAATAACAGGATTCTTAGATGAAAAAAAAAACTATGAATAAAGAGATTTTATATATTTTTTTATCATTGTGAAAAACTTCGGTATAAAAAATGACAAGAAAAAAAAAAAGGATTAGAGATATGCAACCGAGCTCTTTTCAAGAGCTCTATTCCCATCATAAAATGGCAACACAATAAAAAAAGAAGAGGTTGATGAAAATCAACCCGTGTATGTACAGTCCATGTATAGTAATAATTCAATAAGCAGTAGGAGAAGAATGGGAAATAAGTGTAATAACGTTTTAGTATTCCAGAAAAGAAGAGTCAAAGGCCCTTATATACAAGAGAAAAAACAGAAAGAAAAAACAGAACGCGCTAACCTATATTTTTGACAAATTTTAAAATAATAAAATTTTAACTATTGTGAGATTGTCGATGGAGTAATTACAATAAGTACCAGAGGAATGGATAATACTGAGTGAAGTTGGGTGCATATTGTGCACCATAGACATCAGGAGCAGAGAATTGGTTGTGTTGGGACCTACAGTTAAAAATTCATATTCAAATAACACATGCAAACATGTTTAATTCTAATTTCAAATACTGGGAAGATACAAAAATGTGAGTCTCACCGACAGAGGTGGAGTTCATATGTGAGACATGCAATTTTGTTGTCTTTTTGGTTTATAATTTCTAAGTGCATAACTGGTAAGTATTAAGTAGAAGTAGAAAAGTAGAACAGCACCTAGAATTCCACCCAGCATTAGGAATGGAGAATATATATGCACTCAAGATTAGAGGGTAAAAGAAATGCTAACATTTTACTACTGGTTATGGTCATTAACACAATTCATAAAATGACAGGAAACACTTACGCAATCGAATTCTCATTCTTTAAGTGAGAAAGTTGATGGAAGAGACCCGTTAGGGCTTGGGTTTGAACAGATGGAACAACTCCATCAAACATTAACCCCTCCTAATTAAATTTTGCACTAAAGAAAGTAAGATTACTCATAATCTAAATGACATATATACATAAGAAACATTTTAAGATTTTTAGAACTGTAAATTTTATTAAATTACCTCCGATGATAGAGGTTGCTTAATTGTGTTAGGTTGTAACGGGGCAGCGGATTAGGAACAAATCTGAGAGCCATCTGAGAGCCACTGCGCTTGAGGATCCCTCGTAAGACCTAAGACCAAGACGTACGTTACGCGGTTTCAATCATCGTTTGGAACTAAAGAAACAGAAAAACACGAAAGTAAAGAAAATAATATCAGTTCCTTCTTTCTTTTGGTATTTTTACTGTCTAGAAAGCATGAAATAGCGTGTGGGGGTAATGTTTTTAATCTTTCCATTTCGCAGAGAAAAAAATAACGAAAACTGATAATTTCAAATTATTTTTATTTTATACATTTTTATTGAGTATTTATTATTATTATTTTTTCTTTACTCTAAGCAAGAAAAAAATAAAACTTGTTTCCTTTCTTTCTTCCTTCTATTAGAAAACCTCAAAACCATCGCTTTTTACTTTTTTTTTTTCTTTCCTTTTACTTTCTTTCTTAAACAAAACATTCCCTACATGTTCATTTTCAGAAGAATTTACATATATGATTAGTTTTATAAAATTAAATTAAAAGGAAAGAGAATAAAAGCCAGCTTAGTGCTTACTGAAGTAGGGGAAGAAGAGGCATCTCAATTTGAGAATTAAAATGTTACATTAAATTTGCATCTTCCAAACCAGAGTGGGGAGTTATTATTTCTTAAACTTAGGAACTCAATCTATTTTATCTTCGCGCACTCACTTTTCAAGGAAAATAAATTATTGGCAATGAATATGAAAACCATGAACACCTGAGATATTTTATTTCGGTAGAATTTAGTGGTTAAGGTTTTAGGGTTTAGTAAAAAAAAGCATTAACACAAGCCGAAACTATAAAGCTATCCAGCACTACTTTGCAAAGCTGGTAGACACGAAACCAATATCAGCATGAAAGGCACAGATTATATTATTTGCACACAGAAATTTATTACATAACCTTTTTTTCCTAGCGTTATATCAAATTTCATAAGAGCAAATATTATAAATGAAAGCCAGTCTTTGTTTCTATTCTGAGAATTGTCTTAAAAGTAATGATTTTTTAAACATACAAAATGAAATCTTCCAATCTAACTGCTCATGAGAAAGCTAGTCTCATATATTCTGAGAATTCTGGGCACATTATTTCCCTGCATGATGAAAATCACCATTAGTCATAGATTATGATGTTTTCAGCTCAAAATAAACAATACTGGCTTGCAATATAATTTTTCTATATGATATAAACTCACACTAACTTATTAGAATATTGTTGAATTACAAGATAACTAATTACTGGCAATATCTTATCAAATTTTTTCATTAGCATCTAGTGTTTAATAAAAGAAAAGTGTGGTTTAGAGAATTGTAGTTACCTGGTGGTGGTTTGAATAACCTAAGATGAGGGTCAATGGGTTGACCTTGCCTCTCAAGTTCTACGTCATAGACAGTGTTTACATATTGCCTGAAAATTCAGAACCATGAAAATTTTCAGTTTCTTCAGAACTCTCAAGTTGTGCCAGAGTTAAATATCCAAAGTATGGTGAGAAAGAGTAGCAGAGATATTGACTTGTGAGCAGCAGAGTTTACCTAGGAGCAGAGGGGAGATTTGTGGGTATGGCGTTTCGATCTATATTCAATACACTGTAAGGAGTATGTTGGGCTTGTTGGGATGTTGAAGTTGTTCCAGCATTTCCTATTTCGGAAGAAACCCTCGGCCACTACTCAAAACAAACCAAGCAGAAGAACTGCATCATCTCATTCTAGGGTTCATATATTCTTTATCAACAGTAAAACGAAAAATAACATATATTCACGCTTGCATAGTCAATAAACTACCAATTATTTACTAAAAGTGTATAGAATTGTGTGACAGCATGTTACACTTTCAGAGACTTTATAAAAAAATTGTTTGAGACTAATGAAATAATATGTTTCTTTTTCAGAAATTAAAATAACGGTTTACTCCTTTCACAGTCGAGTAAATTGCTTACCTTTCCACGTTGAAAATATAACTCTTCTTCAAAGGATCGTTTCGGAGGACGACCACGAGATGGTGCTTCGTAGTTTACCTGTCGTACAATATCCATTTTTTAATGTTTAGTTGTTTCCAACAATGGCTGTATTTAAGGGAAGAAAAAAACTCTATTCACATGCACACACAAAAAGAGAACATCTTGTTGCGAAAACTACTATACTAATGTCTTGTGATTATGAGCAAATGATAATATGGATTTTATCTCTCTCAGATGGAAACTATTGATTTCTAAGATCATAATTACGAGTACCCTTTTGACAACAGTGTAGAAATTCACATATTTTATAACTCAAAGTCGTGATAATACACGTTCATAATTGTACCCTTAAATAAATAAAAGAAATAATACATATTCTGGATATTTTTACCCTTCCAATTTGTTGGCTGGTTTGAATTTGTCCAGTCATGCATCGGCTAACCAACCGTGCAGGATTCATATCTAGAATCCTTCTAATCGCTTCAGAAGGTTGGGACCTACATACAAATTCAACCATGTAATAAGAACACGTCCAATATTTCACTAATATCCTCATTATCTGTAAAGTGCAACAGAAATCATAGATAACTAAAGTAAATTACCTTGTTGATGAAGTTCCTACAGTATTTCCTTTGTCCTGACTAGTCGGGACTTCATTCTTCCGAATAGTGGCTTCTTCTTGTACTCTACATAAACTTTTTTGTGTTATTGAGAAAATGAAAATATAGACAATAATAAAGATTTTGTTTTCCTCACAGTATTGTCTAAAAAATCATGTAAAGACAATCTAAAAATTTTGTCTCATGAATGAAAATATGCAGTAAAATAAAATCATTGAGATAAACATAATCTTTGATGTTTCAGATGGAAAAAACAAATCCAAAAAAAAAAAAAAAATATCTGATACCTGGGTGCAATCTCAGCCTTCCTGTAGTTAGAAACTCTTGAACTTGATCCTTCAGTTGTCTGAGAACTTGTGCTACTCTGCCATGGTAGATTAGGAGTATTCATCCTTTGATTATATGTACTGATCTGATTCAGCCCACCCTGGGACCTTTACTTGAAAATTAATGAATTATTATATATCATATAGAAATTATTGTAGCACTTGGTGAAAAAATAATGGCATTGCATCCTTCTAGTTGAGAGTGTTAAAGTTGGTTGCTCACCATAGTTGCACTGATGCACCGCTTTGCTGTCCTTGATAATTAGGCATCATGACTTGGGGATGATGGTGCTGATCCTGATTTTCATACAGCGGGTAATACCTGCTATAAGAGAATCTTGTTAACATAGTAAATACAATGTTATATTTGATAAATGGATATAGTTATTGATTTTAAAATCATTGTAATTTAAAAAAAAAAAATTATATTATAAATTAATTAAAAAGAAAAGGGATAAGTTACTTTATGGCTAACATTTTTTTTAAAGTTATTTCCTTAACAACTATTTTATGACAAGAGAGATAAATCAATATAATTAAAGATAAAGTAATCAAATGTATATATGGCTATTTAATGTTTTTAAATTTATATATAAAACCTTAAATGACGATTTTTTTGTAAACTAGTAACCAAAGTGAAAATTTGACGACAAACATTTTATTGGTAGGAGTTATTGTAGATCCGGATCCATATGAACTGTTTGTCCCAGATAAACTTGATTGTTGACCATAATTAACTAAGGGCGCTGACTGAACTGCAGGCTCAGGCAACACAGGCCTATAATCTTGTTCATAAGGATTTGGTGGCATTGTGACAAAAGCAGGGTCAAGAGTTGACTGTGGCTCCCACCTAAGAAAAAAAAAAAAAAAAAAAAAAAAAAAAAAAAAGGCAAACATATGCTTTTATGATGATTCATTAAATGGTTAACTTGTCCATGATTACATTATAGTATATTTCACGTAAAAACAGGTTTTCAAGAAAGAAAAGGTGAAGTGCTATCTAGATACCTAGGGTACATTGGGTTGACAGGCCTTATAGAATTTTGATATTGTAAATCAAAGGTATGGCCAACTTGACTGTGCCCTGTGGTGAATGACCTGAATAAAAGATAAACAGTCCATGCATTTTTTGTTAACTTGTTAATCATAATTGCAATAAGCATCAGATGAATGGAATCATACTGCATGTAGTAGGCTGAGTCTTGTGCACGAAAGATATCAGGAGCTGAGAATTCGGTTTGTACTGGCCTACTGTTAAAAATTGATATTCAATTAAACGTCAGCATATGGAAGTATCTAAACATATTTAAGTATAAGCTTCAAAACAGTATTAGAGAAGATACAAAATTGTGAGTCTCAGCACTGACAAAGAGGTGAGGTCGATTTGTGAGACGCACAATTTTGTTGTCTTGTGGGTTCATGCTTTCTGGGTTCATACTTTCCAAAGGGAGGGTTAACTGGGTAAGGATTAAGTAGAAGAAAAAACCAAAGAGTACCTAGAATAACTTGCAGTATGTGAGTTACTGATAGGAGCCTGAAGCGGCGAAAAGGCAGTTGTTTGGGGTGAGACAAACAGTCCAGTTGAGTATGTTTCATTCCCTGACCCTGCCTGCACCTGCATAAGTCCATATATTGACAAAAAATATGTTCACAAAAAGAAAAGAGTGAAGAACAAGTAGTGCAACCTTAGTTGTGGAACATATTTTTTAAACAGTTATACTCACGGTGTTTGGGTGCACCAGGGCTGCATTAGACCATGAATGATTAATATTGAAATCATTGAAATTACTGTTTTCCACTGTGTTTGTTACTGAAAGTTGATTGTTTAGGTTTTGCTCGCCATAAAACTGAATACCTTCAAACCTATAGCACAGGAATGCAGAATATATATGTTCTCAAGATTAGCAAGTAAGCAAATACTCTAAATACTAGTACGATGAGACATAAAATTCATAATTCAAAAAATGACAGGAGACTTACGCAAGCAAATTTTCAATTTGCAAGGTTGTAAATTGAATGGGACAATCAGTTTGGGACATGTCTTGTCCTTGCATAAATGAACCCGCTCCCTCCTAATTAAATTATGCAATAAAGAAAATAGGATACAAGTCATCTAAAGTAGTATATGCATTAAAAAAATTAAGATGCTATATATAATAATTATGTCTGAATTGGTGTTTGTATAAAATAATCAAATTATCAATTTACTGCTGATGATAAAGGGTGGCTTAGTTGTGTTCCATCAAGAACGGAAGTGTTTGGTAGTGAAGGTTGTAGCGGATTAGGAACAAAAGTGAAAGTCATTTCACTTGAGAGTGCCTGGGAAATCCAAGACGTTTCATAGGTGAGTTGAACCTGAGTTTCATCTGTTGATTCCACAACCTGATAATTCAAATCAATTAATAAAAATATTAACAACTTTCACAAACAAACATTTCTAATTTCATCTTAAGTGATTTGCAGTGTGAGGTTGTTCCTGATTCCTAATGTTTTCAGTCATGCACAGTTATGCTCATGATTGTTGTTCAAATACATTATTAGAGATTAAAACATAAATAAACGTAGAAAAAAACCGTCATGAAAGATATAAAAAGAAAAAAGAAAAATATAGACAACAAGTTCTTACTCCTTTGACATTATTAACTGTTAGAAAGTATAAAAATGCATGTGAGACTGAATGCTTATCAAATCTTTCCATTTCAAAGAGGAAGATGAATGAAAGTTGATCTTGTAAATTAAAATTTTAATTTTTTTTATTAAACAAGAAAAAGAAGCAAACTTTTTATAAAAAAAAATCTCTCACTTAGAAAGCAATTCACTTTTTTTATTTATTTTCTTTCATAAACTAACCAAACCTGTATAACCATTTAAGAAAAACTACATAACAAGTAAGATTTATAAAGTTTCATTAAGAAAATAACAAAAGAGAATGAGAATCAGCTTACTGCAGAGGAAGAGGCGACAGGGATGAGCTCAGTTTGAGAATTAAAATTTTCCATTAAATTTGAATCTTGCGAAGTAATATGAGGACTGTCGGATTGTAAAAATGTCGGTACGAAGTGGTCGTCGTACCAGTCAAAGAACATAGCAAGGCTGTCTGCCTCAAACTCCTCATCGAAGTTGTGTAAATTCTCCATTTCTGATTGTGCAGAGAGGAGAAAGTTTAGTGAAATACTAAATAACACATGAAGACACACAACTCTATTCTACATGAAAGACAAGACTATTTCTCAAAACACAAACTTGGAAGCTTTTGTAATTTGGACTCGAGGGACTTTATGGTCAGAAAATTCTCATAACTTGCGTTACCTTCTAAATTAAAATCTTAATATATTTTGTATACATTAATTCTTTTTGTAATTTTCAATAAAAACTTAATAATATTCTAATTTTTATTATTGAAATATAGTAACAAGTAGAAAGTATAAAATATTTTTAAATTTTTTAAAATCAACTTTTTTATTGAAATATATAAAAATATTAAAATGTAATGCTTTATCTTCTTTATAAATTTTAAAATAGAACTAATATTTATTTTAAATTAATTTTTTTTAATTATAATGTATTTACAAATATTTAAAAGAAAAAATTATTACTGAGATATAATTTAAAAATTATGAAATTTAAGGTAAATTTATTAATATTAATTAAATTAATTATTTTTCTTCATTCAATGTAATATTGTACAGATACAAACAAGATAGTATCTTACAAACTGAGTGTCTTGTATTTAATATGGCTTATGTCATATTTCTCGGGATAAGTTCCGGACACCACAAATAGATTGTTTGGATCTATGAAACCGTTTTCAGTTGAGTTTTTGAATTTAAGTTTATTTAATTAAAAACGTTAATCAAGTTGACTTTCACATAAACCCACTAAAAAAACGTAAAGGTTATATTATTAAAATCCAAATAATACTCACTTTTAAGTTTGGTAAGGCTTATATTATTAAAATCTAAATAAGACTCATTTTACAGTGGTATAGGATAAACTACACTGAAAAATGTATATAAATTTAATAAAAGAATTATGCATTTTCTTGAACTAGTTGAGATTAATATATAATTTATAAGAAGTAAATAAAAAATATATAATATGTATGTCAAATGTCACATTACCAATACAAACATTAAAAATTAATAATATTTTTTTTATATTATTCATAAATAGGTTTAAATTATTTTTTAATTAAAATATCACATATGGTTAAAGATGTTATTATAAAATTCCACTAATCCACATTTTAAATGCAATCTAATTTTAAATTTTAAATTATTTTATTTTATTTAAAAATTAAAAAAAAAATTAAATTTATGAAATAAAATATGTGTATTAGTGTATATTTACCAATATGGAACATGAGTATTGTATTGGTTTAAATTTCAAGAAAGTAAGACATGAAAATAAATTTAAATTAGATGAAAATAATGTTAAGCTAATATTTTAATAGTGTACTATCCACTAATAATTTTTTTAGTTGACAAATATTTTGAAATAATATTACCACTATTTGAAGATTGGACAACTCTATTCATGTAATTCAAATGTTTTAATAATGATCAAGAAAATCAAGAATCAGGACATCAAAGTCAACTCAAGAAGATTAAAGGAAACTCAAAGATTTACAAGAAAACTCAAGTTGGAAGCAAACTCAAAGACATAGAAGACTTAGTTTATAAGTTGTGAGTGAATGAAATCAAAAGGTAATCATCACTCAGCTCAGAGTGCTTTCTCTAGAAAACTGTTTTTGGAAAAACATATGATTTCAAATTAAAATAAAGATTTCATTTCATTTGGGAATTCTGTCTATTTAATAAACATATTAGGGCTTTTCAGAAACATACCTGACTAAAACATTCTAAGCAATATTCTTTTCTGAAAAGCTTCACATTTTTCTCTGAGTTTCTTGAGCCACGAAATTTCATGTTTTGAAAAGAGAAAATATTTCTTTGTACTTTAATATTTTATCTTGAGGAAACTCTGAGCAGAGCAGAGCAGGTGCTACAGTTTGAGATCTTCACTCCAGATGTTATTGTGATTCAAGGAAAGTGTTTCATTCCTTGTGTGACTCAAGGAAGGTGTTTCATTCCTTGTGGGACTCAAGGAATGTGTGGTAATCTCTTGTGGGTTTCAAGAGATTGTGAGGTTTATCTTTAATTTTCTATTTTGCATGTTTCACTTGTGATTAGTGGTTGTAAAATTGTGATAAATTAAATATAGTGAGAGTGGGTGATCATCTCAGGTTGAGGTGATTGGGAACTGGACGTAGGGTTAAGGTTTAACCCGAACTAGTATAAATCTCTGGTGTTATCTTTCTCTTTCCCTTATCTTTTTATTTTTCTATTGCGCTATATTAAATATCTGCTAAGACTGATTAAATCAAGAGGGCTAAAATTTGAATTAATTAAACATTAAAGTTTTAATTTTTATTCCATCAATTCACCCCCCTCTTGATGCTACTTGGTAACAAATAAGAATTAAAATTTATATTTTAATAAAATATAAATTTAAATATATTTTATTTTTTCAAATTATGTTAAATTTTCTTTATTAAAATCTATTAAAATAAATAGATACCTATATATATTTACAAAATATTAAAAATTAAAAAATAAGTTTTTATTTTTTATATATATATCTTTTTTTATATATATATATATATATATATATATATATATATATATATTAATCAACAAATGATATATAGTAATGGGAAGCCACTGCCTATACCGATTGGTCCAACCTAACCTTGCATCAGATTTCCAACATAGATGACCCTCCTCTGACTATTATACCAGTTCTCTAATCTTTTTATTATTTTATCACTGGTTTAGTGGGTCGTGACTCCAATAATTTAAAATAGAGGAGAAAATATATAAATTAATTTTTCTTATATTTCTCTTATTATTTATATATTTTAAATTTTATTTTCTGACTTTCCTTAAATTATTTCTAATCTTTTTTAAATATTTTACTTTTTTCAAGTAAGTTTTTAATAAAATTCTGAATATTAATTTCAAATTAAGATTTTATTGGAGATTTAGGTTCTTTAGAAATATTGTTTTCCTTAAATTATTTCTAATCTTTTTTAAATATTTTACTTTTTTCAAGTAAGTTTTTAATAAAATTCTGAATATTAATTTCAAATTAAGATTTTATTGGAGATTTAGGTTCTTTAGAAATATTGTTTAATTCTTAATTCAATTGTGATATATAATTTAATTATGATATTGATCAGATGATTTTATAATTAAATTCTATAAAAATTTATTAGAATCTTAAATTTTATAAAAATAAAAGATAAATTTAAATTTAGAGATAAGGAAAGTTAATTAAATAAAATTGTTCATGATTAAATAAATAATTATACATGTTAGTGTGTTTACATACTTAATTGATGAGAATTGTATAATTTAATGATAATTAGATGATGAATAATCGGTAATTATTGTATGATTTATGTTTATAATCTCAATAACTTTCATAATTAGTTAGGAATTATGGTTTAACCTTAAATTTTCTATATGTCTTATTACATATGTAAGAAATTTCGCTCCAACGACAACTTTCAACAATAGCTCTTTAGATTATTTTTGCTTAAATAACAGATTTTTTTCGTTTGAATGGGAATTCTTTCTTTTGAGTGAGAATTCTTTTCCTTTAGTAAAAAACTTTAAATTTGAAATATTACTTTTGGAATTATTTTCACTTAAACGAAAATATTTCATTTGAGCGAGAATGTCCTGTACCTACAAAATTATTTAAGTTTTAAAATGAATTAAAATAAGTTAATGCAAGTAAATTTTAATATAATATGAGGATATCAATATTATTTACTTAAATTCTTCATTATATGTTACAAACTTTGATAATGTATCATTGGAAAGTTTTGAGAAAATTTTGTTTATTTGGAGAATGTATAATGAGATATTGTGAGATATGTAAAAATGGAAATTGTAGAAAATTTAAATGTATATATATATGAATGAAAAATGAATTATATGTTGAAAATTATGATGTTGTATAATTGGAAAAGTTATAATGATGATTTATTGAATTTATGAAATTGTGAACTCAATTTTGAAATTATATGAAATTTGTGGATATTATAAGTTGTGAAACTGTGGTATGATAATGATAAGATTATCATTAGTGAAATTATGAAATGTGATGTGTTATTAGGAATATTTTGGATTGTGAATATATTGAATTATGTATTATTCTAAATTGTGACAAATAATATGAATTGTGCTTAATTTTGAAACTATGTAATTAATGGAGGAGAAATTATAAAATGAGATAAATAATGATTATGTGACTCTTAAATTGTGATTTATGATAGGGGTTATAGAATTCTAAAAATTTATGACAAGGTGCAAAGGAAAGTGTAAATGATAGAGTGTTAAGGAAATTACAATGACAGGATGTTAAGAAAATGAAAATGACATTGATTGATATTAACGAGACTAATATATTATCTTATATAAATTTTTAATAGTTGTGTGTTGTTTGTGCGTGTAAGCCAAATAATTTTCATGGAGTATTGTTTGATATAACTTTAGTATACATATGAAAATTTAGAGATATCAAATGGGATATTAAGATTTCAATTGTTTTAATCACGTAGGCAAGGGTATCATATGGTAAGAAGTCGATGGAGGACTACACTATATGTAATGCTACATGGGATGAGTCATCAATGTGTAAGTGAAGATCACCCACACATATCAGTAGCACAAAGGGAATAGACAAAAAAATTTAAAGGTAAAAAAGACTCTTAGGGTTGTATATGTCTCAATAATCAGGTACATGATCAGTTAATAATTTTATATAATTTTTCAAAAAAATATATCTATAATATTAAGTACATATGAATGAGTGAGTGTGATTAATATATGCGATTGAGTATGAATATAATTATGATCATAATTATCTGAATTTCATTGTATATATAATGTAATGATAAAATTATGATTTATATATTATTATGATTGATTTTGTTTATGTTAATTTATTTTTATGATTTGTAATTGTAAATTTTTATTAATATTGTGATGATTATATTTTAACACAAGAACAAATAATAATATACATATATATACATAAAATTAAATAGTAGTTTCTATTTTTAGAATAAAAAATTTTTTGAATTGTGATATCTCTTATAAATGTTCTATACAAATTTTGTATAATATCAATTAAGAAATTTTTACTATTTTCATGTAATACACTAAATAATTTTGTAATATGTTTACGAGTTTTATATGTTTTCCAATTTATAATTTACATAATATTTAATTTAATTATTATTTAAATTAGATATAAAATATGTATTTTTAAATTATTTACCGGTTAAGAAAATATTAAAAAATTATAATTATATATAAGATGAATATTGAAAAAAAAATCAGTTAGAGTAAAAATAAATAAATTGTAAAACAATTACATTAATCATTCTTCTATTTCTTTTGAATTATTAATATTTTATAAAAATATATTTTTAATTTTATGTTATTTATAAAATTTAAGATTATATTAATTATTTTTTTATCAATTATATTCTTATAAACATTTTATTACAGAAAGAAGATAAGATACTATAAGTAATTTTTAAGTAAAGAGAATATGTTAAAATGATAAGAATATTATTGAAAAATATTAATAAATTTATTACAAAATATTAAAACTAATATTTTTCTTAGTTAGTGTAATGAAACCTTCAAAATCACATTAACAAATAGAAGAAATACTTCTTTCATCTAATTTTTTGTAAGTTTCAGTTGAAGTTTTTTCAAGAAATAAAAAATACAATAGTTTGTTTTAATTTTAATAGAATATTTATAAACTTTTATATATTTTTTTTTTCATTTCTACATTACAATCAAAATATATATATATATATATATATATATATATATATTAAATTAATTAAAAATTAGGTGAATGGTAAAGATATAAATAATAAAAAACAATTAAAACTATCTTAAACTTTGAAAATATAATTAAATAGAAATAAAAATGTTCAAAAATGCAGGTTATATTTTTACATTATATATTTTAGATGTGAGTTTTTTTTCTTAAATATATCTTTATAAAAAATAAGAAAATTTTTCTTATTTTAAATATGAGAATTAGAGACTTATTTTTTATTCTCATTCATAATTTATTTTAATTTAATAATTAATTATAAATTATTAGATTAAAAAATAAAAGATAAAAAAATCTTATTTTTAGAAAAAATAAGTCTTTAATTGTTACTTTTAAAATAAATAGATCCCTTCATAAAAATATAATAAAAATTTTAACATTTCTTAACAAATTGCATGAAAAGTCAAATATGGAAACAAAATTATTGTTATACATATAAACCTCACACGAATAAAAATCATTAATTATAAAGTTAGTGGTTTACCATTATGATAATATTAAATATCTATTTAATAAAATAAAGAAACCAATATCAATAATAATATTTATTTTTTAAATTA